>OX328124.1:25064125-25664125 GCA_946811695.1 Gonocerus acuteangulatus
ATATATATATATATATATATATATATATATATATATATATATATATATACCGGGTGGTCCCGAAGGAAATCGCCAGACCCGAGGGGTGTGTAAGCCGACTAAAGTGTAGTTGAATGCCACTAAGGAGAAATTTTTATTTGCATTATTACCCTAGATATAGGCGTTTCCTTGTTTTTTGTGTAAACGCTAGTTTTTGGCCATTTTTGTCGCGCACACCATAGGGACAACTTAATTCCGATAACATTTTCAAATTCTGCATAAAATTTCCTTTAAGATCTTATGTGCCTTGTGCAAAAATATCTCAAACCAAATTCACAGCAGCCACCCAAACAAATAACTTATCAAACATTTTGGCTTTTAATAAGTTATTCATTAGAAGCCAAAATGTTTTGCTTATTTTTTTTTTTTGTTTAACAGACCACGATTTACCCATGCAAAGCATCCTTTTTTGGCCTTCAAATCAGCCATGGTAATGAAATAATGCAACTTTTCTGAGAGTCCCATCTACCTAACAGTGGAACATTAAAAACACAAACCCTTCATTTCGTGATAAGTTATTTGTTTCGTTGGCTACATTGAATTTTGATTTGCACGAGGCACATGAGATCTTTTAGGAAATTTTATGCAGAATTTGGAAATGTCATCAAAATTAAATTTCCCCTATGGGATGAACGACAAATAGTACAAAAATGGCCAAAACTAGCGTTTAGACAAAAACACGGAAACGCCTATATCTAGGGAAATAATGCAAGTAAAAATGTCTCCTTGGTGGCATTCTACTAAACTTTAGTCGGAGTACACACTCCTCAAGTATGGCGATCTTCTTCGGGACCACCCTGTATATATATTTATATGTATATATGTATATATATCTAATATATAAAATTCTCGTGTCACAGTTTTCGTTGCCATACTCCTCCGAAACGGCTTGACCGATTTTGATGAAATTTTTTGTGCTTATCCGGTATCTATGAGAATCGGCCAACATCTATTTTTCACCCCCCTAAATGTTAGGGGTAGTCCACCCCTAAATTTTTTTTTTTATTTTTTAGACAAAATTTTTAATTTCTATTTTTTTATGATACAACATACAAAAATACATACAATCCTCAATTTTCACCCTTCTACGATCAACCCTTATTTTTTAATAGCCAGTAAACAGCACGGAGTAGGGATGAGAACGAAGCCGGTCTCCTTTCTTTCTCACTCCCTACACAGTTGTCGGCCATCATTATTGTTTATGCATCAAGTGTAGTAGTAACGTTGACAATTATTATTTTGCTATCTCAGTGTAACTCTCATATTAACTTTTAATCATTCCTATTTTATCAATAATAATTAAATTATCAATTTTGAGTGTATTTTGCACGATTAGTTAATCAAATGATTTTATAACCTCAAAAGTACTCAACACGTGACACGAGCTTCCAATAACAACGGATTTTGTGTAGTAAGTATACTTTTTTTTATTTATATGCGTGCAACGGTACGCGATTAGTCATTCAAAAATTAATGAAAAACGTGATCGAAGCCAGGATTTTAAATGGCAAGTTCAGAGGTGAAAATATACTCATACCACGGATTCCTATTATACCTACAGATGTGCCAATTCAATTCAAACGTATTCAGTTTCCCATTAGATTGGCATTTGCAAT
Organism: Gonocerus acuteangulatus; assembly: GCA_946811695.1. Classification (NCBI taxonomy): domain Eukaryota; kingdom Metazoa; phylum Arthropoda; class Insecta; order Hemiptera; family Coreidae; genus Gonocerus; species Gonocerus acuteangulatus. Next base: position 25,065,781 of record OX328124.1, read on the forward strand.
GACTATCAACAAATCCCAAGGTCAAACGATGTCTGTTTGTGGATTAGATTTGAGAACACCATGTTTTTCACACGGACAATTATACGTGGCATGCTCTCGAGTGGGTAAACCATCCAGTTTGTTTGTGTTAGCTAAAGATGGACTAACAAAACGCTATAGCATTAAGAGATTGATATTGTTTAATAGTGTTACTGTCGTAATTGTTTAATTAATGATATATAATTTTAAGGAATAAATTATAATAACTTAAAAATAATGTTTGCCTTTTGTTATTTTTATATTCCCTCATCGTTCACAGCGCTCCATGCTTATTTCACGCATATACCACATTCTTACATACATACAATATACACATTCTAACATACATACATACTTACAATAAGTAAGCTATTTTTTTTCTACACTAGAAATTACTAGGAAATTATTTATATGGCAAAACAACGTTTGCCGGGTCAGCTAGTATGTATATATATATTCTCTCAAATTTTAGGAGGCTTGGGGTCTTAAAAGCAGTAATCCTTCCTTCCTTCACACTACTTTATTTACTAGGCCCGACATGTTTCGTGCATATTTTCCCACCTCTTCAGGGGCACTTCTTGCTAGGAAGTACTCTCGTCACCATGTACTCTCCCTCTGGAGTCAGACTCCATAGGGAGTTATTTAGATGTATAGGACGACCCCATTGGAAAGAATCAGTGCTTTCAATTTAGAAAAATCCCTAATTTTGCTTTTATATATCGTCGATACAAATGCAAAGTATCGAATGTGAAAAAACGCATTTTTCATTTTAAATCTTTACTGATTGCTTTTGGACTGATGGATGGAAAACTCTCGAATCTATGTTCACACAGTGAAAGGAGGATGTAACTACTGTCAAAAGGTCGAATCTGCCGACTATTTGACAGTCCAAAAGCAAAGTAATAAATAAAAGTATTTTCACTCTTGAAAGTGGTGATTTTCACATTCGATAGTTTGCATTTGTATCGACGATATGGACTTCCAGTCTGCACATGATATGAGTTAAATAGAGTCATTTTCAATGTGATGCCATCAATCCTTTTTTGAGAAAATTGGATAAAACTAGAATTTTTCTTTCGGATGCTCAAGTCCAAAGATCCGTATTTATTGAAACATAACAGATGTAATTCTCCTAAGTGAATAATTTTTTCTAGTCTAATTTTTTAATAACATTTTGAAAGCATTTGAGTAAATCGGGTTAATTATTGTTCAATCATTTGTAAGAAGTGTTTATAGATCTAGTTGAATAAGAGTATTTCAATGCCTATCATGTAGAAGAGGCATAAAGCTATGTTTTATCTGCTATATGGGCCCCCTATTAATCATAGGGGAGTGTGTATCCCGCAGTAGTAATGGCCGTGTTAATGCCCGCATCACGGGGACCATTTCAGATTTTATTATGTAATCACCTCTTGATCTAATTTTAAACCTCTACGCAGATGTAACAATATAAATTACCTTCGTCGCCGATATCCACAGAAATTTAATATAATGGCATAATACGTCAGTTCCAATAGCAGGAGATTTGATGCTCTACATGTTCGCAAAATTTTCTGTCGGGAGAATCAGGGGAGCTTATGAGAATGACCAAGTGTTCCAAAGAAAAAGATCCATACGCAAGAGCTGCATTACTAAGCAAATTCCGAAAAAAAGGTGAATTCATTCATACAAACACACACACACACACACACACACATATATATATATTATATATATATATATATATATATATATATATATATATATATATATATATATAAAATTCTCGTGTCACAGTGTTTGTAACAAAACTCTTCCGAAAAGGATAGACCGATTTTATGATTTTTTTTTCTATATTCAGTAGGTCTGAGAAAAGGAAGTAAACTATTTTTCATATCTGTAATTGATACGGGTGGCGCACCCCAAAAAATATTTTTTGGACATATTTTTTTAATTTATTTTTTATGATTTTCCATTAAAAAATACATACAATCCTGAATGTTCACCCTTCTTCAACCAATCCCCATTTTATAATAGGGATATTAGTACTTTAATAATTTTCAACCCTTGGTGGTCCATAACTGATCAATAAGATTAATTGATCAGTTAAGTAAAACGATTTTTTACTTGATCAATTATCCCCGCCAGGAGTATACCGGTGTCACTTCTCGTCCAGTAAAGAGCCTGCAGTAAGGATGAGAACGAAGCCCCGCAAATGTGCCAATTGACTTCAAACGCGTCGAATTTCCAGTTACATTCGCATTTGCAATGACAGTTAGTGGTTGAGATATAATTTTAAATATATTAGATAAAATGGGTGTTTTGTTATTTTTATAGGCCGTCATAATTCACAGCGCTATATTGGTTTTTCAGTCATAGGCCACATCCCCAAATACTTAAAATAAGTTAGTTTTTAGCCTTTCCTCCGAAGGAAAGTAGCTATTGAGGTTGCACTCATGACGGAATTTTTGAAAAATGTCTTCAAATCTTTATCGATCCTACCTAGTAGACACCGAAAATGACCCCCGTTAAAATTTTTATATATATATATATATATATATATATATATATATATATATATATATATATATAAATCACGTGTCTGTCTGTTTTTCTGTATGTTTGTCCCTTATACAAATCCACACCGTTTGAACGATTTTGACCAAACTTGGAATAATGGTAGGTCTTGGTACGAGAAATCTCCTAGGCTAGGTCAAAAAAATCTACCAGCTGTCTGTCTGTATGTTCGTCCCTTATACAAATCCACACCGTTTGACCGATTTTGACCAAACTCGGTACATATGTGGATCTTAATCTGAGGAGTGTCGTAGGCCAGGTCAAAAACGTCTACCAGCTGCTGTCTGTATGTGCTTTTTTTTTTTAAATAAAAATCCACACTGTCAGATCGATTTTTACCAAACTTGGCATACATGTATGTCTTGATACGGGGGGGGGGGGGGGTTATAGGTTAGGTCAAAGTCGTCTAGGATTCCCAGTTGGGAGGTCACGGGTTCGAAACAGTTACAGATTCGTGTTATTTGATTTTAATAATACTTATTTGGTTTCTAATTTATTTAGGCTTTTCTATATGCAGAAAGTAGGTGTAGCATGGCACGCCGGGTAACAGCTAGTATATATATATATATATATATATATATATATATATATATATATATATATATATGTCTCTTAACACGATAGCGGCCAGAGTTTTTGTTTTTTCTTCACGAAACGTGGTATATAGCGTTCAAATAGCAAAAGATTGAACGAGTTCGTTAACCACCAAAATCGGTCCACCGGGAGGGGGGGGGGGGGGGGTTTACCCCGGACCCACAATACCAATTTGCCACTGCCAGCCGTAGTTTTTGTTATATTTCAACGAAACTCAGTATTCGTTATTTTGATCTAAAGAGAGAAATACGTTGTAAAAATAAACGAAATCGGTTCATTAGAAGGGGGGGGGGGGTTTACTCCGGACCCACAATACCAATTTGCCACTGCCAGCCGTAATTTTTGTTACATTTCAACGAAACTTGGTATTCGTGGTGGTAATCAACAGAGAAAATGGGTTGTAAAAATATACTAAATCGGGTTATTTGGGGGGGGGGGGGGTTACTCCGGACCTAAAGTACTAATATACTCATACCGGTCGTAATTTCTGCTGTATTGTAACGAAACGCGGTATACGTCGTGGGTATCTCATGAGAAAGAAGTGTTGTAAAAATGAAGTAAATCGGTCTATTGGAAAGGAGGGTTTACTTTCAACTCTGTTTCATTACAATTAGCCAGCCAGACGTAGGTTTACAAAGCCGCCGCGAGGAGCGCTATCTTCCACTAGGGGGACTGTATCCTGTTCCTGCGTCAGATCAAAAGACGAAAAATGAAGTTTTTGTGCATTTATTAAGTAGTACAGTATCATGTATTAACATAACTCTGGAAGCAAATTATTTACAAAATTAATAATTGAACAGTCCTCATAAGAAATGTAAATGAGCAAAACTATTCACGTTTTTATTTTATTTATATAGGTTATTTACAGCAAATTATTCAGTAATGTAGTCTACACTACAAAAAGTCTGAGGAAAGTGCTTAGTTATTCAGCTCCTGCGTGACGGACTTTTTTTAAATTTGACTATCAAAATAATCACTGGAAATGACTTATACGGCAAATAAACGTTTGCCGGTTCAGCTAGAATATATATATATATATATATATATATATATATATATATATATATGTAAGGGATAGATATTGGAGATAGGGGAAAACAATAATGCTTTCTTATCGGTATTGCCCTATGCTCGCACTGGATTGATTCTCTTTTGTACGAGACCAGTCATGGCTGGTGATTGTTAATATTAGATTTTAAAAAAACTTTTAATTTATTTTTTGTTTGTTGTTGACCATGTTATAAATGACGACTACGTTGTATAAGGTATTTTAAATATAAATTATACTGTTAAATATGTTTAGATTTCAAAATTTTTATGTTTCGTTTTTAAACAAATATTTTCAGAAATGTTTGTCTGTGATGAGAGGCCAAGTTGCCAGAAGCTAGTCGACATGAATAAAAAGATGTAAAAGAAGTGTTGACGCAATTTTTGAACCTATAAGGCCTTATTAAAAGAAGAGGAAATATAGATGTGGAAGAGGCCTTGTTACGAGAATGAATATATATATATTTAAATAAACCGTCTTTAAATCATTAGGTAAATCGGTAGGGGAAAGCCAAAACTTCTATTCAAATTGGATTTTCATTGAAACGTGTTGGAGTGGCACCTAATTAAAAGACATTTTAAATGCGAGAAACTTAGTATCAACCCTGAGGATAAATTGATGGTGATGTTATTCGTCCGAGTAAATGAGTGTTGTATTTCTCATTAATCTGCTAAGTACTAACTACGCTTTCGAAAAAAGAGTCCATCACGGAGGAGCCGAATAATTAAGAAATTAACTATTCCTCTGAAAGGTAAGTTGGATACACCAAAGTCCTCAAGAATGTGATTTAACCTATATAAATAGTTTATATATAACCTAGTTAAATAATTTTGGACTTTTATATTTTTAATAAACAGATAACTCATATTTGGTGAACTTCTGTGGTTTTGAGTAAACCCCAGCTTCTAATGCGTCGATTTTTTTTTTATTGATTTTCTTTTAGCACTAGTTCCCTATTAGTTAGCATGCTCACCACCGAGTTTCTTTGCAATTCCTAATGGACCGTTTTAGTTTATTTAAAATAAAAATATCTTTCTTTTTAGATGATCAAGATGCATCCGGAGTTTCGTTGCAATATAACTAGCATTCAGACCATTAAGGAAATATTTATTTATTATTTCGGAGTAAACCACGGCTCCAGTTGTAGATAAACGTTTTTGAGAAAAGTGGAAATAGGTTTTTCTTGGGAGTTTCTGATATATTCTCATATAATTCGAAGCCTGTTCGGAATTCGTAGCATTTATTCAAAAGCTTATTAAATTTTCTACAGTAGTGGTTCTTATGCGATGTTAGGGTGGTTCTTCTCTCCCTCCATAGGGCTTTTAAGGTTGACCTCATGACGCAATCTGGAAGTGCCGACTAGAAAATTTCATGTTTCAGAACCCCTAGAGAACGAAAATAACGGTTGTTCAAATTTATATATATATATATATATATATATATATATATATATATATATATATATATATATTAAAAACCGACCGCTGGAGAATGCCGTATAAAGAACACAAATATATATATGTATATATATTTGCCTTTTCGCGCTGTAGCTCCTCCAAAAATGGACCAATTTTGATGAAATTTTTCAATGAAAAGACTAAAATTTGTCGTCTAATGTGAAAGGTCAAGTCAATGAACCAGCAGAATCCGCCAATTTGGACGTGGTTTTTGGAGCGAAATTCGCGGGAAAAAATCGTTACGCTTACTTCATATGCTTGCAAGTACTCGTTTTCTTGGCCTAGAAAAACGAATGAAACCATTTTTAAGGCGATAGCTTTAACCGTTTTTGAAAAAAGTGGAATAATAGTTGTCGAATAACGTTTTTGGTTAGTGTACTTTGAATCATGGGATTCAGTTGAAATATGTTCTGCATGTTCGAAGTTCATCCAAACTAAGATGTTTAAAGTTTGGTTACGTTTAGAGTTAAGGAAGAATTAGAATAAAATATTTTATTAACAGACATGAATAGTTTTGGGATTTTCTATAGTTTACTTAATACCTCGAAAAGGGTTGGTAAATCGTGGTAAATGGAAAGTGACCATTCGAAAACTTAATAAATTCTCTACAAATAGCGTTCTACAGAATCGGAGAATTAAGTGCTTAAAACTTCAAATGTGTTTGTTTTTAGCGCGGTTCTTCCCTCCCCAATAGGGAGGAACCCCGCTTATAAGGTTGATACAATGAAACAATCCGGAAGTGCCGACTAGAAAATTTCGCGTTTCAGAACCCCTAGAGACCAAAAATAACGGTGGTTCAAATTTGTATTTATATATATATATATATATATATATATATATATATATATATATATATTTGTCTGTTAGCTCATTTCTGGCTTCCCTAATGGTCCGATTTTGATGAAATTTGGTACAAAAATCTGTCGCCCGATTCGAAAGGTCAAGTTCGTTAACCAGCAAAATCCGCCCACTGGAAGATGGCGTTTGGGGCGGAATTCGCTCAAAAAATCGTAACGCTTTCTTTTTTGAGTTCATAAGCTTGTAAGTACTCGTTTTATAGGCTTCTTTGGCTAGGAAAACGAATGAAACCATTTTCAAGGCGATAGCTTTAACCGTTTTTGAGAAAGTTGGAAAAATAGTTTTTGAATACCGTTTTTGGTTTGGGTACTTAGAATCATGGGATTCAGTTGAAACATTTTCTGCATGTTTTACTATCATTAAAACTAATATGTTGAAATTTTGGTTACGTTTGAAGTTAAGGAAGGGTTAGAATAAAATATTTTATTAACAGACATAAAAAGTTTTGCTAACTTTGTATATTTTCCTTAATATCTCGAAAAAGGTTGAGAATCTTGGGAAACGAAAGAATACCATTAGAAAGCTTACTAAATGCTCTACAAAAAAGGTTCTGATGAAAGTTTTGATTAGGCGATGTCAATCGGAGAAATAAGTGCTTAAAACATTAAAGTAATTGATTTTGCTTGTTCGAACTGTTCTTTTTGTCTGTTTTTATTCCTTGTTATTTTTTAACTGCTTATAGTTGGATAATGTGTTTTACAATAAAACAGATTAGGCAAAATAAGAAAAACAATTCATTGTTAGAAATATAGCTTGCCAAGAGAAAAAGATTCGATGACGTCTTTTGAATAATTTCAATTGCCTTTATGCTGTTCGTTTTTTTATTTTATTTTTTAATTGATTTTATCTGTAGAATTATTACTATAGTAAAAGAACACAGGAATATGTGAAAATTTTTGATATTTTCCAATTCATTGAAACGTATGAAATGAAGTATCGGTAGAAGAGGTTTCTAGGGTCTTGCGGACCCGACCCCAGGTATAGCCATAAAACCCTTTGAACAAAGCCGATGAAAATATTATCTGTTTCTATTCTATGCTTTTCAAATAAGAATAGGGATATGAACAGGAACCGGGGGGTCTCCCGTGGTCTAATGGCTAGCGCCTTGGATTCATAAGCGGGAGATGGTGGGTTCGATTCCCAACCTCCGGCAGGAATTTTATCATCCCACGGCTCGCTGGTAAAATTCCTCGCTACACCCTGGATGTCGGCGCTAATGACCTAGATGTAGATGCGCCGTAAAAAAAAAAAAAAAAAAAAAAAAAAAATTGAACTGGAACCGCGCTAAGATGACGCAGTTCCTGCGAGTCGGACTTTTTTTCTTTTAAACGGGGTTTTGTTTAAATTGTTTTGTTTAGTTTTAATTTGCATTTATCTGTAAAATTAGTATTATAAAGAAAGATAAGAAAATAAAAGAAGGTGAGAAAATAAGAAACAGCAAGTAGCGTGTTTCTAGACGAACCTTGACAAGGCCAGGGAGTGATTTTTCTATATTAGGTAGTAAGGTAGCTACCCTTGTCAATCGTGACCTATCAGGGGGCATAAATGTATTTTATGAAAGGTCTAATCAAAATTATAACTGTTTCTATTTCAATCTTTCCAAATGACGTTAGGGATAAGAACGGAACCGCATTAAGATGAGGCAGTTACTGCGAGTCGGACTTTTTGGTAAAGCGATCTCGTCGGAGGTTTAGGTGAACATTAATAAGTGTATTTCTCTTAGACGAATCCTAACCATTCCTTGAATCCTTATTAACTGTTTCTGTTATAATCTTTTCAAATGACACTAGGGATGCGAAAGGAAAAAATGCAAAAGTGTACAAAAAAAAATAAAAAATAAAAATAAAAGATTCGTTTACTAAATATAATAATGATTAATTGATTAATGAACCTGAATAAATGATGATTGATGATTAAGTGCGTAGACTAGATGATTACAGAGAACACTGAGAAAAAGAAGCAGCCAGTCGGCAGCCATGGTAGGTACTGGCCTGAAGACTCAGCTGGTCTCTCTCTCCCCACTTACCTCCGACATACATCATGGACGGGGGAACCTTGTCTTCAGAACATTTAGTCAATGAGTGAACTTTTTTTTCGAATCATTTCTTTTGTTTATTTTTAAGGTTGATTACTTCCAAACTATAGGAGAAACCCCGCTCTGGAAGTCTTTACGATAACCCAATCCGGAAGTTCTGCCGAGAAATGTTGACATTTTGTAACCAATAAATTTCTCTTATTATTCTTCTTTTTATCTTTATTATTATTATTATTATTTATTTTATTTTTTTATAATTTTTTTAAGTTTATTTTATTTTATTTATTTATTTTATAATTTTTTTTTATTTGCTTATTTTTCCTCTCTCTATACTGTACATAGTTGATTTACTTCTATTTAATTCATTTACTTTATTTTTTTGTTCTGTGCGTTTGACACCGCACAAAGGTCCCAATCCTGATCTTACGGTAAAAAAATTAAAAATTTTTTTTTTTTTTAACAATGACTGGCCGTACAATGATTTGTAATGAAGAGAGATAAAAACAAAAATGACAATTTTTCTTTCTTAAAAATTTTAATTCAGGTAAGATTTTAAAAAGTTCGCCGCCTATCGCCGCAAAGGGACCTATATTAGGTTATGTGTGAAACAATCCCAGCAAATTTCATTTGCAGCCGTTGTCAGCTCGAGGAGTGACAGGCAGTGGCGGCTAAAGGGGTGGGCTTGGGGGGGGGGGCTTAGCCCCTCAGAATATAAATTCACAATAATTTTTGGTGACTATATGCTTAGGGTAGACCTAAAGCATATTTATGTTCCTGAATTTGAGCAGAAGGCTCTAAACGAATTTCTTTTTATACGTATTTTGTCAAAACTCCATATTTTTACATATTTGGCCATAAATACAAATTTTTGCTAATTATTTTTATATTCAATTTATTTTTTAATTGAAAAAATATATTGAAAACCAAGAAAGAAAACAATGCTTGGGTTTAGATCACTGTGTCTTTTCTGATTTCAAAAAGCGAAGGTGGCTGGCAGCCATGCTTCCCCGGCGCTAATAGTCCAGGAGCAGATGTGTTTTAAAAAAATATATAACAAATTATTGTTTAACAATTGTATTATTTCTTTAACCTACTTTCTAAAAAAAAAAAAAAATTAGTGAAAGAATCATGTCGGTATCATTTTCCAAACTGGAGACTATCAACCTATTTTATTTACCGGACACGTGTCGATTATTTTTCTATGCAAAATCACCAGAAAACAAAATGTGCCTGCTCGGTGACCCCACTACTGTATACCCCTCTTGTGAGATCAGACCGGCATCATTTCTCGTTAGACAATTTAAAAATGCATGTTGTTGCAAACAATTTTCCAAAATAATGTTCATCAGTAGAATTTTATTAACTTTTTTTTTTTTTTTTTTTTTTTTTTTTTTTTTTTTTTTTTTTTTTTTTACGGCGCATTGACATAAATCTTGGCCATTAGCGCCGTTCATCAGTAGAAATTGTCAACTTCTTTTTTCCCCTTTTAAAATGAGGCCTAATTTTTATTTATGCTTTATTTTTCAATATCTTATAAATTTTTAGTCATTTTGTACTATATATTTTCACCTTTTGTTCCATTTATAATAACAGAGTTCTTACTTATTATTTATGCTTTTCTTTTCAATATTTTATAGTTTTTTAGGTATTTGTTTACTACGTATTTTCAATTTGTTATTAAATATTTCATTATAAATTGTTAAATATATATGTACATATTTTGAATTTCATTTTACATGAACATCCGTTCCCTTGTTATAACTATCGATTTTACACCTCCAGCCGTAGAGAAGGTGTTGAAAAATATGAATAAAATGTTTTTGCGACCCTATGTCATTACATAAAGACAGCTCGTCGTCCATGTTGTCACGGAGCCTGAAGAAGGAAATAAGTTACTTCCTATAGTCTAAAAGCAGACACAACTCCCAAGCTAACCTGCAATTCGTTTTCCCTCCATATTCCTAAGGTGTTATTTCGAAAGTTCTTAAAGCGTACCTTCTGACACTTTCCGCGTAACGCGAGGAACATAGTTACGTCCGCGATCAACCCATTGCTCGGCATGATAATGGATCACGCCAATTGTGCCTAGTTTACACGAACTTAGTAATTGGCATTGCTACTTGTCATCTAGGTACATGAACCCATGTGGTAAATATGCCCTTTTTTTTAGTGGCATGTATCAGTAAACGCCTCAAATTCAAGTCAATACGAAAAAAAAAAACCGCCACACAAGCGCTTTCCTCAGAATTTAGGTAGTGTAGACTGCATTCCCGCATAATTTCCTTCAAATAACCAATATAAAGGAAATAAAAACATGAATAGTTCGTCCCTTTTACATTTGCAATGAGCAACTGATTCAATTATTAATTTTGTAATTAATTTGCTTCCCAAGTTATATAGTAGTTGCCCCCAACTACACTACTTAATAAATACACAAAAACATCATATTTTCGTCTTTTGATCTGACGCAGGAACAGGATACAATCCCCCCAGTGGTAGATAGCGCTCCTAGAGGCAGCTTTGCCAACCTACGTCTCGCGGGTTAATTCTATTGAAATATAATACAAAGTAAACCCCACTTTCCGATTGACCGATTTTTACAACACTTCTTTCTCATGAGATACCCACGACGTATACGTCGTTTCGTTACAATAAAGCAGAAATTACGTTTGAGTATATTAATAACTTGGTTCCGGAGTAAACCCACCCCCCTCCTAATAAACCGATTTGGTTTATTTTTACAACCCATTTTTCTCTGCAGATTACCACTACGAATGCCGAGTTTCGTTGAATTATAACAAACATTTTCATGATGATTAGATAGTTAGCCGACGAATTATTACAGATATGTTTCCTATTTATTTAATTTTTTTCGTAAATACTCATTTTAATGTTAAATGAAATTAGGAAAAAAAAATCAATTAAAAACCTCCGTTTAAAAGAACGAATACGAAACTTTCGAAATTTAATCACCGATTGCTACGAATGAGATCTCTCCATCGAAAATAATTTCAAAAGCGTTTTTTTAGATAATTTAGTAAGCTTTCGAATCGTTACTGTCCATTTACCACGATATCCTAACTTCTTCCCCAAAAGTACTCGTCTCAATACATTTTTTCTAGCTTATACTTTCTTAACTCCAAGTGCAAAATAAATTACATAAATCTCGGCTGAATGTCAAACATCCGTTTCCAATTTACCCGAACCGAAAATTAGTTGGGAAAACTAGTTGTATTCACGTTTAACGAAAACGGATACATCTTTAAAAAAAGTCCGACTCGCAGGAACTGCAGCATCTTAGCCCGGTTCCGTTCATGTCCCTAGTGCCATTTCATAAGCTTAGAAAAGAAATAAACTTATTTTTTTTTTTTTTTTATATATCTCGTGAAAATTGTCAAAATCCTCTCGAACATCTCGAATAAAAGTGATATTAAGGCGTCAGGGACACCGACAGTAGCTAACTTTTACACAGAAGCGGAAATTACAGAATCTGGCTCTCATTCTAAAGCAAAGCTCTATAAATCAATACAAAATATGCCTAATAAAGCCTTTCTAGAGGAAACAGAAGCATGGGCGTATATGAGGGGGGGCTGAGGGGGCTGCAGCCCCTCCCGAAATTTTGAATTGATGATAAAAACTTCTCGTAAAACCCTTAAAAATAAATTAAATAAGATCACTTAGTTCATAAAACATATTTTATTTTACGTGTAATAGCGTTTTAGTTGCCTAAAACTATTCCAAGCTCTAAATATTCAGTATTCCATACCCTGGAAATGGTCTCAGCCCCCCCCCCGAAATTGTTTTTATATACGCCCATGTACAGAAGGATCAAGAAGAAGTACACAAGATTGAGTAGAATACCCTGCCTAATATAGCCTATATAGAATAATATGCCGAATAAAACCTATCTAGTAAATACACAAGGACAAATAAAAGTCTTGACGAATAACAAGTCAAGAAAAAAAACTTTATTTAACAAAATAAAACAAAGTTTAGTTGCCCAACTACAATAGAATAATATACCTAATTAAGTCTATGGAGTAGACACAAATGGACCAAAAACAAGTCTTGTGGAATATGGTTTTTTTTTCTAATTAAATACTTTTTATCAATATTTAGTTTATAACCTTTGTTGAAAACTATTGATTGCTAATTGATGAATCGGTTTACAACTAAGTAGTCTTTATGAATATTTAGTATATAACCTTATGTTTGGATCTGAGTTTTTGGGGTGCTCTCCGCCTAGGCTTTGTATTTGTGTCGGCAGATACCTGGGGTATATTTACAGCTCTTGAGGATTAACTCAGCAGGTAAATTTCCTGCGGCCCCCTTGTTTCTACGGGCATTGAACCGCCATATTCGCTCATAGTATCTACCCGTTGTGAAGTTTATTTTTTGGATTTAGGACTTAATATATATATGTAGACTAAATCATAGCAAGAAGTAATCCTCCGTCGTCGGTTCTTAACTTTGTAGACTCGCTAATGTTATCCAATCTTAGACACATCGTGTTTAAAATCCACAGCAAAAACACGACATTTCATCAGAATCCCCTGCTGAATAAAACTTATATAGAATAATATGCAAAATAAAGTCTATCTAGTGGATAAAAATGGAGGAAAAAAGCCGTTCGTGGTGGTAGAAAATCTTAAAAGTATTTCGCTCAGAAATCTCCGAAATATTGTCACTAATTTTACGTATCCTTTTTTATAGCCAAATAAATTTATATTCTATAATCAATAAGATAAACCTACTAACGATAAAAAACTATGGGTAACAGATGAAAATAGGGAATACCAAGAATAATTCTAAAGAACGAAATCGACACCAGTACTGTAATCTAGATATTCATACGGCATGTTGTAATTCTAAGAAACAAAATATTGATTCTAATTATACGTATCCTGTTTTATTGACAAATAGATTTGACTACTATAAGCAATTAAAAACACTAGGGAATATGCCAAAGAACTCGGAGTAGGAGCCTCGACAGTTTCAAGACATTTGAAGGAAATCGACAAATCCAAAACTGACATTTCATACGGTACAGCCTGATATATTTTTAACAATGAATTGTTTTTCTTATTTTAATTGATCTGTTTTATTGTCAAATACATTATCCAACTTTATGCAATTAAAAAATAACAAGGGGAAAAAAAAAGAACCGTTCGAATAAACGAAATCAATTACTTCAAAGTTTAAGCACTTATTTCTCCGATTGACATAGCCTAATCAAAAATTGTTTCAGAATCTTTTTTGTAGAACATTTAGCAAGCTTTCGCATGGTAACCCTCCGTTTACCAATATTCCTAACCGTCTTCGAGATATTAGGGAATGTATACGAAGTTCCCAAAACATTTCATGTCTGTTAATAAAATATTTTATTCTAATCCTTCCTTAGCTCCAAACGTAACCAAAATTTTAACATATTAGTGTTGATGAAAGTAGAACATGCAGAAAATGTTTCAACTGAATCCCATAATTTTAAGTATCAAAATCAAAGACAAAAATAACAGTTCGAATAAGCGAAATCAATTACTTTAAAGTTTTAAGCACTTATTTCTCCGATTGACATCGCCTAATCAAAACTTTCATTAAAACCTTTTTTGTAGAACATTTAGTAAGCTTTCTAATGGTATTCTTCCGTTTCCCAAATTCTCAACCTTTACGAGATATTAAGGAAAGTATACAAAGTTACCAAAACTTTTTTATGTCTGTTAATAAAATATTTTATTCTAACCCTTCCTTAACTCCAAACGCAACCAAAATTTCAACATATTAGTTTTAATGAAAGTAGAACATGCAGTAAATGTTTCAACTGAATCCCATGATTCTAAGTACCCAATCCAAAAACGGCATTCAAAAATTATTTTTTCAGTTTTCTCGAAAACGGTTAAAGCTATCGCCTTGAAAATGGTTCCATTCGTTTTCCTAGCCCAAGAAGCCTATAAAACGAGTACTTACAAGCTTATGAACTCAAAAACGTAAGCGTTACGATTTTTTTTGCGCGAATTTCGCCCCAAACGCCATCTTCCAGTGGGCGGATTTTGCTGGTTAACGAACTTGACCTTTCAAATTAAACGACAGATTTTTGTACCAAATTTCATCAAAATGGGACCATCAGGGAAGCCAGAAATGAGCGAAGAGACAAATATATATATATATATATATATATATATATATATATATATATATATATAAATAAATATATACATATATATATATATATATATATATAAATAAATATATACATATATATATATATATATATATATATATATATATATATATATACAAATTTGATGACAAATTGTTATTTTCGGTCTCTAGGGGTTCTGAAACGCGAAATTTTCTTGTCGGCACCTCCGGATTGTTTCATTGTATCAACCTTATAAGCGGGGTTCCTCCCTATGGGGGAGGGAGGAACCGCGCTAAAATGGTTTCATTCTTTTTTTTATGTTTTAAGACCCATAAAAAGTGTACATGAAAGTCTATAAACGCAAAGCAGTAAACGCTACGATGTTTTCGCGCGAACGTCGCCGAAAAAACACTTTTCCGTTTGGCGGATTCTGCTGGTTAATTAACTCGACCTTTTAAATCATATTGGGTCGATATTCGGACCCACTAGGATTTTCCTTCGGGACTGATATACTTCTAGAAGATTGATTGGCCTCTCAACTCCTTCTTTATATCTCCTACAAGGTAATGGAAGGTTCCTATGCTTATTAGGTGGTATTTCTTAAATTAATAACTCATTTTCACTTCACTACGAGTTCATTACTGACGAGATGTGTCTAGATCGGATCGGATCGGGTCGGGACCAATGTAAGCACCCAAGTAGGCCGCTGTCGGTCAACAGATATCGGTTCAGATCGGGAGAAATGGGGGTCCAATGTAGGTGCAGTCTTACACGGATGGAGAGAGGGAGGAAATGAGCTAAAAATCACAAAGATTAGGGAATCATTGGCAGCTCAAAGACTTATTTAGCAGATTCTGAACTCGACCCGATGGATTCGAAACCTTCTTCAGAACTCTCTACGCACTGATGAATTAATTAACAAGAAATTGCCATTAGCAGTCAATGTTTAAGTTGGAAATTAGACTAGAGAACTCTACTGTTAGTTAGATGTTAAAATAGAGCAAGGAGCAGGTCTGTTGTAAAATGTACGAAATAATTGGGAACATAAGGACCTAGAAGCGTGACAGATGACATCAGTAGCTGGTATATAATTAATTGCAAGGAGGTAGAGGCGATGCGAGGTACGCCATAACGGGGACAGCACGAGCCTGTCTCTCGCAATCTCCTGTCAAACTCTTCTCCACAGAGGACAGTTACATATTTTTTATTTATTTAAATTTTAACGTCCGTTATTATTAACTAAGAAATTTGGGACGTGTTATCAATAGGTTACCACACTTTTCTAGCCAGGATAGGGCTGATGCCTTTTCTTTTTCCTAAAGAAAAGCCACCACCCCACAGTGCTAAGTGCTCACGCCTTAACACTCACGGCTACAGGGCCTCCAGTTACATATTTGACAAATTTTAGATTTTTTTAAAGGGATGACGCTCTTGAGATTGCACTCATGGAATAAATTTTGAAAAATTTACCGAAAATGATCTCCGCTAAAATTTGTATATCTATCTGTCTGTGCCTGTTAAAATGATAGCGAACACAGTTTTTATTTTGTTCTTTCGCCCTGGAACTTGGTATACAGCATATCAATAAACAAATCAAATGATTACTCCGGAACAAGACTACTAATGTGCTCATACCGGCCGTCTTTTTAGCACTTTCCTCCGAAGGAAAGTAGCTATTGAGGTTGGACTCATGACGGAATTTTTGAAAAATTTCTTCAAATCTTTATCGATCCTACCTAGTAGACACCGAAAATGACCCCCGTTAAAATTTATATATATCTATATATATATATATATGCATATATATATATATATATATATATATATATATATATATATATATATATATATATATATATATATATGTCTGATAACACGATAGCGGCCAGAGTTTTTGTTTTTTCGTCACGAAACTTGGTATATAGCATTCAATTAGCAAACGATTGAACGAGTTCGTTAACCACCAAAATCGGTCCATCGGAAGGGGGGGTTTACCCCGAACCCAAAACACTAATTTGACCATTTCAGCCGTAATATTTGTTATATTTCAACGAAACTTGGTATTCGTACTGGTAATATAGAGAGAAAAGTTACATATAAAAATAAACTAAATCGGTTCATAAGGAGGGGGGGGGGGGTTTACTCCGGACCGACAATACCAATTCGCCACTACCAGCCGTGATTTTAGGTATATTTCGACGAAACTCGGTATTCATAGTGGTAATCTACAGGTAAATATGTGTTGTAAAAATAAACTAAATCGGTTCATTAGGAGGGGGGGGGGGGTTTACTCCAGACCCACAATACCAATTCGCCACTACCAACCGTGATTTTTGGTATATTTCGACGAAACTCGGTATTCGTAGTGGTAATTTACAGGTAAATATGTGTTGTAAAAATATACTAAATCGGTTCATTAGGAGGGGGGGGTTTACTCCGGACCCAAATTACTAATATACTCATACTGGTCGTAATTTCTGCTGTATTGTAACGAAACGCGGTATACGTCGTGGGTAACTCATGAGAAAGAAGTGTTGTAAAAATGAGCTGAATCGGTCAATCGGAAAGGGGGGTTTACTTTGTAATATATTTCAATAGAAAAGCCAGCCAGACATAGGTTCACAAAGGCGCTGCAAGGAGCGCTAGAGGGACTGTATCCGGTTCCTGCGTTAGATCAAAATACGATAATATGAGGATTTTGTATTTATTACGTAGTTTAGTAGGTACCATGTGTAAACATAACTCTGGAAGTAAATTAATAATTTATCAGTTACTCATTACAAAATTAAAAGAGAACTATTCATGTTTTTATTTAATTTATTTAGGGTATATTAAGCAAATTGTTCTGGAAAGCAGTCTACACTACCCAAATTCTGAGGAAAGTGCTTAGTTATGCAGCTCCTGCGTGACGGACTTTTTGTTATATTGCAACGAAACCTCGTAGGTTTATAATGAGAAAGATGTATTTTAAAAATAAACTAAATAGGTTCATTAAAAGTTTGGGCTTACTCCTTATTGTGATCAAATTGAATTAAGACGCCAAACCCTGGACATTGGTTGTTATTGCTACCACTAGAGGCGCTGAATACCTTTATCCGGTTTCTGTGGTTCCTTCATTGTTATGATTGTGGAATGTCCTCTTAGTATCCATGAACGCTTTTATTATTCATGGAGATCAATAAACAAATATGTGAAGCTTCTGGGTATTTATTAAGTAGTATAGCACCTCTCACTTTGGAGGAAAATTAATATTTGAGTCTGTTGCTCATTAAATACATCAAATGTCTAAACTATAAGTGGTTATTTTTATTTTTTATAAAGGCGCATCGACAAATCTGGGCCATTAGCGCCGACATCCAGGGTGCAGCGAGGAATTTTCTCAACGAGCCCTGAGATGAGAAAATTCCTGCTGCCGGTGGCCACCATCTCCCGCTTATGAATCTAAAGCGCTATCCACTAGACCACGGGAGACCCCCTACATTGTTATTTTTGGTATTTATAGAGATTTTTTTCTATTAAAAACAAATTATTCAGGAATGCAGAGTAAACTACTAACCTTCCGAAGAAGGGCTTGTTACGAAACTCCTGAGTGACAGACTTCCTTATTGTTTGAGCTCAATTCGTAAATATGTATTTGTAAATATCTGAAGTAGCGACATATATTCTGCTTGGGATGGGATCTCTCTATTTATACTTGAACATCAGTGCTGCTGGCTTAGACCAACACTTTTTTTTTACACAAACCGAATCATTTTCCAATACTGATCAAGAGTTAAAATAAAGAGAGATGACTGGACAAAAATTTTATGCTGAAAATGTTAACAGACAAACAATAAATAATTTTGACGAACAAACTACATTAATCATTATAACATCTAATGGACATACACCAAAAACAACAACTTTTGTACACGAGTCCTTACAATTTGTTTCAAGTCTGGTTCATGAATCATCGAAATGTCTTCCATACACCCTCTTGTTGTTTTTAATAAGTAATAGTGCTCTGGAAGCCATGACATAATAACCTCAATGTTTTGCAGTGCATTTATTTTTTTAAAGATATCTGTAACAATTACATGAGTGCTATAATTATATGTGAGAGAGAATGAAGAACTTAATGAGTCTGCAAAAAGAGTGATATGTTTGTATGAACACAACATGTTTGTAGGATTGATGGACACATTTGACAGGGCTTGCTTCGTTTATCACATAAAGCTCAACATTCTAAATGCTTGAAGCATTTGATAGTTTTGCCTAAGGCGCTTTTCATCAACTGAACTTGTACTACTGTTTGTTTTTGAGTCATCTGTATAAATACTTAATGCTCACACCAGGGCCTCCGCAAGGAGGAGGGGCACTGTTGACAATTGGTCAGGGGCCCATGGTCTCAGGGGGGCCAACATAGTGTTTTTACTTGCATTATAATGTGAAACAACAAAATTATATATCTAAGTTGCTCCTACTATGGATAACTTTCTAAATCCTCTATTTCTAATATCTGTACCCCGGAGGTAAAGGGCATCATGTCCATATTTTTATTAAACTGACTTAACAACATGTTCTTAATTAAGATTTGTTGATCTATATAATGACATAGGGCACAATGTCCTGTTCCCATAAATAACAAAGATAAGACATTGAAAAATAAAATCATGCCCGTTTTCATTAAAGGTAAAAGACACCATGTGGAAGACTTGGTTTTATTTGACTATGAAAAATTATCTTTAAAATGTTTATATAAGTAATGAAGAAACAAATTTTAGTAGTTCAAAGTTATGGAAAATTGGTTCTTCTGAACAATTACAAATATGTGACATGGTATCCTTTACCTTCAGGGTACAGATATATAAACTAGCTTTTAAATAGTATCAGTCCAAAAATTGGTTCTTCTGAACAATTACAAATATGTGACATGGTATCCTTTACCTTCAGGGTACAGATATATAAACTAGCTTTTAAATAGTATCAGTCCAAAAATTTGTAGCCCCAGTGTTTTAGACGATAAGTACATTTTTCACTCCGTTCAATTACAAATGTATTTACTTTTGTTGTGAGAGAAACGCCAGTTTTAAATAGTTTGTGGTAATGTTAATGGAGGAGGAGGGGTAAGTGGCCCATGAAGTTATTTGGACAGGGGCCCGTAATTTCTCTTGGAGGCCCTGGCTCACACATATATCGTTAATGTGGGATTTATTTCATTTTTATAATCGTAGTGAGGGTGCTGATTGTGTATTTAAATGAAAAGAGGAAACTTAGAATAATAAAAATTAAATAAAAAAAATACTTTTAAACATTTCTATATTTGACTACATTTATTTACACAGACATGGAATAATGAAGGGTCTGAGACCTCTTTGGAGGCAGTGGACAGTACATTTCCTTACATACAAGCAAATTAATATTTGCAAATTTTTTAAATAGTTTATCTCATCATGAAGAAATGCAATTTGTTGTACATTATAAGAGAACCATCCAGACATCAATGCACTTAAGGTAAGTTATAACATTTTATTAAATTTTTAATGGCGATAAGCCTTAATGATTAACACTCAACGTTTCTATTCTAAAGCTACTTCTTAACTACTGGACCCTCCCGTCCAAAAATAAAGCATCATCCTGTTTTGACAGGTATCTTTTCTCATATAGCTTTCTCGGGAAAACAAAATATAGATCATAGATAGAATACCATTATAATACACATGTATATATACTTTTTAAACTAAAACAATTATTGCCATACTACACATTTTCAATGCTACTTCGATCTTGATATAATTTCTTACGAACACATTTTTACACCTATGGACTTCAAGTCTTTGCACACATTTATATTTAAATTACAGCCTACTTATTAACAATTTCTCACACATTACATACTTTCTGAAATAAAAGCAGCTATAGATGTATGCAAAATTGTTCACACATGTATAGCTTGATATGCTTAAACTTTAACTTAGGTTTGATAAACATAAATTAATTTAATTGTTTATACTAATAATAGAACTGATTATAACAGAAATAAACTTTTTAACAAAAATACTCACAAAATTAAATTAATTTTGATTGGTTGAACGAATATATATATAAATGTATACGTATGTATGGACACCCAAACTCAGATACAAACAAACACTCATACATGCAAACAACCCCACACATACAAAGGCATTCAGATGCCATCCTCCATAAATACACATGCTCGCAACCCCACACAACAAACACATGCATGCACACATACATGTAAACATATACATATATTATCCATCATTGAGGGGGCCAGCATTAAAACTGGTTTGTGCTCAATCTCTACTTCAAATTATAATCGCTGATGTTCAATATTTTTTATTAATTTTATAAGAATTCCAAAATCAGTAGCATTGAGATCGTAGTTATCTGAGCTGATTCAGTTTTTATGCATGACTCCTCAATGATTTAAAATGTGTTTATAAATAAAATAAAGTCTATTATGTATGGAATACATAAACATTATGATATTAACTTATTAACTCCTCAAAATGATGTTCAAATTCAATAACATGACTCACTTTTTTGAGCTCGTTAAGAAAGAAGAAAAATGTTCAAATGGAAGACAGTTTACTTTTGGAAGACATATACATCACAGTAAAAACATGTTATTTAAAAGTAAATACGAGTACAGTTATTGAGATCATTTTTTTTTTTTTACTTACATTAAGGAATATTTAAAAATTATGAATTTTAATTGTATAACATCAAAATAGATAAACAAACCCTCCAAAACCAGCATGGAAGGTGATAACATGCTACTCAATTAAATTACTCTTCAATTTTTAACAAATCAATACATAAAAACGACAATTATAATACTGATATATCTTAAATAACAAATTTTACAATAATCTAACTTCAATAAAATATACATATTTAATAAAAAGAAACAACAGATTCAAGAGTTCTCCTCCCTGCCAATGCACTTTAGTATTATTTAAAGCTTCTGGATATGGTATTTATTTTGAAATGCAAATCTTTGAAATAGACACGGCACAAGCTCTGTGAAGGCACATATGGAATTTATATTAAATTTCTTGAAACTAAATCTACACATTTTCTGATTTTGAAAGAATGTTTTATTCTTTTAGATGAAAAGATTTATTGATAAAAAAATCATATGAAGGAGAATTATAATTTTTTTTCTGAAGTAATTGTGCCAGTTAGATCTAATAGTTATTATAAACTCTTATTAGATATAGTGAATTTAACAAAGGGAGTTACTGAAATATTGTGAATCAGTAATTTCTACCTGAATATTTATCTCCTTACTAAAATATTAAAAAAAAAAAGTAAGTAAAATAATACAACTGTATGATATTCATTTTCAGAGCCATTCTCTCAGAATAACTATAACATGAACATTTTTATAGGACTTACCTTACAGTCCAAATTGTGGACTGGGTTCGATGAAAAATTTAAAGTATGGACCCACACAAATTACAAACTTTAGAGCTTAAATTCATACGGTGATCAAGGAAGTGAGCATATGACATCGTCGATACAAATGCAAAGTATCGAATGTGATAAAACGTATTTTTCATTTTCAATGTATATTGATTGCTGTTGGACTGATGTACGTTGTGGCAAACTCTCGAATATTAATGAAAAATAATGTGCAGAAAAAAAAGAGAAAATTTATAAGGTACCAAACCACTTTTCATATTCGATACTTTGCATTTGTATCAACAACATATGCTACTATCGTTGTTGAACATCTATGCTTGGTATTGAAAAAAAAGAAGAGAAAATGGAAGTAAAAGAGGCTGCAAGTGCCACTTCATTTTTGCTGATATTCTACCATTTTTATATAATTTCATTTTTCAATAAGAAAAACATTCTGTGTTTTATCTAATATATTAAATATCAATTATAATTTTTAAACCAATTTTTTTAAAATAAACTTGTATTCAATTTTTTCTGAATTGCCAATCTTCGACCATAGAAAACTGTGATTTACCTTAGAATGCTTCCTTATTTATAAAACACCTCGAGTCAAGCATATTTTTTCATGAAAGCAGATGCCCACAACATTTTGATTGTAAATTAAAAATTTAAATTAATAACAAAAGATTAGCATTGTAAAGAGGATTCATGAAACAACTCAAATTTAAAAACAGTGGATAAAAAAAGAAGAAAGCCTGTGCCAGAGTTATTGACAGGGATTGATTCAAATCAT
Organism: Gonocerus acuteangulatus; assembly: GCA_946811695.1. NCBI lineage: Eukaryota > Metazoa > Arthropoda > Insecta > Hemiptera > Coreidae > Gonocerus > Gonocerus acuteangulatus. The sequence continues at coordinate 25,088,692 of OX328124.1, forward strand.
GTGACATCTATTGGTTAATACAAAAGGATTTAAGTTGATCTAGTAATCTTAATAAAAGTATTTTATTAATCAATAAGGTCTTTAATAATTTTAGCCATTTCTTAATGGATGTAACTTCATTCAATTCAAAATATTTCTTGCTCTTTCTAAATTCTATAATTCAATTTGGAGCAAGAAAGTATAACCAAGTTCTCGAATCTATTCTCTATTGAGTTTCTTGTCATTTCTCTGCCTTATTGATTCTTCGGTAAATTAAGGCAAAATTTTCTTTGAACTTAAAATCACAAACTCAAACCTCTCATGTAATAAGATAAATAATGAAGCTCAGTTAGCAGGTTAATTTTTTATTTTACTTGTTTTTTCAAAATTCAATTCATATCTGTCCTTTTTTTAAATTTAATCCTTAATAATTAATTCAGGGCTATGACATTAAAGTAATATTAATTTTAAATCATAGGTCGTTATTACATTTCCTTTTTTTTTTTTGTCCTGAATGATGCCTTGCCCTTTAGAATAAGGAATACTCTTCTTGATGCAAAACTTGATAGTTTGACGAATATTTTTAAAATAAAATCAAAGTTTTTTATTTGTTGAAATTTGGTTATATTTTGATGAAAAGAAGTTAAGTTACATAGCCTGAAATGATAGAAAATTGTTTCCACATTCTTATGATGAAATAGAAGGTTTCATTATGTATTTTGAAGTTTAGGAAGCAATTTCAAATGATTATTACGTCTGCACAGATTCTGGAGTCAGCCTCCAATATTGGACTCTCTGATAAGATAAAGAATAGTACTATGACAAATATTTGGCTGTCTTAAATAAAAAATAAAATAATAAGAGTAATTTTCTTCTTTTTTTTTTTTTTGTTTTTCATTTTTACAAATCTTGTCCTAAGCGATCCATCTCAGACAGCATGAAATCAACGTCCGCTTTAGTAACAGCAGCTGATGATATAATGCTCCTGAAGAAATTTGGCCGGCGATCATCAGGCTGATATCCAACCATCAGTGTTCCTTCTTCCATCATTTTTCCTTTCAGGATAGGGCAAATCTGGAAAAATAAACAAAATGTTTTCTTTTTACGTTAATTGGCTTTCTCAACAAACGGGCAGAACAAGATATTACTCTGTTCACTGTAATGGTACTTAAGCAGCCAATCAAAGCTCTAACATAAAGCATTTCTATTTTAAAGTGAAATAAATAAAGGTCACACTTAAATCTCATGACAAGATAGGAGAGAGTCCATAAGGACAAGAAACACATCTGAGCACCGACTTTTTTACCAGACTGACTATTTTATTTTGTTAATTCAAAAACTATAATAGACATATTTAGGCATGTGATGTTTTGGGATTATTCTACAACCCACCGTTGAGGTGCTTTCAGTTCCAATCCCAGCACCCAACTGAGAACACCACCACAAGATGGAAGTCTTTGAATAGGTTCTTGTAATGAATCGACTGATATCCTTTAAGTCGATATCTCATTGGCAAAATAAACGAGGTTGCCGTGGAATTAGGGATAAATAGTACTTTTCAATGCTATCACTGTTTATTTTTACTCAGACATATTAATACAAAAGAGATTGAACATATAACCTTAACTTGTTCTGCACGAAGGAAGAGCTGAAGGAGAGACAATTCACATAGATTTATAATTTGAAAAAAAAAAAAAAAGATACACGAAAAAAACAAAAACAATAATAATCTCAAGAAGAAGAAAATATTATTAATAAATTAAGTTAATAAAGTGGGGTGCCCAACTTTATAGGGTTGTTAGCTACACAGTGTGATCATTATACCACATGGTATTTTTTTATGATTTCGGATGATTCAGTTCTCTTTTTATAATAATTTGTTCATTATCTTTAAGACCTAAAAAATAATTCTTCAAAAAGAACATAATATAGAGAACAATATTACAAATAAAAATATTTAAATACTATATTTTTTACTTTACTAGGTGTAAATTAATATTTTAATCATTCTATAAATCTAAAAATTGTTTCAAAAGAAAAGATATGCAGCATTGGACATTCAATGAAGTTACATTATTCAGATAGTGTGGATCAAGAAGAGACTTTCTTCACACATTGCGGAATTTACAGAATTTACGTGGACAACTTAATTAAATCAAGAGAACCCCTTTGAGGCGATTTTAAGAGATATAAACAATTTTTGGCTAGAACAAAATAATAAATTGTAAATAAACGTATGTTTAACGTTTTTACTAAATTATGGGTATCTTGTATCGACATCCCTAAAACACTCTATTCTAAAAAAAAAAAAAAAATAAAAATCCAGAAGTAATTTTCTTATTACCTTTCCAAGTTCCTTAATTCGGTGTGGGCCATGAGCCATATTGCGGAGGCGTTTTGGAATGTACCAGAAGGACACATTAACTAATTCAGGTCTCATTATTAAATAGAATCTATCCTTCATTGCGTCTATCCTCTGGACTTGATATTCAGCCATTTCCATTAAATGATCAATATGTTTCTCGAATCCAAACATTCCCTACAATTTCGGGATTTAGATTATTTTTTTATATTCCCAATTTATATTTATTATGAAATTGAAGGTAATTTAAACCTTTGCTCTGAACTGAAGCCACAATTTGAAGATGTCATTATGTCGGCCACACTGTATGACTTTGTCTCCTGTGTCATATTTAACATCGTAAAGTTTATCTTGCATGAAGAGATAGTCTGCAGACATCTGGTTACAGCTTAACAGGAGGCCCTGAAACAAAATACAAAATTTAAAAAATAAATAGTATGTTTACAAATCTTTATTTTTTTTAATTATTCGCCAGTCTGGGATTTGAATCCAGACCCTCCCGTTTTGTGCTCGGTTGCCTAGCTATGCTGCAGGGCTATATCAGGACTTTGGAAGAGAATCTGAAAAATGAACTTTTTCATTTATTTTATTTTCTGAGTCAGAAAGATGTAGGTAACACGACACTTTGCCTTAGTTCTCTATATATTCAGGCATTGTGTATGATTTTCAAATCATATCTTCTTTTGTTATTGTGGACTTCTTCTAAATAGTTCAGATTTTTAACTTATAATTTATTTAATGAAGGGAAATAAAAGAAATACTAAGCTAATTAAACTAAAAGCATTTCCTTCTCTTACATCTATTTTAAAATGAATTGTTGAGCACTGAAGAAGGGTCCCCATCAACTTATGAGGATTCCAAGTGACAGAGTCGGCCCTGAAAAACATAGAAGATATTTCAATTTTAGTAGTCTGATATGTTTAAAATTAAGTGATTACATTCCATAGTCAAATTAAATAATATAAAATTAATTTATAAAAATATATTTATTTTATTTTTATTTAAATTTATTTTTACTAGCTCTGCCCGCGACTTCGTCCGCGTGGATAGTGACTTAGGGCAGAATTTTTGGTAATATCTTTTGGTTTATTTTGGATATAAAACATCTACTTTACACTAGTGCTTCTCTGTACACGATATTAGATGTATATCCATCGGGGATCAAGCATACAGGCTGCCAGGATTGCTAAAACGTGACAGACCCACATAAAGTTACCTCCTTAAGGATTTTTAACCCTTGGTGTGTATAGAGTGTCTGGCAGACAGCAGTGAGCATCTAGAATTTAGATGCTCACTGCTACCAACATACTTTACTGATACACTGAAACATAATTCTTTAGAATGAGAGGAATCCGAGGAATAAAGAAATATATTATATTTCTAATTATATTATGTATCAATAATTATAATAAATTAGAAATTTGGGCCCGGAGTAAACCCCCTCCTAAAGTACCGATTTAGTTTCTTTTTACAACATATTTTTCTATTAGTATGTCCAAACAGGATATGAAAAAAAATAATACATAAATGTACATGAAATATAGTTAAATAACAGAAATGTCTGATGGAGGTGTTTATACAAATATGGATCACTTTCTTTTATCATAATAACTCCCTACTAACGGCAAAGCTCGGCTTTATCCAAGGAAGACACTGTACTTATCAAAGAAAAGACGCGTTTTTGATTCGCCCAGATTTTTTTTTTAGAAACTTCTCTAAAAAAAATCGTGTTTGTTGAGAGCATTCGAGACTTCATTCAAGCCGATATATGTAAATGTTGCGTCTGGAGGAATAGTAGTCAGTCTAAGTTGTAAGTAATAATTATGCTACGATACATTCTGGCACACCATAACAAGACGCCAAACCTGCATCACAAATACTTACTTAACCAGCCTCTCGATCCTTGTCTAACAATACTGTGATAGATCGCCAGCAGTTCAAGTTTCAGTACCCCTGTAGCAGTCCGTCTCTCATGGGCGTATATAGAAAATAATTTCGGGAAGGGCTGGGAGAATTTCGGGGGGGGGGCTGAGAGCATTTGGGGGTATGGAATACTAACAATCTAGAACTTGGAATAGTTAGCCAATTAAAACGCTATTAAAAGAAATTATTTTGTCTGAACTAAGTGGTCTCATTTAATTTATTTTTAAGGTTTTTATGTCACAGGCTAAAATACTTGCCAAAAAAACTTTTCAAAAAGCAATAATAATTTATCTTAAACAAAAGAAAAGAGGAATTTCAGTAAAGAAAGGTAACTGCAATCCTTCTTCGTCGACAAACAAGCCCATTGATAAAGATGAATTTGTGCTTTAGATCATTAGGATTGAAGTATGAAAGGAGGAACGGGATGAGGGCTTTAGAAAGTGGGAAGTGTTTACATGAGAACTCAATTACTCCTTTTAAAGCTGGGCTTCTGGGAAGGTGACAGATTGAAGGTTTGATCCTGGGGGCGTGGGAACTCCACCACTAGCTACAAACACTCCCTTATCCACTTTCATCATCCCTATAGCTAGCTCTCTTTTTACAAAGAGACTATTTACTCTAATCAAGTTCTACAGTTTCCTCTTTCAGACAATCTGATACTATTATAGTAAATTAATTGTGCTTAATTTATTGTACACTAATCCGGACCACCACAAATCTATATATATAAAAATCACCTGCGTTCTTTATACAAATCCACACCGTTTGACCAATTTGGACTAAACTTGGCACACATGTACTTCTTGATACGGGAATTCTCCTAGGCTAGGTCAAAATCTTCTAGGCTTCCCAGTTCGGAAATATCGAGTTCGAAACTGTCAAATACAGAAGAGTGAATTCGGAGAAATCGCCATTTTCTTTCCAGTGATGCCTAGGTGGAGATTAGCAAGCCAACAAAACTTTCTTATTTTTTTTTGCGAAAAGTTTTTCTTTTGCGAACAAAACTTTTCAGTTTTAACCTTTGTATGTTTACCTAAATTATAGCCTTATATTCTCAGAATTTAGACAAATAATATCATACAAGATCAATTTTCTTAATTTCTGATGAAAATGTAGGACAACACTGGGCTCCTAGAAGCCATTAGCCAATTTTTTTTAATTGATTTGTTTCCATAGTTGATTTTTTTAAATTGCAAATTGCATTTTATCACATGCATTTGCTTTATAAAAAAACTATGTCTTCAACATGAACCCATGGATTTGCATAAAACTTTAATATTTTAAATACTTTTAGTTCTTTACCGTACCACCTAAAATCATCTATATGTGACATACAAAAATGTTTTGTTTATCTAAATCATAGCCTTATATTCTCAGAATTTGGATTAATATCATATATTAGTAAGTAATTTGAAATATTAAGTATTTGATCTGTTGACTTGCTGGTTCCCGTTTGTTTTCCATAGTTTATTTTTTTTTATTTGCAAATAGCATTTTATCACATGCATTTGCTTAATAAAAACTATGACTTCAACATTAACCCATGGATCTGCACAGAACTTTAATAATTGAAATACTTTTAGTTCTTTATCATACCACCTAAAATCATCTATATGTGACATAGAAAAATTTTGTGTTTATCTAAATTATAGTCATATTCTCAGAATTTGGAGTAATATCATATATTAGTAAGTAATTTGAAATATTAAGTTATTGATCTGTTGACTTGCAGGTTCCCGTTTGTTTTCCATAGTATATTTTTTTTATTTGCAAATTTCATTTTATCAAATGCATTTGCTTAATAAAAACGATGTCTCCAACATGAACCCGTGGATCTGTACAGAACTTTAATAATTTAAATACTTTTAGTACTTTAATATACCACCTAAAATCATCTATATGTGACATGATATTTAAACATTTGGGGTTTTCCATGTCAAATCAACCCAAGAAAAATAGGATTGACACCTACCTTTCATTTTAATGAAACTTGGCACATTCGTTCCTTTCATGGATCCCATGATCTCAGATTTTAATGAAACTTGGCATGTTCATTCCTTTCATGGATACAAGTAAGAATATAAAATAGTTTTGCTCAATCTCAAATATTTTACTCTTATGCCCTGCTAAAGTATTTTCAATTTTTCAGTTATCATCGATTGGACAAAGGAAGTGCACTTAGTTCTAGAATATAAATCATACCTACTTTATTTATCAACCAATGTTAAAGCTATTTTTTATTACAATACTTCAATAAATATGGAAGCCAGAAAAAAAAAATAATATAACCGTAAAGTAATTACAAATGGTCGGAAAACATCCTAAAGTGTTAAAATACATTTTTTAAAAATTAAATATGGCGTTCCACACTAAGTGGATTCTCATCAAAAGGTAAAAAGAAAATCACTAAAGTATTTTTTTTATTATTATTCTAAAAGGGATACACCATCACATGAAAAAATAAAATGTATGGTTTTTTTACTCTTTAATTTTTTTTCCGTTAAAGACAAAAAATTGTTCAATTAAAACTTTAGTTTACAATATTTTATTTTTTTATACTACAGCGATTTAATTTTAAAAACTATAAAAACTAAGAGTTGTTACTCAAAGCTACAAAATGATTTTGTTGAGTACAGTCAATGGGTTTCGGTTGATTGAAGTAAAATGTTCTGGTGTTCCAGCACCGTTAATGAGTTTATTGATAAATTAATAGAAAACTGAACAAATTAATACTCCATTCAAAGCTACATTGATAAATCACAACCTTTTTCAAACATTTGAAGAATGTAGCCTCCCAAATGACCTGTTATCTCAATGGATTTTAGTGAAAACTATCATTGGACCTCAGATTCATGCAAAATTAATCCTGTAATGATTCACTATAAGGATACAAGCAATGAAAAACTAATTTTATCACTTTTTATCGTTTCTGATGATCTTAAATATGATGTGAGCATAGCATATAGTATCCCAAAAACTAAAATTGCTATTCAGAATGAGAACTACCTACATGTACAAAACATTCATTACTTCAGTGAAGGGTTTGCTGGGTAATATAAAAATAAATACAACTTAATTTTTATCACATGTAACTGCACACCAGTCACTAACATTAAAATTTGAAATATTAAGTTTTTGATCTGTTAACTTGCCGGTTTCAGTTTGTTTTCCATAGTTGAATTTTTGATTTGCGAATTGCATTTTATCACATGCATTTGCTTAATAAAACCTATGTCTTTAACATTAACCCATGGATTGTCAAACTTATAGCAGGCTCAATTATCTACGTGGGTGATTCGGAAAATTGTAGTGTTTGTCATTAAACCAGATGCAACATTAGCAAACTCTACTGAGTTTTTTACATTTTTAGTTTCAGATTTGCTCATAACTTCCATTAGAGACCAAGGATTTTACTCTTTCTCCCACCCTATCTACTAAACGTTTGTCATGAGCTGTAGTAAAATATTTCTGCCAAAACTTTTTGTGAAATTTTTCTGAAAGTATGAAAAGCAATCTTTACATACATTTATTTTTAAACATAGACGATGGTCCATCACTGTAAATAATTTCATTTACTGACAAATCATTATTTTATATTATTATATCAAATAATCTCATCAAAAGTCAGAATTCATACCTTTATCTTTAGTATCGGAATAAATGAGAAAAGTAGTGCATTTGTTTTTGAAAAATAATGCTGCTGTAAATAATTGAACAGTTTCTCATGACCACAATCCTGATTGAATTTTGTTTTGATAATCGCAAGGATAAGCCATTGCAAGAACTGACGTTTTCTTTTCATTAATCATTTATTTATTTTATTTAATTCATTTATATTCATTCTATTTTTTATTTCTTTCAATTAATTTATAATTTTGATATTGTTATTTGTTTCTTTTTCAATATTTTTATTTTTTCGTTTTTAACGGCGCATCGACTAATTCAATATTATTATTACTATTTTTATTTGTAATATTATTATAGTTGTTATCATGTCGCTATCATATTTCTCTATCTTAATATTATTATTATTATACTTTTAAAATTTAGAAAAAAAAGGTATTTTACTTTTATTGTAATGCAGGCAGTATTGGAAGATGGAATCTGCAGAATCTAAATAAACTCCCACAGTATAGGGATAAAATATTGTGGGGGAAAAAAAAAGAAAAAGCCATTCAATTTGTTCCTTATATGAATCTACAGCTTTTGAGCGATTTTGAAGAAGCTTGGCACACAGGTAGGTCTCGATACGGGGAGTGTCATAGGCTAGGTTTCTAAATGATCTGTCAGCTGTCCGTCTGTTTGTCCCTTATACAAATCCAAACTGTTTGACTGATGTTGACCAAACGTGGCACACAGGTAGGTCTTGATACGGGAAGTGTCATAGGCAAGGTGAAAATAGTCTACTAGCTGTATGTTTGTGCCTTACAGCTATATAATATAAAGTTGGTGTAGCACTGGGTAACAGCTAGTCTACTATATATTTGTCAAATACCACTCGCTGGCCTATCATCGCCCAGCCCAAACCACTTGACAGAAAATTTTGAAATTTTGCATGGACACGCCCTTTAGAATGTAAACACTCCCTAAGAAAGGTTTTTTGATATTTAAATGTTTAAGTATTTTTAGAGAAGTTTGAATTTTTAGTTGGTTTTAACGAGAGCATGCACGCCTAGGCAGCATGCGTTGCTTGGACGATATCAGGCCAACTGTTGCCGTACTGTTTCTATTTCATAATATTACATACTAGAAAAATTTCCGTGATTCGTCACGGCAGATAAGTAGTTATTTTATTGCGTTTGTAGCGGCGCCCCCTAACTTCTCAGTTTTATTTGGTGGCAAAACTGGAGTTGCTACAGCTAGGCTTGTGTACAACACTGCAGCCGGATCTGACGCCATTTAAGTCAGTCTGTGTCTAGCCTCTGTCTGGGTACCTGACACGCTCCGTTCCCAGGCAGTGACCACGTGCATACGACTCCGTTGCCCTATGGACCTTGTGCCTGTTATGTTAGCCTCACGCACCAACGGCTAAACGTTAAATAATGTATCATCAAAACTAACGTTACTTAATGATTTTGTGCAGTTTATTATAGCACAGTTCCAGTAATACTATAAGTGATTCATCAATTGATAAGTAATCACCGTACAATGTTTCTTGACACCGGGGCGCTCCGGATCAATGTCAAGACACAGATAACCTAGAGATAACCCGTTACCTATAAGTTACCATTAACAGGAGTTTAACCAGTACAGGTTAAAATCCCTTGTCAATAAGAAATGGACGTTAATATTTACATTTCCAAGATGTCATTAGGAAACACCCATTATATTTGCGAGCATTACCAAGAAGTGTTCTGACTGGGGATGCTGACGGGTGAGAAGTCTGTGCAATGGTTCGGGATATTATTACTTCGGTTGGACCATCACCAGGTATAGCCTAAACTCTATGAAGGACAAAATCAAAGTTTATTTCTCGTAATTCAAGGTCTGCCATCATAGTTGAAATGAAGCTTAAATAGAAATAATATTATGAAATAGATACAGTACGGTAACAGCTGACGTTCTAAAAGGATTGTCCATGGAAAATTTCAAACTTTTCTGTCAAGAGGTTTGAGCTGTGTGATGATAGGCCAGCGAGTGAGTGAGTGACAAATACATATATAGTAGATTTGTGGTGATGACTTTCAAAATGGGTTAAATCCACTTTTAACCCATTTTAAAGCAGTAAGTTTCAAGCATCTATTCGAAAGCTTATTAAATGTCCTGCAAATACATATATAGTAGATTTGTGGTGATGACTTTCAAAATGGGTTAAATCCACTTTTTAACCCATTTTAAAGCAGTAAGTTTCAAGCATCTATTCGAAAGCTTATTAAATGTCCTGCAAATACATATATAGTAGATTTGTGGTGATGACTTTCAAAATGGGTTAAATCCACTTTTTAACCCATTTTAAAGCAGTAAGTTTCAAGCATCTATTCGAAACCTTATTAAATGTCCTGCAAATACGGCTCTTATGCGATTTTTTAAATTGCGATCTCATTCGGGGAAATCGATTCTTAAATGGAGCAATTTCTGCTTAGGATACTGTCATTTGCCTGTTGTGGGGCCTGATATCTTACTTCAATTTGAGGTTTCATTTTAAATTTTAACATGCCGCAATAGTATTTCTAAATTGACAGAACTCAGCTGAACATTTGTCATTCGTGCCTATGTAGGGGGAATAGCATTGAGACAGGAAGGGTGACACAAATGTCCTCTGACAGACAAGCTCAGAAGCTATGTAGATACAGTTTTGGTGGTTGATAAAGAGATATTTATGTCTTTTACTGTCATAACCGAAACCGATTTTTGAGTTGTATGACTTTAGAAATACTAGTACGATGTGTTTACAGGGCCCCCCGTGGGCTAGTGGCTAACGCCTTGGAATCTCGTGCAGGAGATGGGAGTTCGAGTCCCACCTGCAGCAGGAAATTTCTCATCTCACGCCTCGTTAAGAAAATTCCCACATTGGATGTCGGCGCTAATTGCCCAGACACCGGTGTGCCTATTATGCACGTTTTTGCTGAATGGTTCAAAAAAATTATTATTTGAAGTCTAAAAGTAACAGAATTAGTGTTCCTTGAAAATAATGGAATGAATTATTGGACCTTTTAGGCCTCAAGTGGCTAATCCTGGCCTTTGCGAGGTTGACGGAAAGAGAGCTAAGCCCCACTTAACGAGGAGGCCAGGTCTGTGGGCACTCCCTGTAATTAATAGCCGGGAGAAGCATCTGCGCCAGATCCGGCACATTAAAATTCAATTAGGCAGATTTAGGCTGTGGGGTGAGGGGAGAGAAGGATGGGGTGGGTTGGAGGTTTGGGTGATGAAGTGCACTTGCTCCCGACACCCCGTTGCAGTCTGCGCGATTAATAGTCCTTCTGGATCTGCTTTTGACTTCCACGAGCTAGCGGTCTCCGCAATATTTCATTCCCTTTTTCTGACCTGTCAGTGGTGGTTGGGTATCCGCCCTGTTTTTCTATCCTGAGGGAAAAAACCGTTTTCATAGGGAAAACTCACCAGCAGGCCTTCGGACAGTGAAAAACGTTCAGGAATTCCCTAAATGCCAGAAATTTCAGTCGTTCTACTCACATAAATTAGTTTTTCATTTTCCTAATAGTACGACTCTCAGAACTTTGCGAACTTCGCGCTATAATGCTTTTCCCTCGCGTACTTAGAAATAACTTGTAATAGAACACTTTCTCTACCGCTGACTGCTACAGCAGTCGAGAGCGACTGGGTCCTGCGTACCGTTGACTTGTGTACAAGTCGGTGGAAAGGAGGGACCCACTTACCATTGACTTTTCCAGCAGTCGAGACCTTCTCATATCTCTCGCGTTCTTTCTCTTCTTATTTCTCGATTTTTGAGCTATCTAGCGTTACCGTAGGGTACTTCTAGTATTGCTTCCTATTTCTAGAGGGTATTTGAATAACGTTTTTACCGTGTGGGCCGTCTTAGCGCGGTTCCGTACATCTAGAAGAAATGGGATAGATTAGGCACCACAAATCACAGGAAACTGACAATAGCCAACTTCAGAGCGGATAATTCTTAATTCTCATTCTTGAGGAAGTCTATATAAGTCAATACAATTATGTACTGAAAACGTACTCACTCTTCGACTACTGCTCAGAAGGCTCTATACCAAACAACCAAAAATTCGTTGTCATTTTAAGTGTCTTGTTTTACTAGCAAATTAATTTTACTGTTAAAACCGGCTGTAAATATGTACTCTATGGCGAATAAAATTCCATTCTCTCGTGGGTTATATCATTGCTATAAAATAAGAAATAATGATAACTTCAGTTATAACAGTATGAGGAAGGTTATATAGATACGCGAATTAAAAACAAACGTATGTATATGCCATCATGATTAGCCACAGCCACTCCAAACTTATTACCAATACCTTTCACATTTTCTTGTCTTATTGGCGAGGGGTGAGATACTTATTGGACGTAGTTAGTAAAGTCAAGGCGATATGATGGAGAGTGGCAAACATATCCCGTACAGGGGACCCGAGGGTGCGAGTATTCTGTAAAGGAGAGATCATAACCGAGCGCCTTCCTCGGTAGGGAAAGGGTTAATGATCAAGTTACAATAGAAAATGTTAAATGAATGACATGTAGAAGAAGACCATTGGTCGTCCGTGATAACGATATACTTATACGGAAAGTATTAATGCAACATTTAAGAAATAATAAAAACCGCAAAGCCATCAATAAGCCCATGGACTTTACAAATTCCAGATATTGTCATGCCGTTAGGAGCGCTTAAAAAAAGTGATACGTCCCCGCAAATCTACAGAACAACCTTCCTGGATTCAATTCTAGAAGCCAACATCAAATATACACAGAGGACTCTAAGGATGAAAAATAAATAGGTTTTGGACTTCTCATGCCTGATGGAACCGGTATAAGCACTCCGTTATCAGCATACACTAGGGTATTCGAGATGCTCGATTAGGTGTTGAAATTTTGACGGAATATATATATATATATATATATATATATATATATATATATATATATATATATCACGTGTCTGTTTGTTCCTTATAAAAATCCACACCGTTTGACCGATTTTGACCAAATTTGGCACATAGGTAGATCTTGATCCGAGGAGTCTCGCAGGCTAAAACAAAAAGGTGCACCAGCTGTCTGTCTGTATGTTTGTTCCTTACACAAATCCACGCCGTTTGACCGATTTTTACCAAACTTGGCACACAGGTAGGTCTTGATCCGGGAAGTCTTGTAGGCCAGGTCAAAAACGTCTACCAGCTCTCTGCCTTTATGTTTGTTCCTTATACAAATCTACTCCGTTCGACCGATGTTCATCAAACTTGGCACACAGGTTGGACTTGTTACGGGGAGTGTCATAGGCTAATTCAAAAACTTCTACCAGCTGTCTCTCTGTATGTTTGCTCCTTATACAAATCATCATGGCTCGCCGGGTAACAGATAGTATATATATATATATATATATATATATATATATATATATATATATAACAATTATTTCTATTCTGAGCTTTCCAGATGTCACTAGGAATTATTGCGGAAACACGTTAAGATGAAGCAGTTCCTGTGAGTCGGACTTTTTTTGAAGAATGTTTAGTTCTACACACGAAGGAAACACGCCAAAATCTCCATACTTTTCTACATGGCCCATTCTCCTGTGCGCAGAGCGGTAGCTAGATTGCTGTCAGAACGGATCAGACCACGGTTGAAGTGCTCTGCACCGCTGTGTTGCTTCTACGGATTACCCACTCCTGCTGAGTACAGCTCCCCCTTGCTAATCCTTAAATGCATGCCACTCCTGCACTTAGCCATTGCATCCGATTAAACTGCCCCTATTTACTACATTAACACATTTAACAAAACATAAAAGCTACAATGAACAACAAATAATAATTAAAACGGCGGGTTTATGGCATGTTTTTTTAGTTTGTGTTGAGCTAAAACTGTTAATAATAAATAATTCAAGGGGTCTCCCGTGGTCTAATGGCTAGCGCCTTTGATTCATAAGCGGGAGATGGTGGGTTCAATTCCCAATCTCCGGCAGGAATTTTATCATCCCACGGCTCGCTGGTAAAATTCCTCGCTGCACCATGGATGTCGGCGCTAATGACCTAGTTGTAGGTGCGCCGTAAAAAAAAAAAAAAAAAAAAAAAAAAAAAAAAAAAAAAAAAAAAAAAAAAAAAAAATTCAATTCAAAATTAAAAAAATAATAATAAGCCTATCTGCAAGATCATAGCGCGTTTTCACATCAGGCTTACATCTTGGGTGATTTGAAAAGAAATAAAAAAAAGTCCGACTCGCAGGAACTGCGTCATCTTAGCGCGGTTCCATTCATATCCCTAGTGTTATTTTGTAGACTTAGAATAGAAACAGTTATTAATTTGTTTGCATCATTCCTAATGTAAACAAATATGAAAAAAAAAAAAACATGATTTTCGGCTAGGGATGAAACTATCCTAAGCAGAAATTACTCTTTCTGCCGTCCCAAGTTTCGGTCTACGAAGACTCTTCTACGAATATATTTCTAATTTACTTAACTTGCAGTGCTAACATATCCATTTTACTTTTAAATGCAATTAAACAAAATAAAATTGTACATGAAAATGAGAAAGTAGTGTTATTTTTTATTGAACTAAGGCCACATTCAACCACAAAATATAATTATATTTCTAGTATAGCATTTGGCTGCATGACTTCCTACAGGTAAAGGTAACTGTCAGCTGTCCTAGAATGCTTGATGAGAACAATGAATCTTGATTTATGAAGTGCAATAAAAGCCTACCTGAACCGGCAGACTACCTCGACCCGGACTGACCCTACACGGCGAATATTTACGTTTTCAGTTCTGTTACAGGTTCAAAGAATTTGTATTTATTCCCCTGTTTTATTGAGAAATACATCCTCCTCCTAGAAGCAATAACGAAATAACAAGAAATAAAAACAGACAAAAAGAACCGTATAAATAAACGAAATCAATTATCGTTTATCAAACTTCTAAGTTATATGTACTTATTTCTCCGTTTGACATCGCCTAATCAAAACTTTCTTCAGAACCTGTTTTCTAGAGCATTTAGTAAGCTTTCGAATGGTAACCATCCGTTTACCAAGATTCTCAACCGTTTTCGAGATATTAAGGAAAGTATATGACGTTTCCAAAGCTTTTCATCTCTATTAATAAATTATTTTAATTTAACCCTTCCTTAACTCCAAACGTAAGTAAATTTTCAGCATACTAGTTTTGATGAAATTAGAACATGCAGAAAATGTTTCAACTGAATCCCATAATTCGAAGTACCAAAATCAAAGACAAAAAAAACGTTCGAATAAACAAAATCAATTACTTCAAAGTTTAAGCACTTATTTATCCGATTGACATCGCTTATTCAAAACTTTCTTTAGAACCTTTTTTGTAGACCATTTAGTACGCTTTCGAATGGTAACATTTCGCTTCCCAAGATTGTCAACGGTTTTCGAGATACTAACGAAAGTATAAAAGGTTACCAAAACTTTTCTTGTCTGTTAATAAAATATTTTATTCTAACCCTTCCTTTACTCCAAACGTAACCAAAATTTCAACATATTAGTGATGATAAAATTCGAACTTGCAGAAAATGTTTCAACTGAATCCCATTATTCTAAGTACCAAAATCAAAGACAAAAAGAACAGTTGGAATAAGCGAAATCAATTACTTAAAAGTTTTAAGCACTTATTTCTCCGATTGACATCGCTTATTCAAAACTTTCTTTAGAACCTTTCTTGTAGACCATTTAGTAAGCTTTCGAATGGTAACCTTTCGCTTCCCAAGATTTTCAACCGTTTTCGAGATATTAAGAAATTATACGAAGTTCCCAAAACTTTTTATTATTTCTGACAACAGAAAATTGGTCTCATTTTACCTATCCTGTTTTACACACATATACATTTTCCTTACAAATACAACATAAGAAATTACAAAAATAAAAAGCAATAAAAAACCAAGGGAAAGAGACAAAAATTACAAAAAGAACGACAAAAACCCGTTCATAAGAACAAAACAGACGTATTTGAAGTTTTAAGCACTCATTTCTCCGATTGACATAACCTAATCAAAAATAGTTTTAGAATCATTTTTGTAGAGAATTTAGAAAGCTTTCAAATAGTTTCAATCCACTTACCACGATTTCCCAACCGTGTTCGAGATATTAATGAAAGTATACGACATTTCCAAAACTTTTCATGTCTGTTCATAAAATATTTTATTCTAACCCTTCCTTAACTCCAAACGTAACATAACTTTCAACATATTAGTTTTAATGAAAGTAGAACATGCAGATAATGTTTCAACTGAATCCCGTTATTCTAAGTACCCAAACCAAAAACGGTATTCAAAAACTATTTTTCCAATTTTCTCGACAACGGTTAAAGCTATCGCCTTGAAAATGGTTTCATTCGTTTTTCTAGCCCAAGAAGCCCATAAAACGAGTACTTTCAAGCTTATGAACTCAAAAACGTAAGCGTTACGATTTTTTCTGCGCGAATTTCGCCCCAAACGCCATCTTCCAGTGGGCGGATTTTGCTGGTTAACGAACTTGACCTTTTAAATTGGACGACGGATTTTTGTACCAAATTTCATCAAAATCGGACCATTCGTCTTCTATTTAGAGAGCGAACAGACAAATATATATATATATATATATACATATATATATATATATATATATATATATATATATATATATATATATATATATATAAATAAATATATACATATATATATATATACAAATTTGAACCACCGTTATTTTCGGTTTCTAGGGGTTCTGAAACGCAAAATTTTCTAGTCGGCACTTCCGGATTGTTTCATTGTATCAACCTTATAAGCGGGGTTCCTCCCTATGGGGGAGGGAGGAACCGCGCTAATAAAATAGAAAATCTTGATATTTATTTACACTGAGGTTGCATACGAGATAGAAGTTATGAAGTGTCTTCAAACTTCATTTCAATCCGTGATGCCAAAATACATTAAATTAATGTATATACACATTGAATGACTCAATATATGAAGGCTGGAACATCACCGTTATCTTATGAAATTAAAGAATGTGTTCAGAATGGCTCCTTCACATTTATTGGTTTTGACTTAAAAATCACAAGAAATTAGATTCAAATAGATTTTTTTTTTCTAAAACAACGACCTACCATTTTAAAGCTTATTAAATAGTGCAACTATTCAGGCGGAGGCAAACCTGTAAGTCAACAAATAGTTAATTATGAATTGAAAAATTTAAGAAAATACTAATAACAAAAGTTCACTTCTGGATTTTAGTATAGCTCTTAATTTACATGAAAATGTTTTAATGATGGGTGTTTCTTATTGACAATTTAATTTAGATTCTAAAAATGTGGTCGTTATTTACAATAAATTAACCAACAATCCCGAAAAAACAGTTTTTAATACAGAAAAACCAATAGTTTTGAATAGCCAAATTTTGAGTAGCTCTGCTACATGTTACGATAGGACAATCAATTTTGCGTCAGTGAACTACATATGTCGTGCAGAATGAACCCCTAAAGTTATGACATCTGCATGTAGAACACCCTGTATATATCTGTGTGTGTGTTTTAACATGTTAGCAGCAACAATTTTCTTATTTCGTCACGAAACTTGGTATATAGCTTTTTCATAACAAACCCACAGGGCGAGTTCGTTTACCCGAAAAATTGGTCTATCTGTTGGAGGGGGGGGGGGTACTCTGGACAAAAATTATTATTATTTCTTTTAGTTTTTTATTTTTAACAATATTACCTTCTTTTGGAAATAAAATACTACCAATAAGTGATTCCATACAATTCACCCCGGCGCACTGTGGGCCAAACGACATTTCGTGTTTCAAAAAGGCCGTCACGCAGGAGCTGCATAACTAAGCACTTTCCTCAGAATTTGGGTAGTGTAGACTGCTTTCCAGAACAATTTGCTTAAAATATCCTACATAAATAAAATAAAAACATGAATAAATTTGTAATGAGTAACTGATCAATTATTAATTTGCTTCCAGAGTTATGTTTACACATGGTACCTACTACACTACGTAATAAATACAAAAAAACTCATATTATCGTATTTTGATCTAACGCCGGAACAGGATACAGTCACTCTAGTGGTAGAAAGCGCTCCTTGCGGCGGCTTTGTGAACCTACGTTTGGCGGGCTTTTCTATTGAAATATATTACAAATTAAACCCCCGCTTTCCGATTGACCGATTCAGCTCATTTTTACAACACTTCTTTCTCATGAGTTACCCACGACGTATACCGCGTTTCGTTACAATACAGCAGAAATTACGACCGGTATGAGTATATTAGGAATTTGGGTCCGGAGTAAACCCCCCCCCTTCTAATAAACCGATTTAGTTTATTTTTACAACACATATTTAACTGTAGATTACCACTACGAATACCGAGTTTCGTCGAAATATACCAAAAATCACGGCTGGTAGTGGCGAATTGGTATTGTGGGTCCGGAGTAAACCCCCCCTCCTAATGAACCGATTTAGTTTATTTTTACAACACATATTCACCTGTGGATTACCACTACGAATACCGAGTTTCGTCGAAATATACCAAAAATCACGGCTGGTAGTGGCGAATTGGTATTGTGGGTCCGGAGTAAACCCCCCCCTTCTAATGAACCGATTTAGTTCATTTTTATATCTCACTTTTCTGTCTATATTACCACTACGAATACCAAGTTTCGTTGAAATATAACAAATATTACGGCTGACATAGTCAAATTAGTGTTTTGGGTTCGGGGTAAACCCCCCCTTCCGGTGGACCGACTTTGGTGGTTAACGAACTCGTTTAATCGTTTGCTAATTGAATGCTATGTACCAAGTTTCGTGACGAAAAAACAAAAACTCTGGCCGCTATCGTGTTAACAGACACACGCATATATACAGGGTGTCCCGTAAATGTCTAGTCATATTGTGAGGGGTGATAGAGGACCCTTAGGGGAATAACAAATGTTCTATGACGATTTCCCGAATTCTCGCCCATAAGGGAGAAAACGTCGTTTTATTGTTTTTTCGAGACAAACGTACTTTTTAGAAGAATAATCGTTGTAGCTCCGTCCCAGGTGGTACTACTAAAAAGGGTGTGAAACTAATCGAAAGCTGAGTAAATTTACTATAAGACTAGTTGAGAGTAAACGTAAAAATGAATGAATGTAAGTATGTATATCTTACCAAAAGAAGGCAATTCTAAATTTCCTGACATTTTATTGATATTTCTTTCCAGCGTTACTCCTCAATAAGCAAGATCTGAGATTTCCGGGTTTCAGAAAAACTTCCTCATTTAACCAGCTTTCCATTCATGTTTCACAACCCTGTGTTATTGAAGTATTTGAACGATTTAAGAACAAAAGTTTTTAAAAAAAAACATGGATCTGTGAAAAGAAAATTATATTTTTTTCTTCAATTTATTTAAAAAGCATAAGGGAAATATTTTTTTTATAAATGTTTACATAAATATTAAGTAAATATTTACTTAAAAGAATAAAAAAAAATTACTTCCACGGATATAAAAAAAATTTTAAAACAGTAAATAAATAAAATAAACATTTATTTTGAATTTATTAATTCGGGTAACTAATACTGGGTCCAGGAGGCGGCCATTAAGGAACCCCAACCATACATTAATCTCAAAAATTACTATTTTTACCTATATCACGAATTTGAACACATTTTTACAGGACTATGTACATATTATTTATGAGGGATAGAATTTTTAATTACCACAACAAAAACGCATGGGCTCACGAGAATCCCAGTGAGTTTCACAAGCGTAGCCATCAGTATTAATTTAAGGTAAAGCATTTGTTTTCTAAATATAAGTACCTGTAAAAATGTGTTCAAATGCGTGATCCGGGTAAAAATAATATTTTTTGAGGTTAACGTATGGTTGGGGTTCCTTAATGGCCGCCTCCTGGACCCAGTATTAGTTACCTGAATTAACAAATTCAAAATAAATGTGTATTTTATTTATTTACTGTTTTAGGATTTTTTTTTATATTCGTGGAAGTAATTTTTTTTATTGTTTTAAGTAAATATTTACTTAATATTTATGTAAACATTTATAAAAATAAATATTTCCCTTCAGCTTTTTGAATAAACTGAAGAAAAAAATATAACTTTCTTTTCACAGATCCATGTTTTTTTTTAAACTTTTGTACTTAAACCGTTCAAATACTTCAATAACACAGGGTTGTGATACATGAATGGAAAGCTGGTTAAATGAGGAAGTTTTTCTGAAACCCGGAAATCTCAGATCCTGCCCATTGAGGAGTAACACTGGAATGAAATATCAATAAAATGTCAGGATATTTAGAATTGCCTTCTTTTGGTAAGATATACATACTTACATTCATTCATTTTTACGTTTACTCCCAACTAGTCTTATAGTAAATTTACTCAGCTTTCGATTGGTTTCACTTCGTTTCTGGTAGAACCACCTGGGACGGAGCTACAACGACTATTCGTCTAAAAACCACGTTTGTCTCGATAAAACAATAAAACGACGTTTTCTCCCTTATGGCCAAGAATTCGGAAAATCGTCATAGAACATTTTTTGTTCCTCTAAGGGCCCTCTATCACCTCTCACAATATGACTAGACATTTACGGGACACCCTGTATATATATATATATATATATATATATATATATATATATATATATAATATATATATATATATATATATATTAAGGACTAAAAGATTTTCATATCTGGTATTATTCGGAAAATGTAGAATTAAGACTCATAATACTTCGGCTTCAATGGAAAGAAGTGAATTCCGAAAGTTCAAAAGTTGTTTTCTTCGACTAAGATGGTCGTATCGAAATTAATTCATGACTCGATTTTGTGACAACGTTGTAGGCTAGCGATTGGTGATCTTTCACTGCCAGGTCTTGCAATAGTTCTGGAGATATTTAAAAATACATAAGAAACTGTTTGCCCTTTCTAGTAGTACCACCTGGGACGGAGCTACAACGATTATGTTTCTAAAAACCACGTTTGTCTCGATAAAACAATAAAACGACGTTTTCTCCCTAATGGGCGAGAATTCAGGAAATAGTCATAGAACATTTTTTGTTCCCCTAAGAGTCCTCTATCACCCCTCTCAATATGACTAGACATTTACGGGACACCCTGTATATATAATATATATATATATATATATATATATATATATATATATATATATATATATATAAATTTTAACGGGGGTCATTTTCGGTGTCTACTAGGTAGGATCGATAAAGATTTGAAGACAATTTTCAAAAATTCCGTCATGAGTCCAACCTCAATAGCTACTTTCCTTCGGAGGAAAGTGCTAAAAGGCTACAGGCTCTAAATCTTAACCAATTTCAATGCACGTTTTTTTAATAAAAGCTCATAAAATGTACAACAACCCTGTCTGGCTAGGTTTTTGTTTTTGTTTATTAATAAATTACAGGGGTCTCCCGTAGTCTAGTGGCTAGCGCGCTGGATTCATAAGCGGGAGATGCTGGGTTCGATTCCCACCTCCGGCAGGAATTTTCTCATCTCAAGGCTCGCTGGGAAAATTCCTCGCTGCACCCTGGATGTCGGCGCTAATGACCTAGAAGTAGATGCGCCGTAAAAAAAGAAAAAAAAAAAAAAAAAAAAAAAAAAAAAAAAAAAAAATAATAAATTACGTGTAAATAATTTTTTTTTTTTTTTTTTTTTTTTACGGCGCATCTACAACTTGGCCATTAGCGCCGTCGTGTAAATAATTCTCGAACTTTTACAATTGAACATAAAATAATATTTTATTTTTCATCGAGCTTAATATCAGCATTGATGTCGTTGAAATTTAACATTCAAATCCTGATTATACTTGGAAAAAATCACGCTGACATCTTCAAAACGTAAATTTGTCATAATTCAATAATGAGATTAATTGAAATAATATGATTTTTGAATGATTTGAAAATAGATTTTGATTTTTTCCAAGTCTATAAGTTACATAAAAAATAGAATATTATTTTATGTTCAATTGTAAAGGTTTGTGAATTATTTACACGTAATTTAATAAACAGGGGCAACAAAAAACCAATTTCTGGCCAAACAAAGTTGTTTTATATTTTGTTAGCTTTCATTTAAAAAAACATGCATTGAAATGTGTTAAGATTTGGAGGCTGTAGCCTTTTTTTGAAATACGAAAAATCGTTTGGCACCACTGAGCGGCGTGGAGCATCGTTAAATAAAAATAATAATAATATTATAACCGAATACGTTGAAAGAATACAAGAGTGCCAAAATGGATTTCATATACTTTTAATGTTTATTTTGATTGTAAATAATGAGCAATATACAAGAATGATAGTTGATGATTACTCACGGGACCAATATCTTCCCGTGATAGGTTGGATAAGCTATCAAACCTAAGAAAATGCGGGTTGGAGTCTCGCTTGTAGCAAGTTTTTTTAATGCTATTTTATGGGCTCACTAAAAAAATCCCTTCTCCAAAATGAATTGTTAGGAAGGCTGGTAACCTGTAGATAGCGCGATTTTAATGGCCTAGATTTAGATATAAGATAATTTAGATATAGAAGAAAAGAATGAGTACTCACCTCTCGATTCCTGTCAGCTTAGGATGTCTGTGCTTCTTGCTTAGAAGCAATCCACCACCCCAAGCAGCCTGAAAAGTGCAAATATTTAAATCAAATGCACTTTTTCATAGGGGGGTTTTAATTTTTTTAAAATATTACCAACATTTGAACAAGGTGAAGAAGGTCTTTGTTTAAAATAGTTTTGCAACAAAGAAATAAGAACCCCTTGTCTTGTGAATTATTAATTATATTCATCTGACTTACATCAACATGCATCCATAGCTTGTATTTCTCGCAGATGTCTGCAATGTCGCTGATCGGATCGAAGGCTCCCAGGACGGTCGTGCCGGATGTTGCGTTGACGAAGAAGGGAATCTGCCCCTTGTTTTTCCTCTCTACGATCAGTCTCTCTAGTTCTGAAGCAATCATACGCCCACTGGAAACGGGACATGTCTTAGTTATGAGTAGCAAAAATCTGTATTAGGTATATCTTGCAAAAAAAAAAAAAAAAAAAAAAAAAAAATAGATTTATTTGATCTTTTATTGCAAGGAAACACAAATAACGCTCAAATGGACGAATTAATCCAGGATGCATCTGTTGGATGTTTAGAGGGCCACGCCAATTTTTGCTGGCATATCTTAGGAACAACTAAAATGTCAGCAATTGATGTAAGCGAAAATGGAATAATTACCGAAACTTTGGTACATATCGCACTAGTATTTCTAAAGTGACACAGCTAAATAAAACCTCAACTGAAAATTTATCACTCTTGCCTATGCCTTAGGGTTACGACATGAAGAGTGACACAAGTGCCCTCTGAAGCTAGGTACACACAGTTTTGATGGTTTATAAAAAGAAAGAAAAAAAAAAAAAAAAAAAAAAAAAAAAAAAAAAAAAAAAAAAAAAAAAAAATCAGTCCTGTAACAGGCCAGGAGGGCCCTGAGGGACAGATACTATAGAGGTATCTGATTCATGACCGATACCGCACACTAGGGCCGCCTGATTTTCCCCTTTGCTGCTTCGACTGCTTGGGTCATTAGCACCAAGGTACCCATTATGAAATTAATTAAAGGCTGGGTTGATCTAGGGACGGTCAGGGAGGCCGAATTCAACCCATGAACCAAGACACTAGAAGAAAAAATCTTCAGTGCTTCCTCTGGATATGAACTCAGGTCCTCCAGCATATTAGTCCAGTGCTCTACCACTGATATTTTCCACTTGTTCTTATATATTTATATAGCAGGGGATTAAAGCAGTACACCATTCGTTCACAATCACTACTATTTGCTATCTTTTCCCGACATGTTTTGTGCTTATGTCGCACCTCCCAATAAGGGGCTTTCCCAATAAGGTAAGACTAGAATTAAAAAAAAAAAAAAAATAAACGTATATATATTTAGGGAAGGGATAAGGATATATTTAAAAAAAAAAAAATGAATTTGGAAATTTACAAGAAGTGTAGTTTTGAATAGGAAAGGCCCTGAAGAGGTGTGACACATGCACGAAACATGTCGTGCAAAAAATAGCAAATAAAGTAGTAAATATGAACGAATGGTGTACTGCTTTATTGATCCCCTGCAACAAAAAGATATAAGAAGAAGTTTTACACAGCACCTTCATGGCGGACAGTTCTTGTGAATATAAGTGCTGTTGTGAAATAACATTTTCAAGGAGTAAATTCTAAACTCCATGTCATGCATGCCACAGCCTTCCAATAAGCCTAGGGGAAATAGCTGAGAAATTTCAGAAATTCACTTCCGGTCCCCCAAGAACGCCCCTAATGGTAGACTTAGGAATTAGCTACGGTCCAAGAGAAGGGGGGAAGGACAATGCTAACCCCTATTCTGGAATTTTAATCTCCTCCCAGTACACAAACAACACCCCCCTCCCCTCCCTCCCGAATCCCCACGATCCACCGACCCTCATATTAATTCTGATAGAATTTAATCAAAAGTCGTTCAAGCCAATCCCCTACCTTCCCTCTTATAAATTACCACATTACTCGGGATCCAAAGGATTTTTTTTCAGATTACGAAGGGTAGGACTGGAATTATTTCCATTAGAGTTCTTTATCCTGACCCATATTGCAGCTGACATATACTGCACTATCTCCCTTATATACGTCTTCCCCAGTCCCCCTTGGGAATTTTATCGCTGCGAGTACTTCAATTTATAGCGCAGTTCCTCCCTCGATCTTATTTTTCGAGAAATTCAAGCGTAAATAATCGTAGCTCTTACGTCGCACAGTGGTGCCAAACGCCTGATTTTTGGAAAAAAAAACATGTAGCTAGTTGAATCTATCTGATTTTGGTATTATTTTTGAAGTACTGTTTTGTGCTGAGTCGAATGAGAACACTATCATCTCTAGAGAATATTTATTTTGGAATAAAAACAGAGAGAAGCAGCAAATATTTTACTACTATTGCGGCAATGTCTTTTTCGAGAAAAGCAAAACAAATATGTTTCTTATATAATTTTTGGTTTTTGTATCGTTGGATTAAGTTGAAACATTTTCTTCATGTTTGAAACTATAATGTTTAAATTTTGGTTATGTTTGGAGCAAAGGAAATACTCGGAAAAAATAACACATGGTGACGAATTAAATGATTCGTAATATGAAGTTGATTAAATACATTTGTTTAAGGAATTAAGCTTCATAAGATCGTATTCGTACTAAGACAAAATATGTTTTGAACATTACTTTTCAATAAATTTAAATCAAATTTTCTAACTAAAGAATGAAGTAGTCGTGAGTAGTTTGTGGAATGAGTTTTAATAGTTAGTACACAAATAGAGCCAATTATTGCGGACGGTGCGCACACAAACACAATGGCGTTTCTGTAGAACATTTTATCTCCGGATTCAGCAGGTGCAATGCCTTGGATGATCATGATGACTATACCGTTGCTCAATTTTTCCGTAAAACTCATCAATCCAAAAATGAATGCGCTGTTTCCTTTATCTCTGCCTATGAGGTCTGTAGTCACCGCTAAACTGGTCACCATTATAATGGAGTAACTTGAGCCTATGAGAAACGCAACGCAGTAAACGCAGTAAGTTTTGTAAACGTCACTCGTATCGCAGAAAATCCACACGCAAGCAGTCAAGCCTATTGCAGCTCCGATGATGAATGAAATCTTCCTACCAAGGATCCTGTTCATTAATGTAGTAATCCAGGAAGATAGAAAACTTGCAGAAAATATTACCAGAGGTATGATTGCTATGCTGTCTTTGTTCAGCTTTAAGTCCTCGTGTAGATATAAGTTCACAAATGCCTGGCTTACGTTGCAGAAAACTCTTGCGGATGCGTAGATCACACCTGCTTGGTACAGAAGGCACTTAGCAAAAATGTCTTTATACTGTAGCCTTTCACGAAAACTGCTTACCGACGATGCGCTTCCGTGTTCAGTTTTTCCTGTTTTTTCATTTACAGTCAGATGGAAAACCAAAGTAGAAACTGCCCCAATAATGCAGATTGTAAAATCTACAGCTTGAAATTTGAAAACATCCCTACTTCTGATTCTCCCAGAGTCCTTCTGCATCCCAAGGACCGCCCAGGTTATTGCGTAAGTTATTATAGCTGCCAGGAATGTGAAGGAATTTCTGAGAGAAAATAAGAATGTACGTTCTTCGGAGTCGTTAGTGAGTATCGGCACAAGAGCCAAATGAGCGATCTGGGGTATC
This sequence comes from Gonocerus acuteangulatus, assembly GCA_946811695.1. NCBI lineage: Eukaryota > Metazoa > Arthropoda > Insecta > Hemiptera > Coreidae > Gonocerus > Gonocerus acuteangulatus. The sequence goes on from OX328124.1 coordinate 25,114,803, forward strand.
GCCCAGGCGAACTGGAAAAGCGTAATGAAAATTAAATAATAAACCAATTTCTTCCAATCAGCCGATTTGTCGCACATGATACAAGGCGAATACATGAATGGTATCGTGAGGAAAACACCAACAGTTCCTACGAGGTGCCAGAACTTCATCTTCCCATCTCCTGGAAACAGCGAAGACCGATCTTGTAAAACGCCTACTACTGGAGTCGCCAGGGCGTCAGCTACCTGACCAACAAGCATGATAACACCGGCGTAAACGGAGGGCAGGCGGAGCACTGTATCGTAAAAAATGAGGCTGTAAGTGAACCAAAACGCTGAACACAAATCATTATACAGATGTCCAGTTCCGTAACCGAATTTTTCCAACTTAGTTAACACCATTAATTAATCGCAAGTCGGCTTCGATTGAAGATCAAATGAAATTCATTTTATCCAGTATGCCTTTAAAATGATGAAGTCTTTACGAAGAATTATCTCACTTCAGTACATGAATGTTCTCAAAACTTTTGATTAAAATTACAATTATTAGTGGACTTTTTTTTTTTACAACAAATGTTTTCATTAAATATTATGCCATATGATTATTACACCGAAATAATGGGGGTATAATAAATTTCAGCAGAAAGGAGTCTGTTCCCTAGGGTGATTACTTTCTGTCCCATAGCGGCGCTTTTCTATTATTTTTCTGATAGTAAAAAAAAAAAAAAAAAAAAAAAAAAAAAAAAAAAAAAAAAAAAAAAAAAAAAAAAAAAAAAAAAACTAAGGTTTAACAATTAACAAAAACTAGAATTTAAGAATATGACACAAAAAAAACTACATATGATTACTCAACTACCAAGTTGGTAGTAGAGTAATCATACATTGGTAGTACCAACAATATGTGAACAAATAAGACCGTTTTAGATTATTATTACCAACACTTTTGTGTAAATCACAATTATGATATTGTAGAACCTGTATGTTAGAAAGTAAACCCCTGTATGCTCAGAACGTAGAAGTAATATGTGGCTCTGCTAAACGAAAAAATTAAAAAAATTTTTAGAACCCAGAAAACTTTACCAGATTCTTACTCAGCATAATTTATTTGTCGCCAAAAAATTAAAATGGTTTACTCATTTACCTCAATTATGAAATAAATTCATTATTTTTAAAGTTATTGTCTTCTTTTAAATGAATAGTCTTTTGCACCACTAAAAAAAAAATATTCTTTTACTGGTGGAGCAATAATAGGCAATGTTATCACAACTGCTTAGTAACGTTATTACCGAATGAATACGTCTCTCTCCGGACTAGAAAAGAGTGTTAACATAGGTGTTATTATTTATTTAAATTTTAACGGCCATTATTATTAACTAAGAATATTAGGACGGGTTATCGATAGGTTAGCGCCCTTTTCTAACCAGGATAGGGCTGATTTCTTCTTTTTTTTTAAGAAAAGCCACCACTCCATAGTGGAAATCGAACCCACGACTCTTGGCACGTAGTGTTAAGTGCTCACGGCCACTGGGCCTGCAAAATGTTAGCCATGTAATTTTAATGAAAGTAAAGAAAATACTGAAGTATAAAGTTAAATCATTTTTCGTTCAATAGCTAAATATATAACCCAAAATTGTCTACCTATGTAAGATTTTATAATATTTAATGATCTTATCGCCGAAGTTGGTAGGTGTTTAAAAAAAAAAAAAATGAGCCTCATACACTTTGTATTTCCATGCGGTGTTCACCAGGGCGACATGCTAGGATCTCTCCTACTCCCTCTATTGCTATTGAAGAGCTTCTGATAGAGATTGGAATGGGGTTTGGGGTTTATAGTTTGACTGCCAGTGAATCCCAGCTATTTGTGAGTGGGCCTGCCCATAAACAAACCTGGATTATCCCTAATCCCTAGCTCCCCTCGCCCCACCGCTAATAGATAGACACCCCCAACCCTCAAAACACATTTCATTATCCTCATCTCTCCTCCCCATTACAAAGGATTTACCTTCCCCTAACAATCTCTCAAAAACAAAGCCACTGTTTTTTTTTTCATTTTAAAGTTACTTTTTCTTCTTATCCATTAAAAATTATTAATACAATCAAAGTATTATCTAAAGTAAATAGAAAAATATCCAAAATTGTCAAATCTTTACTGATAAAGAAAAACATATTCTTTGTAAATATAAAATACTTTAAAGAGATCTGAGATATAGAAATAATTTTTTCTCGTTTAAATTTTGCATATTATTTGTTGGCATTTCTCTGGCAAGTTAAAACGTCATTAATATATATATATATATATATATATATATATATATATATATATATATATATACACATGCACAAGCAAATAAGAACAAACAAGAAAATATTTTAGAGAAGCGGAATTCCATTTCAAAGATTTAATTTACAATAAGATTACTGCTACTTACAAAAACATCATAAAACAGATGAAACATCTCTAGGATGTGAAATAAGTTTACTTCAGAGATGGAGTGGCAACTATTATTTGGGGAGAATTGAGATAATTTGTGCGGTGCCGGCCGCTCAGCTGAACCAAGTACTTAAGCAGACTACACACGGTCAGGCTGGCCTGTGAGTTAGACCGGAACAGTCCGCCTGAAAGCCGGTCGCCTGGACGTGTGTGTATATTATGGTCGCCTAGACGTGTGTGTATATTATGGTCGCCTGAACAGTCTAGACTGGCCGGAATACATACTCGTTCAGGCGATTGGCTTTCAGGCGGACTGTTCCGGTCTAACTTACAGGCCTGCCTGACCGTGTGTAGCCTGCTTTAGCAACTGGTGTCTTTCTTCTCTAGTTTGTGGCTTGATCAAGTTGGAAAACATAGGAAATGTGTGAACCTTCGATTTCGGACCAAGTATCAGCGAAGTGATGCTCTCTGCAATGCTTGTCAAGGTTTACGTAGTGACGTTCAAGGCACGTGGCAGTGAATGCCCCAGAGGAAACGTATGCAGATTCATTGTTACCACATCTCCAGTGCTGGTTAGAGGTAAATATTTTGTTCTAATGACGGGGTCCTCTCTATTGGGGGAGTGAGAAAATACGCTAAAACTTGATGTGTTTTCCTTAAAATCAGCAGTAAAACCAGCTCTCTGGTCTTTATGGAGTTGTAGAGCCCTCTTTGAAACACACCGAAGATCAAAATACTTTTGGGATTAGTTGGGATCAGTTTCTAATCCCAAAATGGGAGAATTTCCACTTTGTACATTGAAAAAAATACATTTATATAATAAAATATAAATATATATCAAATATAATATAGAATTTAAATTGCATCTCGAAAAGTACCTAGACTAGTATAAGTGGTTATGATACTCACTTCTCATCAGACGGTACTTCAACACAGTTGTCCGTTCCAAGACCACAAACAGCAGCGCAGCTTTTCACAGAGTAATGGCACTGAAAAAAAAAAATATATATTTAAAGAAATTGTACAGAAACAATAGTAAGTAGAGGATGGTGAATCAACGCATCCTAACTTTTGAAACAGATGGGAAGAAGTCAGATTACGCAGTTTCAGGATTGGCTTCAAACGAATTACTCAATAAAATATTAAATCGGCAGAGTATACATACTTGACATCAATAATTCAAGCCTAGGAGAACAATAAGTACTGCTTTAACGACGCCTCACTCGCTTTTTCGCTCACAGTTTTTTAGGTAAGGAAAGGAACTAGAACAATTCTTCAACGTTGCAGTTAAACATTAGCGTCTATAGAAAATAATTTCGGGGGGGGGGGGCTAAAAGCACCTAGACATTCGGTGTGTAGGGAAAATTTTAAATATTTTAGTGTACAAGGGTGGGTTTTAATGTCCTCTAAAAACCTAGTAGACCAGGGTAAATGTAGAAGAAATGTTTCGTTGTTATAGGCTTTTTTTACATGAAATATTCTCTACAAAAGAACATTTCGTGCGGGGGGCTGCAGCCCCCTTATATACGCCCATGAGTATATAAATTTAAATACTTCTTTGTTCAATAGTTAAAAATGTAACACAACCAGAAACTATGACCTAAGTAACGCCTTATAGAATGGCTTTGGATTTACCTGATCTGAGGTGAACATGACAAGCTGCCCTCCGATTGCTGTCTGCCCTTTTTCCTTGTACTGAGGGAACATGTGGTGTCTTGCAGCGAGGAAAGCATACAGATTCGCAATCGATCCACCTGGCGAAATATTATACAAAAATGATAACTGTAATATCATTTAACCACCACAAATTAGAATAACTTGACGAAAACTGGGTGTGTGTGAAGCTGGCGTCTCATTTCGTGGAAACTCAAAATTTGTTGAGAGTTCTGGCTTTATTTTGAATAGTTCTTGAGTTCTTGATAAGTGAAATTAATAGTTCCGGCCTTTAAAGCAAAAAAAAATGGCATAACAAATGATTTGCCAAGTTCACACAGCAAATCATTTTGTTTTTCGACAATTTCCGTATCAACAATCGTCAGAATTCAAAAAATCATAGATTTGTAAGAGTTCTGAGGATAGTTCTACATTTTAGAAGAAAAAAAAACGATTAAAAAAGAAAAACCTTTACAGAAATTATCCCGATATATACACGGTTTGAGATCTAAAGCCAATCAATAACTAGTTGTTTTGATTATTCTAAACGAGTTCTAGTATAGTTAAAGTCATGTACAATGATTTTCCGACCAGTTCTGATACAAGGATTAATCGGAAGTATTTAAAAAAAATTATTATACTTGTAAAATACGTTCATATTTGTAAAAATAAAAAATTCAACGCCGCTCGAAATTTGACAGTTCTGATTATTCCAAAAGAGTTCTGATATAGTTAAAGACATGACTTATGATTTTCCCAAGAGTTCTGGTACAAGAAATGATGAGAAGTACTTTTCGACAATTATTATACTTGAAAACTGCATGTGATAAATTTGAAATTGCAACCACGGCCTATAAAAAGGAGTTCTGATTATTCCAAAAGAGTTCTGATATAGTTAAAGACATGACTTATGATTTTCTAAAGAGTTCTAATACAAGAAATGATGAGAAGTATTTTTCAACAATTATTTTACTGGAAAACTGCATGTGGTAAATTTAAAATTGCAACCACGGCCTATAAGAAGGAGTTCTGATTATTCCAAAAGAGTTCTGATATAGTTACAGACATGACTTATAATTTTCCCAAGATTTCTGGTACAAGAAGTGATGAGAAGTACTTTTCAACAATTATTATACTTCAAAACTGCATGTGATAAATTTGATATTGCAACCACGGCCTATAAAAAGGAGTTCTGATTATTCCAAAAGAGTTCTGATATAGTTAAAGACATGACTTATGATTTTCCCAAGAGTTCTGATACAAGAGCTTATCGGAAGTATTTTTAAACAATTATTATACTTAAAAATGCATGTGGTAAAATTAAAATTGCAACCACGGCCTATAAGAAGGAGTTCTGATTAGTCCAAAAGAGTTCTGATATAGTTACAGACATGACTTATGATTTTCCCAAGAGTTCTGGTACAAGAAGTGATGAGAAGTATTTTTCAGCAATTATTATACTTGAAAACTGCATGTGATAAATTTGAAATTGCAACCACGGCCTATAAGAAGGAGTTCTGATTATTCCAAAAGAGTTCTGATATAGTTGCAGACATGACTTATGATTTTCCCAAGAGTTCTGGTACAAGAAATGATGAGAAGTATTTTTGAACAATTATTATACTGGAAAACTACATGTGGTAAATTTAAAATTGAAACCACGGCCTATAAGAAGGAGGTCTGATTATTCCAAAAGAGTTCTGATATAGTTACAGACATGAATTATGATTTTCCCAAGAGTTCTGGTACAAGAAGTGATGAGAAGTATTTTTCAGAAATTATTATACTTGAAAACTGCATGTGATAAATTTGAAATTGCAACCACGGCCTATAAAAAGGAGTTCTGATTATTCCAAAAGAGTTCTGATATAGTTAAAGACATGACTTATGATTTTCCAAAGAGTTCTGGGACAAGAAATGATGAGAAGTATTTTTCAACAATTATTATACTTGAACACTGCTGGTGGTAAATTTAAAATTGAAACCACGGCCTATAAGAAGGAGTTCTGATTATTCCAAAAGAGTTCTGATATAGTTACAGACATGAATTATGATTTTCCCAAGAGTTCTGGTACAAGAAGTGATGAGAAGTATTTTTCAGCAATTATTATAATTGAAAACTGCATGTGGTAAATTTAAAATTGAAACCACGGCCTATAAGAAGGAGTTCTGATTATTCCAAAAGAGTTCTGATATAGTTACAGACATGACTTATGATTTTCCCAAGAGTTCTGGTACAAGAAGTGATGAGAAGTATTTTTCAGGAATTAATATACTTGAAAACTGCATGTGATAAATTTGAAATTGCAACCACGGCCTATAAAAAGGAGTTCTGATTATTCCAAAAGAGTTCTGATATAGTTACAGACATGACTTATGATTTTCCCAAGAGTTCTGGTACAAGAAGTGATGAGAAGTATTTTTCAGCAATTATTATACTTGAAAACTGCATGTGATAAATTTGAAATTGCAACCGCGGCCTATAAGAAGGAGTTCTGATTATTCCAAAAGAGTTCTGATATAGTTACAGACATGACTTATGATTTTCCCAAGAGTTCTGGTACATGAAGTGATGAGAAGTATTTTTCAGCAATTATTATACTTGAAAACTGCATGTGATAAATTTGAAATTGCAACCACGGCCTATAAAAAGGAGTTCTGATTATTCCAAAAGAGTTCTGATATAGTTAAAGACATGACTTATGATTTTCCCAAGAGTTCTGATACAAGAGCTTATCGGAAGTATTTTTAAACAATTATTATACTTAAAAATGCATGTGGTAAAATTAAAATTGCAACCACGGCCTATAAGAAGGAGTTCTGATTATTCCAAAAGAGTTCTGATATAGTTACAGACATGACTTATGATTTTCCCAAGAGTTCTGGTACAAGAAGTGATGAGAAGTATTTTTCAGCTATTATTATGCTTGAAAACTGCATGTGATAAATTTGAAATTGCAACCACGGCCTATAAAAAGGAGTTCTGATTATTCCAAAAGAGTTCTGATATAGTTAAAGACATGACTTATGATTTTCCCATGAGTTCTGATACAAGAGCTTATCGGAAGTATTTTTAAACAATTATTATACTTAAAAATGCATGTGGTAAAATTAAAATTGCAACCACGGCCTATAAGAAGGAGTTCTGATTATTCCAAAAGAGTTCTGATATAGTTACAGACATGACTTATGATTTTCCCAAGAGTTCTGGTACAAGAAGTGATGAGAAGTATTTTTCAGCAATTATTATACTTGAAAACTGTATGTGATAAATTTGAAATTGCAACCACGGCCTATAAGAAGGAGTTCTGATTATTCCAAAAGAGTTCTGATATAGTTACAGACATGACTTATGATTTTCCCAAGATTTCTGGTACAAGAAATGATGAGAAGTATTTTTGAACAATTATTATACTGGAAAACTGCATGTGGTAAATTTAAAATTGAAACCACGGCCTATAAGAAGGAGTTCTGATTATTCCAAAAGAGTTCTGATATAGTTACAGACATGACTTATGATTTTCCCAAGAGTTCTGGTACAAGAAGTGATGAGAAGTATTTTTCAGCAATTATTATACTTGAAAACTGCATGTGATAAATTTGAAATTGCAACCACGGCCTATAAGAAGGAGTTCTGATTATTCCAAAAGAGTTCTGATATAGTTACAGACATGACTTATGATTTTCCCAAGAGTTCTGGTACAAGAAATGATGAGAAGTATTTTTGAACAATTATTATACTGGAAAACTGCATGTGGTAAATTTAAAATTGAAACCACGGCCTATAAGAAGGAGGTCTGATTATTCCAAAAGAGTTCTGATATAGTTACAGACATGAATTATGATTTTCCCAAGAGTTCTGGTACAAGAAGTGATGAGAAGTATTTTTCAGCAATTATTATACTTGAAAACTGCATGTGATAAATTTGAAATTGCAACCACGGCCTATAAAAAGGAGTTCTGATTATTCCAAAAGAGTTCTGATATAGTTAAAGACATGACTTATGATTTTCCAAAGAGTTCTGGGACAAGAAATGATGAGAAGTATTTTTCAACAATTATTATACTTGAACACTGCTGGTGGTAAATTTAAAATTGAAACCACGGCCTATAAGAAGGAGTTCTGATTATTCCAAAAGAGTTCTGATATAGTTACAGACATGAATTATGATTTTCCCAAGAGTTCTGGTACAAGAAGTGATGAGAAGTATTTTTCAGCAATTATTATAATTGAAAACTGCATGTGGTAAATTTAAAATTGAAACCACGGCCTATAAGAAGGAGTTCTGATTATTCCAAAAGAGTTCTGATATAGTTAAAGACATGAATTATGATTTTCCCAAGAGTTCTGGTACAAGAAGTGATGAGAAGTATTTTTCAGCAATTATTATACTTGAAAACTGCATGTGATAAATTTGAAATTGCAACCACGGCCTATAAGAAGGAGTTCTGATTATTCCAAAAGAGTTCTGATATAGTTACAGACATGACTTATGATTTTCCCAAGAGTTCTGGTACATGAAGTGATGAGAAGTATTTTTCAGCAATTATTATACTTTAAAACTGCATGTGATAAATTTGAAATTGCAACCACGGCCTATAAAAAGGAGTTCTGATTATTCCAAAAGAGTTCTGATATAGTTAAAGACATGACTTATGATTTTCCCAAGAGTTCTGATACAAGAGCTTATCGGAAGTATTTTTAAACAATTATTATACTTAAAAATGCATGTGTTAAATTTAAAAGTGCGACCACGTTCTATAAGAAGGAGTTCTGATTATTGTAAAAGTGTTCTGATATATTAAAAAACATGGAAAATGATTTCCTGAAGAGTTCTGATCGGAAAAAGAATTAGAAGTATTTTTAAACAATTATTTTACTTCTAAAATGTATATTTCTGTGCATATACCTAATGTTAGAATATCTTATAATAAGTATGTCTAAATATCTTTTAGACTCTAAATAACTTTTAAATAATGTAATTTTTTTTAACTTATAAAATAAATGTTTTTCTAAAATGTACAACTTCCCTTATATAGTGTTAATAATGAACAACTTAGGTTGATGAAGATTTAATAAATATATTCTTTCTCATTCTTAGCGTTACCCGGAACTAACGGCGTGGACGTGACGTGAATATAGTCCCTTTTTTTTTTTTTTTTTTTTTTTTTTTTTTTTTCTTTTTTTTTAAATAACTTTAAGGGAATTTGTTAATAATTAAAATAATTACGAAATATAAAGTACCGTATGGTCAAGAATCAGATACCTCTACAGTATCTGCCCCTCTGGGCCCTTGTGGCCTGTTACGGGACTGATTTTTTTTTTTTTATTTATATATATATATATATATATATATATATATATATATATTTATATATAAATATACATTGTAGTATAATAATAGAAATTATATTATAGTATGTTGAGTTGAAATTTAAATAATCATTTGTAATGAGAATAACTTAAAATAATTAATGAAATTTAAACTATTATATAATACAATAATAACATATTGTAATTATTTATACATATATATATATATATATATATATATATATATATATATATATATGTGTGTGTATATATATACGTACATATATATAGTATTGTATATAGTGTGGTAAGTTTTATTACTTATTTTATTTGAGAATATATTAAAACGTGTGGTGTGATTTGAAATTTTAAAGGTGATATTTCTTATCTTTTTGGCTTTAAATCGTCATACTCGTACCAGGCTATGTTTGTAAATAATAATGACGTTTAATGGCGTATACTATTAATATAATTTATTACGCCTCGAAGTATATATTTATTATTATTAAGGGTAATATGTTTTGCAACACTATTTAAATTGTAGGTTTTCTTTGTAAATCCGGAATTATTAATGTAATTATTATCCGTCAGAATACTTGTATATATTATTATTTGTGGCCCGTATGTTTCTGTTATATCACATGTGTTTTTACATTTGACACATGTGTGCTTGGAAATTGTTTCGTCTATAGCGTTTTGTACATATTCCAATCCTTTATCCAAAATTACGTTGACATTTATACTTAATAATATAAATTTAATATTTTTTGAATAGTCACACATTTTGCAGGTTTGGACTCTTTTTAGACTAGGCAAAGAAAGAAATGTATGTTCTGCTAAGTGGGCAGCGTTACACATTGCATCTAATGTGGTGAATGTCCTAGTATACCTCGTCGACTCGAATAGTGATGTACTATTTAGAAAAGAAGCTCTTTCCATATAATCGTTCCGTGTTATTTTACCGCGAGATATTATTCTTTCTGCCAATCGTAAAAAATGATCATCGGTACTTTGTGCGATACTTTTATATTCGGTGCTCATTCCTATCATATGCGCTGTTATGTGTAAAAGAGAATCGAAAGCGCACGTATTGTGAACCATAATAGTTTTTCCTTGTAATTTAACGGGTTCACATAAATTGCCGTTTTTGATTATAGGGATGAAAACAGAAACATTCGATTTGACACTATCCCATTCGGGACATTTGTCTAAATAAGTTTTTTTTTTAGGAGTGCCACATGATTTAGAACCTTTATTGGTCAACCCCATCCAGTTTTCCTCATAGTTTAGCGAATCTATAGCATCATTAGAAGAAGAATCGGATACATGATATATAACTCCCTTTTCAGCATCCTGTGAATTTTGATTATTTCCATCTGAGCTACTTTTATATAAATCATGGATATTTTCTTGAATATTTTCACAATCGGATGTTGCATTAAAGTTATTACTGGAAATAGATAAATCCGACGTGCATATGCTTATTTGTTCCTGCTTCGGAGATATTTTGTTTTCTTGTTCCAAAGTAGCAGAGGAAATATTTTCTGCAAAATCTAATCGTAATTTGCCATCGAGATAATTTAGATGGCTAATGACAAATTTGTCTACTCTCATCGGAAGACTACCTTTAAAAACTCTTGTTTTATATTCCGCAAAGATTGATTCTACCGAAGAAGATGTCGCAATTTCCATATCATTGTTAAAATAAGGACGCATAAGACCGGTCCACAATGGTAAAATGTTTATTAAATCTTTTATTTTCTTTGCAGCTTCTGAATTATAAAAAGCATTGACAACATTACCATTTTGCGATTATAACGCAAGATTATGAGCTTTATAATATATGTCATTACTCCAATTTTGCCAAGAAGATGGAATTTCTTCGGAATCATAATCGCCTAATGATAATTCATCTTCAGTAATATTGCTTGGTTCAGGAAAATTTTCAGATTTTATGCAATTATTAAGAGATTGCAAGCATGTCTCGGCTGGTACCGGAGTTTGGTCATCCATGTATCCGATGTCTTCACTTAAAGCTACTACGATTAAAGAAAATAAAAAAGTTTGTAACACGTTTAAAGATTGCATCTTATATGCTTGTGATATGCATCTAAGATAAAATTGCCGTACTTTGTTTGGCGAATTTCGCAAACATTCCCAATTGCTCACCATTCTAATAATGTGGCTAACATCTAATCTTAGATACGAAGCAGGCATCACTATTTTTATTTTTTGTACAGAAATATTGTAACAACATTGTAAATAATGTTTTAAATCGGCACAATCTGCAAATGCACGTGCTAGAGCCACTAACAATGCGCGACTATAATCTGTCACCATTACAGAAGGAACCGTAGCACCGGCTCTACGAATTTCTAGAAGGAAATAAGTCAAGAGTGCTGCGTCGTGTTTGGTAGACAACATTTGAAATACCGGAACGGCTCGTTTATCTTTTTGAGCAATCATGCATTGATAAAGAAATATATGAGAAGATTGATTTCCGTCAGGTAATATTAATTTCTTTGCGACACTGCCTGTAGCATCCATAGTAAAATAGGCATCTTTACTACGACTCATTATTTTCTGCATAATTATCTGCTCCTTAGACCAGTATATAACGTAGAAAGGATCCAAACCTATTCCATGTATCGATCCGGATAGTATTGTGTATTTAAATTTTAGTAAATTAAGTATTGCATCATTGCTATTAATATCCAAACGATTATCAATTTCATGCTGTTTGGCTTTGCGCAGGACGGACGACGAATATAAAATAGGAGGATTTTTATCGCCAAAATCCATTATTTCTTTTGCTTTTTCATTACACCAAACTGACGCATGTTTTTTCGTATCTACTAAAAAGCCAGAAATTGTCTTACGAAGGGAGCCTTTTAATTGTCTTTTCTTTCTATGAATAATTTGACTATTAAAGCCTGTTAAGAAGCAATCAAATATTCCATCCTGTTTATCGTACGGTTTTTTTAGCATTTTACCATGTAATGTTGCTTTGCATTCTTTACATGTGCCGTAAAATCGCACAAAACATTGAGCATCATGCCTTGGGAATACTGTTGCATGTGAAAGCACATGGTATTTTCGTTTGTTCCCATATCTTTAAAGCAAAAACATTAGTCCATTCTCCTGGCTTTAACTTCATGTATCGACGAGTGGTATATTGTTTTACTACCGGCTTTATGTCGTCCCAATTTTTTTCGGAAATAATTAACCGAAAATTTATATAACTCAATTGTTTATTTCTCGATGAACTTTCCAAAATACTCATTTCATACTCGGCGGATTCATCTTGGACGGTATTTTCGATATTGTTCTGTAAATTAAATGTTTTTAACAGAGCACTGTATATACCTCGTCTATCTGTATTCAGTATGGTATATATATGTTTCGGACTTAAATGAGATTTTAACTCCTCCATTTTCTCACTGATTTTTAAGTAAATTGAGTTTGATGGTGGAAAACATTTTCCATTTGCATCTAAACTTCTATATTCTGGATCTATTAATATTTCCATTAACTTTTCCTGGTTGTACATTTTAAAAAGAATATAATTGTATTATTATTTTTTTAAAGTAGAAGAATTAAAAAAAAAAAGGAAGTAGAAAATCAGTATATAGAGAAAATATACAAAGAGCTACAGCAAATATCTGTGTGTGAATGAACCTCTGCAAATATCTCTCTGCGATTATAGATCTCACAACTGACTGAAAGAAGTTAGTCTGTGATTCCCAGTAGTCGGAGTGGGGAAATGCCACCCCCTCTACCATCCCCTCGTCTAGCACTCAAGGTCAGTCTGGTGTCTTGCTTCGATTTGTTTCTAAAATTTTCCTCCGACGAAAAGTAGCTATTGAGCAGCACTCATGACAGATTTTATTAAACAAGGTCGATACATTTTTATCGATCCTACCAGGTAGACACTGAAAATGACCCTCGTTAAAATCTATTTCCTCTCTCGCTCTATATATATATATATATGTGTGTGTGTGTGTGTGTGTGTGTGTGTGTCGTCTGTGTGTGTGTGTTTGTGTCTCCCTTAATATGATACTAGCCAGAGTTTTTTTTTTTTTTCCGCCACGAAACTTAATATACAGCGTTCTCTTAGCAAACGATTGAACAAATTCGTTAGCCTTATACGACCGGGGAGGGGGGAGTCAAACACTAATTTGACAATACCAGCCCTGGTTTTTGTTGCAATGCATCAAAGGTCTGTATTCGTTGTAAAATCTAAAAAGAAAAATACAGGGTAAAAATTAAAGAAATCGTTTCATTAGGGGGGGGGGGAGGGGCAGGGACGTTACTCAGACCAAAACAACCAAAAATAATTTGACATGTCTTTAGCTATATCAGAACTCTTTTGGAATAATCAGAACTCCTTTTTATAGGCCGTGGTTGCTATTTCAAATTTACCACCAGCAGTTTTCAAGTATAATAATTGTTGAAAAATACTTCTCAAAACTTCTTGTACCAGAACTCTTTGGAAAATAATAAGTCATGTCTTTAACTATATCAGAACTCATTTGGAATAATCAGAACTCCTTTTTATAGGCCGTGGTTGAATTTTCAAATTTACCACCAGCAGTGTTTAAGTATAATAATTGCTGAAAAATACTTCTAAACACTTCTTGTACCAGAACTCTTGGGAAAATTATAAGTCATGTCTTTAACTATATCAGAACTCTTTTGGAATAATCAGAACTCCTTCTTATAGGCCGTGGTTGCAATTTTAAATTTACCACATGCAGTTTTCCAGTAAAATAATTGTTGAAAAGTACTTCTCATCATTTCTTGTACCAGAACTCTTTGGAAAATCATAAGTCATATCTTTAACTACATCAGAACTCTTTTGGAATAATCAGAACTCCTTTTTATAGGCCGTGGTTGCAATTTCAAATTTATCACATGCAGTTTTCAAGTATAATAATTGTTGAAAAGTACTTCTCATCATTTCTTGTAACAGAACTCTTGGGAAAATCATAAGTCATGTCTTTAACTATATCAGAACTCTTTTGGAATAATCAGAACTCCTTTTTATAGACCGTGGTTGCAATTTCAAATTTACCACCAGCAGTGTTTAAGTATAATAATTGTTAAAAAATACTTCTCATCATTTCGTGTACCAGAACTCTTGGGAAAATTATAAGTCATGTCTTTAACTATATCAGAACTCTTTTGGAATAATCAGAACTCCTTCTTATAGGCCGTGGTTGCAATTTTAAATTTACCACATGCAGTTTTCCAGTAAAATAATTGTTGAAAAGTACTTCTCATCATTTCTTGTACCAGAACTCTTTAGAAAATCATAAGACATGTCTTTAACTATATCAGAACTCTTTTGGAATAATCAGAACTCCTTTTTATAGACCGTGGTTGCAATTTCAAATTTACCACCAGCAGTGTTTAAGTATAATAATTGTTGAAAAATACTTCTCATCATTTCTTTTACCAGAACTCTTGGGAAAATCATAAGTCATGTCTTTAACTATATCAGAACTCTTTTGGAATAATCAGAACTCCTTCTTATAGGGCGTGGTTGCAATTTCAAATATACCACATGCAGTTTTCCAGTAAAATAATTGTTGAAAAATACTTCTCATCATTTCTTGTACCAGAACTCTTTAGAAAATCATAAGTCATGTCTTTAACTATATCAGAACTCTTTTGGAATAATCAGAACTCCTATTTATAGGCCGTGGTTGCCATTTCAAATTTATCACATGCAGTTTTCAAGTATAATAATTGTTGAAAAATACTTCTCATCATTTCTTGTACCAGAACTCTTTGGAAAATCATAAGTCATGTCTTTAACTATATCAGAACTCTTTTGGAATAATCAGAACTCCTTTTTATAGGCCGTGGTTGCAATTTCAAATTTATCACATGCAGTTTTCAAGTATAATAATTGTTGAAAAATACTTCTCATCATTTCTTGTACCAGAACTCTTGGAAAAATCATAAGTCATGTCTTTAACTATATCAGAACTCTTTTGGAATAATCAGAACTCCTTTTTATAGGCCGTGGTTGCAATTTCAAATTTATCACATGCAGTTTTCAAGTATAATAATTGTTGAAAAGTACTTCTCATCATTTCTTGTAACAGAACTCTTGGGAAAATCATAAGTCATGTCTTTAACTATATCAGAACTCATTTGGAATAATCAGAACTCCTTTTTATAGGCCGTGGTTGAATTTTCAAATTTATCACATGCAGTTTTCAATTATAATAATTGCTGAAAAATACTTCTTATCACTTCTTGTACCAGAACTCTTGGGAAAATAATAAGTCATGTCTTTAACTATATCAGAACTCTTTTGGAATAATCAGAACTCCTTCTTATAGGCCGTGGTTGCAATTTTAAATTTACCACATGCAGTTTTCCAGTAAAATAATTGTTGAAAAGTACTTCTCATCATTTCTTGTACCAGAACTCTTTGGAAAATCATAAGTCATGTCTTTAACTACATCAGAACTCTTTTGGAATAATCAGAACTCCTTTTTATAGGCCGTGGTTGCAATTTCAAATTTATCACATGCAGTTTTCAAGTATAATAATTGCTGAAAAATACTTCTCATCACTTCTTGTACCAGAACTCTTGGGAAAATTATAAGTCATGTCTGTAACTATATCAGAACTCTTTTGGAATAATCAGAACTCCTTCTTATAGGCCGTGGTTGTAATTTTAAATTTACCACATGCAGTTTTCCAGTAAAATAATTGTTGAAAAATACTTCTCATCATTTCTTGTACCAGAACTCTTTAGAAAATCATAAGTCATGTCTTTAACTATATCAGAACTCTTTTGGAATAATCAGAACTCCTTTTTATAGGCCGTGGTTGCAATATCAAATTTATCACATGCAGTTTTCAAGTATAATAATTGTTGAAAAGTACTTCTCATCATTTCTTGTACCAGAACTCTTGGGAAAATCATAAGTCATGTCTTTAACTATATCAGAACTCTTTTGGAATAATCAGAACTGTCAAATTTTGAGCGGCGTTGAATTTTTTATTTTTACAAATATGAACGTATTTTACAAGTATAATAATTTTTTTTAAATACTTCCGATTAATCCTTGTATCAGAACTGGTCGGAAAATCATTGTACATGACTTTAACTATATTAGAACTCGTTTAGAATAATCAAAACAACTAGTTATTGATTGGCTTTAGATCTCAAACCGTGTGTATATCGGGATAATTTCTGTAAATGTTTTTCTTTTTTAATCGTTTTTTTTTTCTTCTAAAATGTAGAACTATCCTCAGAACTCTTACAAATCTATGATTTTTTGAATTCTGACGATTGTTGATACGGAAATTGTCGAAAAACAAAATGATTTGCTGTGTGAACTTGGCAAATCATTTGTTATGCCATTTTTTTTTGCTTTAAAGGCCGGAACTATTAATTTCACTTATCAAGAACTCTAGAACTATGCAAAATAAAGCCAGAACTCTCAAAAAATTTTGAGTTTCCACGAAATGAGACGCCAGCTTCACACACACGAAAACTGGTCCATATATATATATATATATATATATATATATATATATATATATATATATATATATATAGAATGGCATGTCCAATTTATTAATTTGTTTTTTAGGGTCCCGAAACTTTGGCGATGTTATCATTTACCAGCTCGACATCTTTGGTAATAAGTCTCAGTCCGAAAAAGAAGAGATGATATAATAGGAAATAAATAAATTTAAAGAAATATAAAATAAATATAATGTACATCAAAGTACCTCAAAATGATTGATATAAATAAGATATCTACTGGTTTGCTGGACGAATTTTAATTTAAAATTTGATTGTATGCATACATTTTTATTCAAAACTCAAATATATTTAATAGATTTTATTAAATTTTAGTGTATATATTAAATAAGTCTTTTTAAATGTTGGAGTACAGTGTCGATGTAAGGGCTACCTGCTGATAACATGTTAAAAAAGTTATGTGGTATTTGCAAGTTGTCTTTCACTCTACAGTCTATCAGTATGTGTCTCACAAGTCCTATTTTAACTATGCACTAAGATAGACTTAAGTGTTAACCTCTTTGGTACATTTCAAGACTTCCCATACTTGTCACATATAATAAAGAATCACCTATTAGTGAAAATTTTCAAATTGCTTGAAGTGCAAATATTTAATAGCAATTCAACTTACCACTACTATTATGCGCTGCACATGTTTTACGTCATATGATGTTTCTTTAGGAGCAATTTTAACTCTTTCAGGGTAATAAGATAAATACGGACAAAAGATTCCTTTATATCAAATAACTGTTCGTTTTAAACAGCTTATTGGCTTTGGGTGGTCATCCTGGATTAAGGCTTAAATGCTACGTATAACATTATCTTTGTCTCTGAAGTAGCGTCATATGAAATGACACATCTAGAGGGATAAAGGGGATTAGTGACGAGTTAAAGTGTTTTTAAATAAATGACCTTCCGACCAATTGAAAAAAAAATTGTAAAACGTGTCGGCTTATAACGATGGGTGATATTTCTTTGTATTGCCTTTTTAAAGTCTGTTTTTTTCCGAAGAACAGTTGATTTTTCTGACATCCTAAGGCCATATATGGACTAAGAATTACGTGTCTTTGTTGCTGGACGAGTGCATTGTGGGTAAATGTGGTACAAGTTTCTGAATCTCATCCGAAAGGGATTTACTGATACAATGTTTCGCAATATTGTATCTGGGCTGCACGCAACAAACACCTAAGGTCTAAGATTCATAACAGTTTGACGGAAAAATCTTTTCAAGCCAAATAAAAAAAACTTGCCCACACACACACACACACACACACACACACACACACACACACATAATTACCTGGAGCAAGAATGGAATCTCCTACTTTCCATCCGATTATTTCCCTCATCTTCGTCAGAACAACACTCTCCATAAGAATGAAGACTGGAGCTATTTCGTAGGTGAACATGTTGGTGTTAGCAGTCGCTGTGAGCCACTCCCCCGCCATCGAGACGATGTCTAAGCCACAAGACAGCTGGTTGAAGAAGTGAGGGTGACCTAAGGGAATGAAAAAGAAAATATATATACATATGTTTAAATTTATAAAAATGTTAACGGGGGTTTCCTTTTTTGTGGCTTCTGGGCTGGATCGAAGAAGGTGCGAATGAATTTCTCATATATTCTGCTAATTACGCAATATCAAATATTGACCGGTATGAGTATATTACAATAGTAATTTGGGTCCAGAGTAAACCCCCCCCCCCTTCTAATGAACCGATTTAGTTTATTTTACAACAAAAATGGTCTGTCATTGTAGATATTATTAAAAAATAAGCATCTTATTAAGTTGGGTGGAATTCATGAAATTTATTATTAATATTGGAGCCTTTTATGAAGTACCTTTCGGAGGAAAGGGAGATAATTTAGTAAATTAGGAAGTAATAAACCCTTTAATTGGATTATTACTCTTTAAAAGAAACAGTTCATTTCTTACTAATTATGAATTTATTACTGAAAAAAAAAAAAAAAAAAAAAAGGTTTAGTACATGAATCTGATTTATCTATTTTTTCTTCTTCTTGATGTTTGTTTCTTTGTTTGTGTATATTAATATTTTTAGTGAAATATTCTATTTCCTGTTTCTTGTAACAGTACAACGCCAATCTAGGCGATTACATTTTTTTTTAATATAATTCCTTAACTTAGGAAAAATTTTGCAAGGACAATCCCTTTAGCATGTAAACACTCGCTAAGAGAGGATTTTTTTGATATTCAAATTTTTAAGTATTTTTAGAGGGGAAATTTTTTGTTGGTTAGAGCAGGCAAGCCTAGGCAGCACGCGTCGCTAGGACGATAACAGATCAACTATTACCGTACTGTATCTATTTCACAATATTATTTTTATTTGCGGTTAATTTCAACTATGATGGCAGACGTTGAATTACTAAAAAAATCCCTAAAAAATCTTCCCATATTTTATTCGAGTAATGTATTAATTACTAATGTGTATTAATTGCTGTTATGCATCATATACTAATTTCCCAGATAAATGGTAAGCAAACTCGCTGGTTTATTTAGTAAACATGGATACGCCCTGCCTCTGTCTCTCATGTTTCAAAGTGGATCTTTGACGCTCAATATCTCGAAAACTAGTACCGCTTGGAGGGTCCTATCTTTTCCAATGCATAGAGGGCACTTTATTTAACATGTAGGCAAATTTATAAAAGGAGACCCGGTAGCCGTGAGGGTTAAGGCGTGAGCTCTTAACACTCCGTGCCAAAGGTCGTGGGTTCGATTCCCACTAGGGGTGGTGGCTTTTCTTTCGAAAAAAGAAAAGGCATCACCCCTATCCTGGCTAGAAAAGGGTGGTAACCTATAGATAACCCGTCCTAAAATTCGTAGTTAATAATAAATGGACGTTAAAATTTAAATAAATAAATAAATTTATAAAAAAAAATTTCAAAAATGGAAGCTTAATAAATTTATTTTAGGTCGTTTATTTAATTTAGTCCAATTAATACATTGCTTCGAATAAAATATGGGGCGATTTTTTAAGGGTTATGTTTTGGGATTTTAAAGATTGCATTAGTTGAAGAATTTTGGCCTTGGGGCAATTTTGTGTTAGAACTGAAAGATTGTAAGCATTAGAAAACATATTAATTACTAAAATATAAGCAAAAACGCAAATGTTTTAGAAACGTCATATGTGCAAAGGGGAAATAATCCTCCTTATAAATTCAAAATAGGCTCGCTTTAATATTCAACAATCCCATTATGGTTGGTAAATTGATTTTGGTTTTTAGGGCAGGCAACGTCTTGGTTATAATTGCTCGATTTTTGTTAAGTGTAGCATGTTTGATATATTTTCATAATGTGGTAGTGTTATTTGTGAAATTTTTGTGCGTATTCTTCATTCTCTCCTTTTTTTTAAAACTAATTATATATATATATATATATATATATATATATATATATATATATATATATATATTAATGCGTTTCGTTCTTTTAGGCTTAGGGTCGAAAAGAACGAAACGAATTAAGAAATATTTTGGGTCATCCACAATAATAATAATATATATATATATATATATATATATATATATTTATATATATATATATATATATATATATATATATTTATATATATATATATATATATATATATTTATATATATATATATTTATATATATATATATTTATTTTTTTTTATTTTTTTTTTTGAACGGCGCATCTACACCTAGGTCATTAGCGCCGACATCCAGGGTGCAGCGAGGAATTTTCCCAGTGAGCCCTGAGATGAGAAAATTCCTGCCGGAGGTGGGAATCGAACCCACCATCTCCCGCTTATGAATCCAAGGCGCTAGCCACTAGACCACGGGAGACCCCTACATTTTTTTTTTTTTCTACGTATGTGAGGATCTTAGTATGAAAGACATTTCCACTAATATGTGCTATCCATTCTCATCAGCTTCTGAACAACCAGGGGAAAATATTTACCTATTTTAAAGAGCTCTTTATTTTTTATAAATGATATTTTTAAAGTATGAAAATTCTGAGTTAATAAGAATGGAGATTAAAAATTTAAAAAAATAAGGTATGAAGAAAAAATAAATAAAAATTGATATTAGCAAACGTTTGCATCGGCCGGGAATCGAACCCGGGCCGCCCGCGTGGCAGGCGAGCATTCTACCACTGAACCACCGATGCTTGCTGAAAATAGCTTTTCAAGAAATTCTATTACACGGAATGTCTTAATTGGATTTAAAACAATTTTCCTAATATCATCTCCTTTACTTGAACTACTGTTTAATTAATAAAGAAGATACGTTAACGTTTTAAATTGTCTTACGGCTGTAACTTCGCTCCAAATGGACCAATCGAGTTCGTTGAGGTCAAATTTTTAAGCACTAAAAGTCAGTACATAGGAAATAGTCGTTTATGTTGGTTAACGACTTGAATAAAAATATTATAGTGTAAAATATCCTAAATTATGAGTTTTGGGGGTGAGGCTTAAAAAAAAAGTGGAGGGGTTTTCTGACCCCGCTTTCAAATGAGCAACCTCAAAAACATATAGTAAACATGGTCTGCTCTCTGGATCCGGACTTTTTTTTTGTGTGGCTGTATTATCAGTCACCTCCTGTTCCAATGATTACCAGAAACTTTCCGAGATAAAACATTGTTTGATGTATCTCCAAAGCAACGGGCCTCCAAAAGCCCCTAAGACCCATTCCATTTCCCGATCTGGATCTGGAGGACAGCGGACTTCCTATCCCTGACAAATGGAGGATGATGTACCGGAAGCAAGCAGAGGAAACAATCTTCCTGATCGGTGACCGTGATGCATTTCTCTTTGTCGCTCTAAAGCCGAGAACAAATTGCATTCCAAACCCTCAGAGTCACATCCCCTCGCCTTCTCAAGAATATGACTCTTAGCCACAGCTAAAGTCATTCGCAAGTTTATATCTTCCAGGATTGTAAAGAAAACACAGAGTCCTTGGATGTCGTCCTGATCAATGAACCAGAAATACCTTACTTTGACCAAATCGAACTTTTTTGGACTATTTTCGATATTCATTGTATTGCATATTATTTTATCGAGTCAACTTTTTTTATCACATTTTTTTCCTTTTAATTATTTTATATATACATACATATATAATATATATATATATATATATATATATATATATATATATATATATATATATATATTGTCTTTGTAAAGGCCTGATAAGTCGAATCAATTTTTATTTATTTTTATCACATTCTTAATTTTTTCCTTGACGCATTTCTGTTAACTATAGCTATAGAATTATGTTTTATTTTGATTAGCACAAATAATTCTACGGAGAAAAAAAATACATAACAGCATTCGGCTGGTCTCGGATGTGTTAGGCAATAACGTGTGAATGCTGTTGAAGAATACAATGCGTTTTATAATTCTTTTTCGTTATTTTGTGGACTTAATATACTTTTCAATAATCTTGGAACAAAATATATGACCTACTTTGTTAAAATATATAATTATTTTGAGGCAATATTTGTGAAAAACGCGATAAGGACAAATGGAGACTGTCATGTTTAATTAGTTTACTCCCTGCAGTAACCCTGTAAAAATGACATATATTTTGTGCCCAAACACAATGTATATAACATTACATATTATACAATTTAATCATATACACGGCCACCAGGCCTCCTTTAAAGAATATCAAAATGTATAGCCTATCAAAATATATAGTTGTATTCAAATTATATATTGTGTACGTCAACTAAAGTTTGGAAGATTTGGTTGAGAGTGTATATATGATTTTTGCTTGTATTTATTGTGAGAAAGTTTGGAGATTATAAGAAATTATTCAATGTGTATGTATATTGTGTATGAATGTATTTAGTGTATGAGTCAGTAATAGTGATTAAGCATGTAAAGCCTATTCATTTAGTTTTAGTTTTAGATCTGGATCAATAGCTTTTCTGAT
Organism: Gonocerus acuteangulatus; assembly: GCA_946811695.1. Taxonomy (NCBI): domain Eukaryota; kingdom Metazoa; phylum Arthropoda; class Insecta; order Hemiptera; family Coreidae; genus Gonocerus; species Gonocerus acuteangulatus. The sequence continues at coordinate 25,137,652 of OX328124.1, forward strand.
GTTTGTTAAAACATCCAGCTGATGTAAATAGTATTGATAATATCAATTTTATAAGCGCCGAAAGGTTGCCTAATCGTCGCTCCCTTGCGAAATGTCGGAGCACCTATCAATAATAACTAAAATAAAAAATAAAACAAAAAGTATGAGAACAATTTTTTCCACGTATTTGTTATTTTTTATTTTGTTTATTATTTAGATATCTTGTAGGTATTAATAATATTTAATATTTGATTCTAGAAATGTAAAAATATTAATTAATCCTGTTTTATTCAAAATCTTTATCACTTAAAATTAAACTCCCGAGAAAGTTATAATATATGATTATTGGGAGTGTCGTATTACTGATAAGGCTTATAAAGAAGATGCCACCCAACCCCCTGCGAGAGGCTAGAATATGTTTCATATCACATCCGTCAAGAGTTAATCCCTGATGTTCCCATGGGACGGAGATAGTAGAGGGGTTGGTGGTGTTGATGTTTTTTACCCCCCCCCCCTCCCCTTCGTCCTTCCAAAGAGCGCTATCTAAATAGAGAATATGGTTTGCGGTATCTGTAATTGAATATCAAGCCGACAGAGAGGGCTGGTGGCGTGTTCGTTAGCCCGCTTGTTGTCTGGCATTGTCCGTGATATTATCACCCTTAGCAGGCCTCTGATCTAATCTCCTACTCCGGACGTGACCGCACTTCACTTCGGCTATTCTTCAAGGGAACATATTTTATTTACATTACTTTCATGCATATTTATTTATTTCATCATGACTTCAATAACATTTTAATTTTTTTGTTGAACTATTTAATATATATATATATATATATATATATATATATATATATATATATATATATATAATTTCTATAAGAAACTATTCCAACTTACTAGAACTACCCCTAATTACATGATAAGGCTTGAGACTGGAAGTGATTATGTATCAATACAGGTTATAAAATCAACCCTCCTCTGGCTTTGTCAAATCCTATCTATGAGTGCTGATAGACTTCCAAGGCTTTGTTACAATAGACTTCTTCTTTTAGATCAGAGTCCCCAAAATAACATAAAGCTTAATTGGGTATCCCAAGTTAATAATATATTTGTCACTTTGGATTCTGTAGACACATGGCTAATTCAGGACCCTAATTTAATCAAAAGACGGATTAATATAATTTTAGATGCCCAAAAAGCTAAGTTACTTAGTAATGATCTGGAGAAAATGAATAATTCTAACTACAACCCATTTTACAAATTTCTTTCCGTATCCCCAGGCCTACCTCATGAATTTCTCACCATGGGGCTGCCTTTTGTTATTGCAAAAACCATAGCTCAGTTGAAAACAGCCAGCAACTACAATATCAAATTTTCAATAAAAAATATCCATTATTCTATTAACCCAAAGGAAATCTGCACCCTCTGTAATAATAACGTATTTGAAGACATTTTTCATTTTATCTTGCATTGTCCTATTTACTCCCCCATTAGAAGGCAATTCCTCCAGTTTATCAACCAACCTATTGAAAATTCCCGATTACACGAAATCTTAAACAAAGCCTCAAAATTTGAATATATACACATTTATAACTATATAAAAAACTCCTTGAAATTGAGAGCTTCATTAATTTCTGATTGACACAATAATAATAATAATAAAAACACACACAAAAAAAAAATCCAACATTTAATATTAAGTAATCCATTTTTTGCACTGTTTTCTCTATCTAAAAATAATTTTTAATAATCACTTCTTGGTTAAGAAATTGTATTTTATATTTAGTACATGTATAGAAATACTCCTTAAATTTAATGCATAGAAGATGTAATTATTTTCATTTATTTTAAGTTAAACTTTATTATTTCACAAAGTATCTGTATGTAAATAGAACATATGCGTAAGTTTTATGTTGGGGTATGTTTATGAATATATTACTAACATAGGACTAAAAACATTATATAAGGTCAACTCCTTGCAATGGGGAAACCCTGTATGCAATAAAATAAATTGAATTGAATATATATATATATATATATATATATATATATATATATATATATATATATATATATATATATCACGTGTCTGTCTGTTTGTCCGTTTATCTGTTTGTCTGTTTGTTCCTTATACAAATCTACACCGTTTGACCGATTTTGACCAAACTTGGCACACAGGTAGGTTTTGATACGGGAAATCTCCTAGGCTAGGTCAAAATAGTGAAATTTCAAAATTTGGTCAAAAGGTCAAAAGTTTTGTTCAAGAAAAATTGGCTACACTGAACCATTCAGATTGTGACGGCCATTTTGAATCGACAGCCATTTTGAATAATGTCTTAAATTTATTTGTTGATGTTCCTGATAATTAGAATAACTTGAACTCATTGATGACTTTACACCATTACATAATCATGTAATGCAGTTTATTTCAATTTTATTTCAACAGTGACTGTAAATAAGGAGTGCTGGCCCAACACTGCTTGGTATTTACATAGTTGGGCAAAAATTAGCGATCACTAAAAGCTGATACCTCGCCGCTAATTTAGCAATACCGTAGAAACCCAGCGCTAATAATTATTTATAGTTACAACATTTTGTAGTTATAGTTACAGCATCTCAAAGTTCACTTCCGGTCTGCTCTGAGAACTTCTAGGGGCATTCTACCTCACTCCTGTTCCACTTCCGCTTCAATCTAGAAGATTTCCGATCACATCAATGTCAATTTCGGTTACTTCCGGTCGACTCATGCCTATCGCTGGGTAACTCCTTTTCGATCTGGCTTACTTCCGGTCACACCGGAAGTGATCCCTGTGTGACCCGTGATCTCCCTGGACACATTACTAATTTGCCCGTACCGGATGTTATTTTCACTACCTTGCAATGAAAATCGGCAAGAAAATTATGAAACTCTTGAGGAACACCTCTTGTAAACAGAAACTTATATTTTAGATTATTATAAAGTAGCTGATATAAAGGTACTTTATAATTAGCTGATTAAAGCTTAACTTCAATAATAATTGGGGTATTGTAATATCGAGAAGTCCTCTCATTTGGTGAATAAGTTTGGTTATTTTATTTAAATTGAGGGAAAAATTATTTAAAGGCTTTTCTGGGACTGACTATGAAGTCTATATGATATTTAAAATAATTTTGTAAACATGTGTACGCCTGTCTTACGTGATTATCACACTTGCATGTGTTAGTAAGATTTAAATCTATAGAAGTATGAATTTCATGTAATTTTTATTTTTATTAATAGTTTATCGCAATTCAGGCGATTAATAATGAATTAAAAACAACTATAACTAAATGTTTTCAATATAAAAACAAATAAATAGTATGGTAGTACGTAATAACTGTGAGATAATTTAAACCGACTTTCATGTCGTTATTTATGTTGGTGACAATGTCAATGGTAGAATGGTTTTTGTGCGGTTTAGGAGAAACATCTTTGGATATGCAATTTTTGTAAAATAACCTTCTAATTAATTTTTACGCCAACTTGTGCTATTCTTAATAAATTAAATATTACGTGTATATTTATTTTTCAGGAAAAAATTGAAAATGAACGTCCAACTCGGAATACATGGATATTATAGAAAAATAAGAATATGTATGAAAAGCATCGAATGGTAGAAAATAAGGCAGAACAGAAAATAAGAAAAAAGTCTGAAATGAGTAAGAAAGAGCCTATAAGAGGGGACCGTGAGTAACAGCTGGTTCTAATTGGCGTCTGGCGCTGTAATCCAGCGAGATCATCCCTTGGGCTATTACAGCTCCCTATTTTCGACCTCGATGGACAATCAGAACCCTTCTTCCAGTCTAGCTCATTGGGAGCAGTTAGGATCCAGCCGTTTTATACACAACAATTCTATTTCACTTTCATTCCTCCACAATGGGTTTCTAAGGGAAGTAGAAATTATGCGAATGAATTGCAGTAATTGAAGGCAATGAATGGACTCTTGGGGTATTTACATATAAAAAAAACATAATACAGAACGGAAATCTTAATTTTAGAACACAGAAATATGAGTATAATAGACAACTTGAATTAATTTTTTTTTTTTTATTTATTTATGAGCATCCATGCGCATCTAAGGCGTTTCGCTCCAAACAGTTATTGCATATATACATCTAAAAACAAATGGTATACATCTAAATATATATACATATACGCACACATACACACACACACACACATATATATATATATATATATATATATATATATATATATATACATTTACACACACACAAACATACACATGCACACACACACACATATATATATTACATCTATTATTATACATCTATAAACAAATTATATGTAGAAATGACAATATATTTAAATCTAAAAAGAAATGGTATATACAAATGACAATCGGTATGACAATATGGTATATACAAATGACAATCGGATTACACAATTAGACATAGTTACTAATTCATTAATTACATGATATCGTTCTTTACAGTTTAAAAAAAAAGAAAAAAAAAGCAACTTAAGGGGTAACAATACCTTGTAACTTTTTTTTTACCATTTTCCTTTTTTATGGGCTTAATTGCTTCCTTAACTAATCAAAAATTATATCCGAGAGTGTTTATGTGGCGGAAGAGTTTTTAAATATGCCAAAAATTTGATTTTTCAACTAAAGTCCCGATACATTTCAAAATTAAAAACTTTTTTTTAATCTTGATTACAAGAAATTATGGAAAAAAAAATTCTCAGTGCATTAAACTTTACATTCGATTTTCTCAAAACAATGTATTTCAATTCGGGCGATACGCTTGTGCCTTCAATTTTTACGCAATATATTTTAAATTTTAAGGACAGGGTGTCACAAAAATAATGGTCATTAGTGGGCCAGATGATTCTCCAATGCGAGATCGAAAAAAATAACCCCCATATTGACCCCCGCAAAATTGACATTGAAATGTTATTCAAAGGACAGAGAAAGAAAGAGTCATTTCTGACCTTTGGTGCCGTTGACTTTTTTCTTCCTCATGACTCGTAAATTCGAAATATGCAATAAAAGAATTTGACCTTGAATAACAATTCAAGGTCAATTTTACGGTGGTCGATATGGGGGTAATTTTTTTCCGATCTCGCATTGGAAAATCATCCGGCCCGCGGATTGACATTATTTTTGTGACACCCTGTACTTAAAATTTAAAATAGATTGGGGGAAAATTTAAGGCACTAGCCCCCCAATTGGGGGGTATCGCCCGATTTAGTAAGTTCTGTCTTTCTATCACCCGAGTAATTTAGTAGTTCTATCTTTAGACGTAATTTTATAATTTAATTTTTATTGAGGGGGGGGGGTAAATTTTGTTTGTATCAAGTTTGCCACATGTTTTGTAAAACATAATGATCTTCGAAAGAATGATTAGCAGCTGCTCAGCTCCCATAAATATGATTGTTAAGGGTCCCCAGGGAATCAATAAGAATTGATTCCGCGAGGACAGCTAGCTTGTTCGTCTCAAGTCTCAGGAAGTCACTAGTGGCTTTTGGTATCGTTCCTCTTGTACCAAACCTCCAGTACCATATAATTTCTTCTTCCATAAGCTTCATGACATTTTTCTTCGTATGTCTTTATACATTTTGTATGTATGGCCTTTTTTTCCGAGTCAATTGACTCTGCCTGCATTGGATCATTTGTTTCATATCTAATAGTAGGATCAATTATATATGACGCTTTTGATTTTTTGTGAAAAGCTATGATGTCAGCATACATCGATGAACCATCTTCATACACGCCATAGACTTCTTCATGTTATTTCATGGTGTCATATTGTTTTACTGATCTAGTAAGTGTCCTTTCTTTGTATGTATTTTTTGTTATAAGCACACGAGAAAATGTAAGAATAGTAGCTAAAGTAAATAAATGTTACCTGTTCTAACTTGATACCGAAGAGTTCTTGCACAATCCTCTATTAGTGTTTGGAGTGGAAGTCCTTCTTCCGGGATGGATAGATCGAGGAGTTTCACCAAGTCCGGTGGATGATGGAAATCCAGGACCTTGCAGTTTCTATCGTTAGTCTCGTCTACATAGTCGATGAGAACTTGATTGAGCAGTTTCAGGATCGCTTCCGTCGCCTTTCCATTTTCAGAGTGCGGGTAAAGGTCTGAAAAGAAGAAGGTAGATATCAGAAACTTTAGGCTTACATATAAAATGTTTTTCTTACACTCAAATATAATTATGTACTGAAAAAAGTGTGTCCTTCTTATGTGCATTAAGTTCAAGCAGCTCAAGGAGGGACAGAGTAAATTTAATTAACATCAGATGTGGGGGATATTAAGGAAACTAATGGAATGGCTGTGCTTTAGGGCTGGGTTAATACCTATAAAATAAATGTTTCATGTTTAGCTGTTTGAGAAATATGCCAGGATGACAAGGCCTAGACGACAATGTTTTAATAATGCGGGTGCTGTTTTTAAGTATTTGAAAATTACCTGAAGGCCGAAACGGAGTCTATTGTGAAATGGAGGTAAAATAAATAAATTCAATTTTTCTGGTCTGAGGTATTCATCAAAATAAGGTGTTTTAAATAAATATTTATTTACTTAAATTTGTAACAGCTTATACTTGATTACATGCTTATATCATGATTCCGAAGTGTCCCCCAATCCTTAATTAGAGCAAAAAGTGTGTGTACCTAGTGTGGGAAGGATGGACCATCACCATTATCGTGTGAAATTAAAGAATGTGTTCAGAATGGCTCCTTCACGCTAATGCACATTTATTGGTTTTGACTTAGAAATTAGAAAAAAATCGGACTCAAATAAAATGTTTGAACTCAAAATAAATAACGAGGTACCATTTTAAAGCTTATTAAATAGAGCAACTTTTGAGGCGGAGGCAAACCTCTATATCTTCAAATAGCTCATTAAGAAAATACTGAATAAGTTAAGAAAACACTAATAACAATAGTTCACATCTATATGGCTCTTAGTATAGCTCTTAATTAAATGACAAAATTTCAATAACGAATGTTTCCTATTGGAAATTTATTATAGATTCTAAAAATGCGGTCGTTATTTACGACACATTAACCAAAAATCCGGAAAACATGGTTTTTAGTAAAAGAAACAACAGTTTTGAAAATAGACAAATGTTTGAATAGCTCTGCGACATGTTGAGATAGGACGCTCATTTCTGCGTCCCTGGACAACAAATATGGTTCAAAATAAACCTCTAAAGTTATGACATCTCAATGCGGGAACCCCTGTATAATATATTTATTTAAATTTTACAAGATAGTAACTAGTTAAGGTTTCATAATAATACTATTATTATTTTAAAATAAAATAATAATACGTAGTATTTACATTTTAACGACCATCTACAATTAACTCACATTTTTAGGACGGGTTATCTATAGGTTAGCACCCTTTTCTAGCCAGGATATAATAGATATAGGTAATATATTTACAAAGTCAAATAACGGTTGGAATTCGGTTATGACGAAATATGTTTTTTCCTGAAAACCTGTAATGTTCTCTTAGACGAATCTCAACTGTTCCTTCACTTCTTCCAATGGTTCCCACGGTAGTTCCAACGGTTGTCTGCATTTCTTTGTAAAATATTAAGTTCTTATTATTGTACCCAACAACATAGTCACTGTCTTGCTGAGTAATGAATTGTAATTTAATTTATTATTAGTTGGAGTAACCCTCAAAAAAAAAAAAAAAATGTTACCATATAATTGTAACACTTTAATTCTCTTAAATAAATTTGACATTTTTTAACATGTGGCGTTCATAAGAACATAATACAAAAAACAAAACTAGGTTAAAAATAATTTAACAAAGCATGTTGTCTTCTTTTCGTTTCCTTGGTTCGGTCCTGATTATATAATCAACTCTGAGAATAACTTCAGCTGCTTCCAAAGAAGATCTAATAATCTGCTTTTTCACACCCAGTGGTTCTATAATTCCCATTTCTTCCATGCAGCCGATGTCGCCATTTTCAATATCCAAACCGGAAGTCTTCCGTCCTGTTGTATGCGCAACTCTTAAAGCACCTATGAGAAATGCAGAATCGTATCCAGCATTGTCTGACAGAGCCCGCGGTATTTCGAGAAGTGCCTTGGCGTATCCTTCCATCGCGACTGACTCTTTACCTGTGACTGTTGTTGCCTCGCTGTTGATCGCAAGAGACATCGCCATTTCTGACGCGCCTCCTCCGTATACGATCTTGCGATCGCGTACGACACCTATGAGAACGCACAGTACATCATTGAGAGCTCTCTGCGCTTCTTCCGTTATCTGCCTGGTAGAGCCTCTGATCACTATAGTACAAGCCTCGCCTAGCTTCACTCCGCTCAATCTTAGAACTTTTCTCTCTCCAATCATTATTTCCTCAACGACATCACATTCTCCCAAGACTGAAGTCTGAGAATCATCAAAAGTCGATACAATCTCACCGCCAGTCACAAGTGCCAAACGTTCAACACCTTCGAAGTCCGCCAGCTCAACAGACATTACTCCAGCGTCGGCAAACAACTGCTCAGGGTAGTCATATATCTGCTGACGATTAACAAAAACGTTACAACCAAACTTCAAAATTTTGTCAATCTTTTCCTCCATATTAATTTTCTCTGCAGCCTCTATATCTGCTAACTTAGCCAGAGAATCGACTTTGACTTTTGATCCAAAACACTTAGGTTTATCCATATCCAATGAAGTATTCGCAATAAATATTTTTGCTTTTTCTATTCTTCTTGGTTGAAATTTACCGATGGATTTCGCCAATATAAAACCTTCATCCAAAAATGAGTCTTCTAAAGTACCGCCAGGAATTTTAATAATGCTAATAGAATTTAAGTTACTAGAACCTTTCAGACGGAGAACGGATTCCACAGCAAGTTCACTGAATTTATCTTTATGCATATTCAAAATTTTCGAACTTAAAGCTGTTCGAGCAATGTTCAAGAGATTTTTCTTGAACATTTCCTCATTTTCTACATCGTTGAAAGCTGCAGACTCTAAAGCATTGAGTGCAATATTGCTAGCAATTCTATAGCCAGTAATAATTGTCTGAGGATGTATTTTCTTGGCAACCATTTTCTCAGCTTCTCTCAGAAGTTCTGCAGTAAGAACGACGACGGATGTCGTTCCATCGCCCACGAGTTCGTCAAGACTTTTGGCCATATTTACCAATATCTTCCCGGCGGGATTTTCCAAACCTAGACCTCTGATGATGGTCGCCCCATCATTGCTGACCTTTATGTCGATGTGGTTTTCAGCTTCCTGTTTGACGAGAAGTTTGTCCATCCCTTTAGGGCCGAGTGTAGTTTTCAATAAATCTCCAATGGTTATCGCTGCGACGAAGTTGCTCATTCGAGCCATTTCGCACTTCTCTTCATTTGCACCTAATTTGAGCAATCTGACTGGCTCTAAAGAAATCATTTTAAAATTTCACTTTACGATGGAAATCAATATTTAATAGATCTTCAATTTAAAAGCAACACAGATGTTTATATTTCATTAGGCATATGCTTAATTGTTTATTATATATTTTCTGTTGTCGATAAAACTTAAATCTACTGCAAGCGAAGCCAAATAAATAAATATATCGACGGAAAGAAATGAAAATAAGCAAGGCACAATAAGAGAATCCGTTACTTGTTCATGAACAGGGGGTCATTGTTTCTATTCTAAACATATGTAATAAAAAAAAGGTACTATAGAGGGGCAGATACTATAGTGGTATCTGATTCATGACCACACGGTACACAAGGGAGATAGTGTGGTCAGTACTATGCTCCGGCCGCCTGATTTTCCCCTTGGCTGCTTCGACTGCCAAAGTCATTAGCACCCAAGGTACCCATTATTAAATTAATTAAAGGCTGGGTTGGCCTAGGGGCGGTCAAGGAGGCCGAATTCAACCCATGTACGAAGACACTAGAAGAACATATGTAATACACAGGTTAATTCTGTTTTCTATCAGATATTATACATTGTAGTGTATTCCTAGGTATTTTTTTAGTATTCAATAAGCCTTCTAAGATTACGATATCTTTTCTCGAACGAGCCCCGACTGCTTATTATTAGTTGTGTATTTCTATTAGCTTTGCACACAGTTGTAGTTTAAAATGCATAGTTCACAAAGTTGCCAAGTATTGTAATAATGAAATTGCGGGATTTACCGACAACTGAGGAAGCCGCATGTGCTTTATTGGAAGACTATGGCGTTTTACCGAAAACTCGTTTCTCGAAATTGTATTTAGGTAACAGCGATCCAGCGATTATGGGGCCAAATAAAGGACTTCAGTCCTCCAGACGTAAACTTATAATGGGAGTATGTTATTGCCCCTTGTGTTTGGCTAAGTAATTGTATTGTATGAAAAATATTCGAAACGAAGTCGCCCCCCCCCCCCGTTAATGAACAAGTACCAAGAATCCTTCTGGTTTCGGCCCACTATGCCTCTCAACGACGCACAGTGGTGCCGAACGGCCAAAAAGCGGATCGTGGACAAAGGGTATATCAGTGACTCGGTGGATAGTCAAGTTTGAGACCTAGAAAGGAGCGTTGAGGATTTTACAAAGGACTTTGGATTGGAAACGATGGATAATGTTTATATTTGATGGCTTAGCTCATCCCCATAGTTCCATCCCGAGTAGTCCATATCAGTCTTGTATTTTGTCAGTTTGGTTTTTGTTGAGAGTTTTGATTTTGGCCTAATAAGTCGTCGGAGAAGTCCAAAGCGTTTGTTCAGTTCTTGTCTCTTTTGTTTTATTTGTGTTTTCCACGTAAGTCGCTTGCCGAGGTGGCATCCTAAATATCGAACCTCGTTAGATTGGCGTATTGGGCCAAACTAAATAAGAATAAAAACGTGAAAAAAATTTAACAGAATTTTTCCCATTTAACTGTATTTCCCTCGTTTTCATTGTTTCAACTGATAGTACCACATAATATACAACATATAGCAGCTACAGTTAAGTTTTGTTAAAAATGTTGCTTGACACAATTTTGCCCCAATACCTTCCATTGCTGACACTTCACTTGGTCACTGCAGCAGATCTCTAGGGCAATGTCTTTTGAGTCTCCTTGGTGGAGAGAGTGGGTGGGTGGCACTTGATAGGGAGAGGACTTCAGGATTTTGATGAGCGGAATCTTTAGGATGGAAACGTTGGAATCTGGATAATACAACATCATTAACGAGTGGGATATTGAGGTCTTTATGGAGGTTGAGGTTCGAAACATAAAAAGGAGCATCGACTATTGTTCTTAGGACCTTGGATTGGAATGTTTGAATGCGTCTGATGTTCGATGTTTTCGCAGTTCCCCAGAGTTCTGAACCGTATGTCCAAATGGGTTGCAGTACTGATTTGTAAATGATCAGTTTGTTTTCAGTACTTAAATGTGATTTGCGGTTCAACAGTCTATAGATTTGTCCAAATCGTCTGTTAAGTTCTTGTCTTTTAAGTTTTAAGTGATGTTTCCAGTTAAGTCGGGAGTCCAAATGCAGTCCGAGGTAGCGAACTGTATCAGAAGAGGGTAATGGGACGGTGTTGAAGTGTACTGGTGGACAGGAACTGCGCCGGAGGGTGAAGGTGATGTGATCCCAATACCTTCAATTACTATTTGTTATATACCGTGTGTTGTGGTTGTTAAATATTTTCCAAATAGCAACACTTATAGCTACATCTCTTGAGAATGTTCTAAGAGCGAAGAAGTTGTTGTGAGCTTAAGTCGAAAGCAGTGTGGTATTTGAGCCGGGGGCTTGAAGGATACTGGGGTGTACATGAGACTCCTGCTTATGACAGGACACAGTAAATCATACAAGGACTTACTTCTCCTCCTGTTTGTTCTGCACTTCTAGACCTTACCTCTCAGCAAATCCCTGAAAACACTCAATGTCACAACAACAGATCCATAACTCTTATACTCTTAAACAGATATCTTTTCGACGCTACTTTCCTCCGTCTGTTATCACTTTCAGACTTTCTTTATTCGCTCTCAATTCCTATTATGGTAATATTAATATTAATACTAATTGGTTTAATATGTAATGATTCGTTGGGGTAACATGTCATTTTAAATTGTCCTATGCTGCATTATTCTATCATTTATTTATTCTCCACATAGGTGGTCATAAGTATTTTAATCATAACGTCCCTAACATGTCAAACTACTGAATATGAAAAATGTCATTTTTAGATTCGGGTCGTTTCTCTTGGATTGTGGACGATACAGCTTGCTGCAAATTGTCGCAACTCTAATTCCCTTGTAGAATAGCCTTTAATGCCTTAAATAAAGTATCGAATAAGACCCTTTTTCAATAAGCAATCAGTGATTAGTTGGAATTCGGATAAGAAAACATCAATAAGATTTTTTTTTTTAAATCTGAATTAAGGACGTTTCGGCTACTCTTTGTAGCCTTCGTCAGCTAAAATGACAAAAAAACAAAGAAAAAACAAAATTAATACACAGAAAAAAGGTTATTCTGTGTATTAATTCTGTTCTTTCCTTGTTTTTTTGTCACGAAGGCCTTGTTTTTAGCTGACGAAGGCTACCAAAGAGTAGCCGAAACGTCCTTAATACAGATTTAAAAAAAAAACTCTTATTGATGTTTTCTTAGCCGAATCCCAACTAATCCCTGAATGCTTATCACCTCGACGGCTAATTATCTAATCTTCCATTCATAGTTCGTAGTTAATAATAAATGGACGTTAAAATGTAATAAATAATCTTCATTTTTCAATATATTGCTTCGTCAATGGATTGAATATGTTCGCTCCTATTTTGCCCCGTTTTTCATATTCCATAGTTTTTCATGATTGGGACGATATCATATACATCGTGGTTTCGCTGCCCAAAAATATACCACATTTATTTTTTATTACTAGCTGTGTCCGCTACTTCATCCACGACTTTGTGCAGCATTCTTTGGATATGTATTTTGTTTTATTTTGGATTATAAACACCGTCGTTTGGGTCTTTAAAAAAATCTACTTTGCAATAATTCTTCTCTGTACACGATATTAGGCGTGTACCATCGGGGATCAAAGCTTACAGGATCTAGGATTGCTAAAATACTTAGATTCCCACCCTTGGGCTTTATTAATTGTCATTGCGAAACATCAGCTCATACGTGAAACATACTTTACTCGTTTTAATATGAAAAATAGATAGATGGAGAAGAAAGAATAGGTAGATATAGATGGTTTATGAAATGTTCGACGTGATTCTTTTTTCTAGCATAACTTTTTTATTTATGAACCGATTGACATGAAGCAAGCACTAAGTGCTACGTGAAGCTTACCACAATATATTAGTGAAAACCACATGTCAATAGGTCAAGCCGTTTCTGAGATTAGCGTTCAATCATTGTTTTGGGTGCTATTGCGTTGATAAAGACCCCCAATAATATTTTTTCTTTTATATCTTTCATCTACAGACAGCGATCGGTTAAATTTATAATATATGTATAGATAAATATTTGATCCGGCTGCGGAAGCCATTAGTCCAAATTAAACCTGAATCTAAAAGTCATTCATAAGATACTATTTCACACATTCATAAAATCTAACATTAAGACAATAATTTAGAACTCACACGAGATAGAGCTATTTGCCACTATTGTAGCAGGACTCCTATTATAAAACAACTACTGACAGATAGAGCAAACAACTTCACATATCTTATGCCATTCAAGAACTGCTAACAGAGGACAGCCCATACATAATACAATACTATAAAACTTTCAAAACATTAAAGCTTATCATAAAATTTAAAAATATACTTTAAAAACAAAATAATATATGTATTTTTGTTTGTGTACTACTAATATACGCGAATCTCTGAATCAATTTTATTCTTGAAACTATTAACAGTCTCAAGCTATTTTAAACTCTAAATACATTTCTATTTATGCTCCAAACTTGTAATAATTACACAAGTCAACATTTGATCTCAAAAAAAAAAAAAAAAAAAGAAAAAAAAAAGGCATTTCGCCTTTGTTGCAAAGAATAAATAAATAAATATTGATTTGTTAATTAAAATATTAATTTCCACTATTACATGACAAAGATTTTCGGGATGGGGTTTTACCTTTTTCCATCCAGGAAAGGGCTGATGCCTATTCGTAGAAACGCCATCACCCCTAGTGGGAATCGAAACTTCTATACGGCTAAAAAATATATATAAAGTATTGTAAAAAATATAAAAATGACTTGGAGGCCATATTTAGAGAATATTCCTAAGCTGACAGAGTAAGAAAGCGATAGAATATAACATTTGACATGACTAAGAGACGTGCTAGGGGAGAAGAGAGACCCCCTCTTGAAGCTCTCAAGTACATCTGTTACACCTTCCGACACACATTCCCCCAAATCTCTTGCTAATATCTCCTCTTCTCCCTTCTCCCCTATAATATCCTCAACCTTGTAGGCTCCTATTTGTTCTGGCAAAAGTTATAATTAATACTCAGCTGCATGACGTTCAAAGAGGAATCTGAGGACTGGAAGAATCTAGGAAAACCAGGGTTATTGAATTTTAATGTTGAGCTCCTGGACACCTCTCAAAGTTGGCGAACTCTCAAAGTGGTCCAAACAAACACAGTCCTTCTTTTACAGTAGGTTTTGGATTTCCCGTTTGTTATTGTGGGAGTTGTAGGGGGACTTTCCCTACTTCACCAATTACGTGTTCACTTACACCTGGCTCACCAAGAAAAGATAATTAACATTTAATTTAATTGCCTAGGTCCATTCTGAGTCTACCAAAACTTGTTTTTCACTCATAGAGTTAGTACTTTCCATAGTTTTATTTTTTGTTCTTATAAAAGAGGGGTTATTCTTGTAGATAGTGGTCTGTTGTGAAGAATCCTTTTCAATGTTCTGCCTACCATTGTGGATGAGGATTCTTATTCTTCTTCCTATCTCTATTTGAAGCTAATTCGAAGCCTGACGGACAAGGGCCTTGAGGAACAATGTATAGAAGCTGGAGATTGCTCCAACAGCTGGGGTTAGGCCCTGGGGAGTGTTTAAATGAAAGCCGTCAAGTGGGGAGTAAATAATGATAAACTGAAGGGGTGGGTTTTAATCCGTGTCTGCCTTTAGGCACCTGTGTCCTCAGCTCTCTCTCTCTGGGTGTTTGTGTTTTGCATTCGTTTTCTATGGCAGTGACCTAGTATTCGGAGTGCTTTTCAATCCTAGAGTTTATTAGTGCGGTTCCTCCCTCCTTCCATAGGAAGGAAACCCGCTTATGAGGTTGACCCTACGACGCAATCCGAAAGTGCCGACAAGAAAATTTTTCGTTTCAGACCCCATAGATCACGAACATATATGTGCTTCAAAACTGTATATATAAATATATATATATATATATATATATATATATATATATATATATATATTTATATATATATATATATATATATATATATATATATATATATATATTTATATATATATGTTTTTTCTGTTCGCGCTCTTGACGGCGATAAAAAGATGTAGATGTAATTTTCGATGGTGTGATGTCAATCCGAGAAAAAAGTACTTAAAACTACAAAATTGTAAGTATTGTTCTTTTCAACGGGGTTTTGTCACTGTTTACCTAACGTTTTAATTGGTTATTGTATTTTTGATTGCATTTAATAGTAAAATTAGTACTTTAATAAAGTAAGGTATGAAAATGAGAAACGTATTGGTGGTAGTGTTTTCTATGGAGAACGTCAAGAAGGTGGGTGGAGTCATTTCCGCTTAGAATACTGTCAGTTTCCTGACGTGGTGCCTTAACCCTTTGATGCATGATTTTTTATTTTCGCATAAAAAAAATCTGAGAGGTAGAAATAGGCCTCAGGATAACGGGAAAAATACAGAAAAAAATTCATCGATTTTTTTGTCGAGAAATTTATGAAAAACTGAAAGATGCCTGTAGGCATCATTATGCTTAGAGGGAGGAATGTTTTTGTGAATGAACATGTATAAGCATTCACGTTTATTGAAACATATAAGAATTTATGAGTTAAAGTTCTCTTTTCATCAAAATCACAAATGGTAATCCTTGAAACATGGTTTGCCTTTAGTTAAACACAAATAAAGTTAACATTTATCACAGTAACCACAAGTTTGGTTCTTGCAGTTTTCCATCCTGCATCTCATCTTCCGAGATACATCAGGCAGTACATCCTCAATCAAATCATTCAAATCTGAGAAGGGACCATTCAAATCGTCGCCATTTACCTCTAAAACATTGGCTGAAAATACGCCGAGGTTCAGAAAGAACATTGCCGTCGACATCTTCTTCATCCTCACTATCATCTGGTGCTGTGATTATATGAAAAATCTGTTTCTCTTCTCCCCATTATCAATCAGATAATGGGATCCATCGCTCTGACCTCAGTACCAGATGCACGATGGTGCCCACAGGAAACAAATGAACAACCACAAAAATTAGCATAAAAAAATAAAACTTCAATAAAACAAACTTTCACTTCGTAAAACATACCACTAGTAACTAAGGAGTACGATTTTTTATAGGTCAGAATGGAGGTGTTTAATAGTATTGTGGCCTTGCGAAATGGGTCCCCTCGGGGTCAGAAACGAGACTCCTGGTTTTGTCAACATTAACTTGTTTATTCCTTCTTGGGAACAAAGTACAATGGTCAAAATCTTCTAGTCCCTTTGACACTTGTTGATGCTTACAGGAAACGAAATATAATTTGAAAAAACTCGACATAGTGCTCTGGGACTGGAAAATATAATATGATGCCTGCAGGCATCACGATGCAACAAAGGGTTAAATATTCCTTCTCTTTGAGATGTCATTTTATATTTTTTACGAAAGATCCTACACCTACCTATAACTGTTTCTACTCCTTTGCTAATGACACTAGGGATATGAACGGAACCACGCTAAGATGACGAAGTTCCTGCGAGTCGGACTTTTAAGTATCATATTGGACCGTGGCTACGACTTTGCTACAGAAATATTTTTTTTCTTGAGTTACTTATTTTGCCGACCTATCCAATTAAATAGAATGAAGTTATCGCTTTTGTTATAGTTCTCCCGATAATTCATTATTAGAATATCGCCTCTTTCAGTAGAAAGTTATGTCAAGAGGTTTACTTAAAAAGCGTTTACAAGAAAAACATAGACAGCAGCAGTGACGTAAGAGGCCATATTTGTTGCAGCTGTATTCATGACGAATTTGATTTCAGATTTGTTCAGTGCCAATGAAGTGCAAGATATTTTCGAAAATACAAAATAAATACTAACTGTACGACAAGGTATTTTCGAGGGCTTAGTATAAGTGAATAAGGACGGGAGATCGCTATATTTTCTCCGTAGTAGCGATAAACTTATAAATACTTTTTTTTAGTCAACGGCCATAGCCGTTGCACCAACCATGATGCACTGGTTCCATTTGGTCACCGAAATTAAGCAACGTCGGGCGTAGCAACCGGTAGATAGCCCGAGGTTAATAGCCCAATAGTTGATACGCCGTAACCCCCCCCCCCAAAAAAAGAGTTTTTGATCATACGTTTTTGTTTATAAGTGTCTAAGATTGTGTTGAGTATTAATAGTAAGATAGTGTCTCTGTGTCCGTCGGCAGTTCATAAATGCTATGTGGAATATATAGGTCTGAACTCCGATAAAAAGTGTTTTACGGATAAAGGATTATTGCATTGTGTACATAGTTGTATGTATTGTTCAAAAAAATAATGGAGGGTCGCTGGGCGTGAGTGTTAAGGCGTCAGCACTTAACTCCGTGTTAAAGGGTCGTGGGTTCGATTCCCACTAGGGGTGGAGGCTTTTATTTAGAAAAAGGAAAGGCATCAGCCCTATCCTGGCTAGAAAAGGGTGGTGACCTATAGATAACCTGTCCTAAAATTTTTAGTTGATAATAAAGGGACGTTAAAATCGAAGTAAATAAAAAAATAAAATTTTAAAAGGATTTTCGATAAGACTTGCCCGAAGGAATCGTGGCGCAAAAGGAGACAAACAGAGTAGAGATGCACAGCTTGGCGTGCTGAGAGGATCTCATTGTAATCTCAGAGAAGAAAGAAGAAAAAAAGGCAGAATATAAGAACAATGCAGAACACGCTTCAGCTGTTCAGCTTCCATCTCTTCTGATATTCATCTACACTCGGCTTTTCTTTATAATCACTCCCACGCTCTTTTACCAAACGGACTGGTTTTAAATCTCTCTCTCTCTCTCTCTCGCTCTCTTACTTCCTTTTCTAAACTCTGATTAAAAGAAAAACATTTCTTCTTTTTTTAATTACTAGTGAATCTGGAGTTTTGGTTAATATTAAATCTTTCAAAGGACTGTATTTTATTTTAGAAGGGATTGTTGAAAGCCATCTATCTTTGTTGTTTAAACCATGACATCATATGGATTATTTTGAAATAAGTCCTTCTACATCGACACAATAATCAATCATTTTCAAATGATTTATTTATACAATGGAACATCACAATACAGGCTACCAGCTCTCCCATTTCTCAATAACCGCTGACATGTAGGCCCATAGTAGTAAAGTATACAATAAAAAGGTAGATAGAAATAACATCGACATAAAAAAAAAAGCAAGTAAAAAAACGAAATTGTATCACCGATAGCGTAAAACAATCAATATGTAACAAAGTAGTTGTGTACCGTATTTCATGAACATAGGTACATTGTGGAGCCAGCTGGAGAGCGAATAGACTAAAATACAGGGAACAATTGAAGTATCATTTAAGCCGTTAGAAATATCACAAAATTACAAAGGACAATAGTTGTAGCAGTCACCAAGTAAGTTTAGATGTTTAATAATAAAGTATGGTAAATAAAATTTCACTATAATGCTTCGAAAAATAAACAAAATAACACTGTGCGTACGAAATTAAAAGATAATAAAGAGAAATTATAAAACTACTGATAATAAAAATAAAATGTTCCTCGAAATAATAATAAAGTCTAAAGAAGTAATCTCTGATAAAAAAAAAACAAACCAAAAAACAAACATGAGATAGCACAAGAGCACATGCACACTTAGACTCGATTTACACACTGGTCTTCACAGGTCCTGTCACGCAGGGCTACTTTCCAGTGTACCCCCTGTAAAATTATTACCCTGTCTATTATCTACTATATATTTGTCAAATACCACTCACTCACTCACTCATCTATCATCCCCCAGCCCAAACCGCACGACAGAAAATTTTGAAATTTTGCATGGACACTCCCTATATAACGTAGGCACTCACTAAGAAAGGATTTTTTGATATTCGAATTTTTAAGTATTTTTAGGGGGGTTTAAAGTTTTAGTTGGTTAGAGCAGGCAAGCCAAGGCAGCATGCGTTGCTAGGACGATAACAGAACAGCTGTTACCGTACATTATCTATTTCACAGTATTATTAGCGCGGTTCCTCCCTCCCCCATAGGGAGGAACCCCGCTTATAGGGTTGATACAATGAAACAATCCGGAAGTGCCGACAAGAAAATTTCGCGTTTCAGAACCCCTAGAGACCGAAAATAACGGTGGTTCAAATTTGTATATATATATATATATATGTATATATTTATTTATACATATATATATATATACATATATATATATATATATATATATATATATATATATATATATTTGTCTGTTCGCTCTCTAGATAGAAGACGAATGGTCCGATTTTGATGAAATTTGGTACAAAAATCCTTCGTCCAATTTGAAAGGTCAAGTTCGTTAACCAGCAAAATCCGCCTACTGGAAGATGTCGTTTGGGGCGAAATTCGCGCAAAAAAAATCGTAACGCTTACGTTTTTGAGTTCATAAGCTTCTAAGTACTCGTTTTATATGATTCCTGGGCTAGGAAAACGAATGAAACCATTTTCAAGGCGATAGCTTTAACCGTTTTCGAGAAAATTGGAAAAATATTTTTTGAATACCGTTTTTGGTTTGGGTACTTAGAATCATGGGATTCAGTTGAAACATTTTCTGCATGTTCTACTTTCATCAAAACTAATATGTTGAAATTTTGGTTACGTTTGGAGTTAAGGAAGGGTTAGAATAAAATATTTTATTAACAGACATAAAAAGTTTTAGTAACTTTGTTTACTTTCCTTAATATCTCGAAAAAGGTTGAGAATCTTGGTAAACGGAAGAATACCATTAGAAAGCTTATTAAATGCTCTAAAAAAAAAGGTTCTAATGAAAGTTTTGATTAGGCGATGTCAATCGGAGAAATAACAGCTTAAAACTTTAAAGTAATTGATTTCGCTTATTCGAACTGTTCTTTTTGTCTGTTTTTTATTCCTTGTTATTTTTTAATTGCTTATTGTTGGATAATGTATTTGAAAATAAAACAGGTTAAGAAAAATAAGAAAAACAATTTAATGTTAGAGATATGGATTTCCAAGATATATAGCTTTTCAACTGCCTAGCGTCCTTCCTAGGGAGGGTTCTTTGTCTTTGATTTTGGTACTTAGAATTATGGGATACAGTTGAAACATTTTCTGCATGTTAGAGTTTCATCAACACTAATATGTTGAAATTTTTGTTACGTTTAGAGTAAAGGAAGGGTTAGAATAAAATATTTTATTAACAGAAATAAAAAGTTTTGGTAACTTTGTATACTTTCCTTAATATCTCGAAAAAGGTTGAGTATCTTGGGAAACGGAAGAATACCATTAAAAAGCTTACTAAATGCTCTACAAAAAAGGTTCTGCTGAAAGTTTTGATTAGACGATGTCAATCACAGAAATAAGTGCTTAAAACTTTAAAGTAATTGATTTCCCTTATTCGAACTGTTCTTTTTGTCTGTTTTTATTCCTTGTTATTTTTTAACTGCTTATAGTTGGATAATGTATTTGATAACAAATCAGGTTAAGAAAACTAAGAAAAACAATTTAATCTTAGAGATATGGATTTCCAAGATAATATAGCTTTTCAAATTCCTAGCGGGGTCCTTCCTAGGGCGGGGACCCACCCAGGTAAGATCGTAAATAACACCTTTCTTGAGAGTAAAGATGGAACTGTCAACTTTGGTCCTCCTCTACCTCCCGGCACTTTCATTGCTGACGAAGGCTACCACTGACTAGCCAAAACGTCCTAAATATAGATTTTTTAACAAAAATCGTATTGAGGTTTATTTAGTCGAATCCCAACCATTCCATCTTTACTTATCACCTCGACGGCTAACTATCTAATCTTCATGCTTTCTAGAAATGTGGACCCAAAATAATAACATCTTCTATTTTAATCATTTTAAATGAGTCTAGAGATAAGAACTGAACCGCGCTAAGATGATGCAGTTCCTGCGAGTCGGACTTTTTTTTTAATTGAGGTTAATTTCAACTATGATGGCAGTCTTTCAATTACTAGAAATAAAATGTGATTTTGTCCCTGATGGAGTTTACGCCTGGTGATGGCCCATCCGAGGTAATAATATCCCGAGCCACTTGGCACAAAAATTTGAAATTTTGCATGGGCCATCCGTTTAGAGTGTAAACACTCGCTAAGAAAGTTTTTTTTTAATATTCAAACGTTTAAGTACTTTTAGGGGGGGGGGTGAATTATTAAGAAGTTCCTCACCGGCTCAAAAATGGTTCGATTTTGATAACATTTGGTACAAAAATCTTTCTTCTCATTTAAAAGGTCAAGTTCATTAACCAGTTGAATCCGTTTACTGGAACATGGTTTTTGGAGCGAAATTTGTGCGAAAGATTCCTTAACGTAGGAAAACGAATGAAACCATGTTTTAAGCGAGTTCTGTAGCCATTTACCAGAAAAATTGATAGAAATACTTTTCAAAACTAATTTTCTGTTTGGGTATTCAGAAACGAAGTATATGGAAAAAATTGTCTGAATGGTGATACAAAGTTTTCGGATCTCAGTATATTTTCTAAAATATCTCGAAAACGGTTGGGAACTCGTAGTAAGTGGAAGGCAGCTATTTGAATGGTTACTAAATTCTCTACAATAAGATTCTGTTGTAATGTTCGGTGTGGCTATGTCAATCGAAGAGATAAATGCTTAAAACTTAAAATTTGTTAGTTTTATGCTTTTCAACGTGTATTTGTCTCTTTTTCCCTAACTTTTTAAGCGTTACCTTCTCATGGTGTTTCCTGGGTAACTTTAAAGTCCGTGCAATAATAAGCTGTGCGAAATTATGTAGTAGCGTTAATTTTGAACATATCTTATTTAACTCAATATAAAAAATATTTATCGGCCGTGGTGAAGCACGGGTATTCAGCTAGTTTTTTTTTATATTTTGCCAACACTGACGATGTGCTTGGTGATAACAGGAGGAGGTTTCAATGGCCAGGTTAGTTTTTGACGTCTTGCTAGCTGCTGGAGATACATCATTTGGTATTCCCAAAAACGTTAGTTTTAACTAACAAGCGTGCGCTCAAAAGCCGGTGTTTTCTCGTTACCCCACATTTCTATGCGATATTTCAATTAAATTCCACGATCCAAATCGGACCATTAAGAGAGCGAACAGACAAATATACATACACATTTATATATATATACAAATTTGAGCCACCGTTATTTTGAAGATCTGTAGGAATCGTGTTCTACGGCTTCTAAAACCTGAAATTGCCTACTCGGTGCTTCCGGATTGCATCATGAGTTCAACCTCATTAGCGGATTTCCTGTCTATAGCAGATAGGAAGGAAACGCGCTAAAAAGTAAATTATTGTACTTAGAATAAACAAAGTTTGTTGATATTTGGCAGTAAACGATAAAAGCGAGAGAAAATGATCGTTTATGGGAGATATTTCGAGATTTACGGTCCCTTATTTCCTTTCAAGTGCAGGCCTAATGACCAAACATCCCATTAACTTCCGAAGAGATAACAACTTGTAAATTATGTGCAGTTTCAACTTACTACGGTGCCTTCAAACTTCCGCCATCATTTGCTCTAATCGATACGGAAGTATGTTTCATGCGCGAAATTCTCATGGTTTATGGCAAAGTATTCTGAAATTTCATAGATTCCTCTTGGAATATTAATGATGGATAATTTTAAAGTTTCTTAACCAGGAGAGTGCTTCTTTTATATATATAAATATATATATATATATATATATATATATATATATATATATATATATATATATATAATATCATGTTAAACAATCAAGAGGAATGAATCTATATTAAACTAATTAAACTAATGTTTGTTGCGTTAAACATCAATGTTAAATTTATATGAATTTATATACACTAAATTTATATTAATTTTATAAATTGTTGATATCATTTTTTGGTGCTAATGAGCATCTAGATTCCGGAGTAAATCCCCTTTATAATGAGTCGATTTAGTTTTTCTTTTACAACATATTTTTCAAATAAGATGACCACGAATACCGAATTTCGTTGCTATACTTTTTTTTTTAAATAATACGTTTATTTAACATCTGTACATTTTTAAGTACATTGGTTAAGTTTGCTCACAAATATGATTAATGATATATACAAAAGTTGATTAATACAACTGACAACAAAGTAAAAAAAAAAATAAAAAAAAAAAAAAAAATAAAAAATAAATAAATAAAATAAAAAAGAAATAACAAAATAATTTAAATGTAAATATATGGATAAATGGTAATCATAATAAAATAAATGAAAATAACTAAATAATAAATAAGTAAAGACGAAGAAATAATAATAATAATAATAATAATAACAAATAATAATGATAATAACACTTATGGAAGGAGCCAATCAATATTGGTACTTCCTAGTTTTGGAATATATTTTTTTTCTCCACTAGTCATTTAGATGGTCACGAGGCCAATGTCTCTTGAGCCTTCTAGGCGGGTTTTGTGGGTGGGTTTGGGAGGAAAGTGTTTGTGCTCTGGGATTGGGATGGAAGGACAATTTGGAATGAAAGGTTAGGAATCGGGATTTTGCCAGTTCTTGAACGAAAGGGATGTTTAGGTCATTATGAAGAGTTTTATTGGAAACGTAAAAAGGAGCATTGACTATTTTGCGAAGGACTTTGGATTGGAATGCCTGTATTCTCTGTATGTTAGAAGTTTTAGTTGTTCCCCAGAGTTCAAGTACAAGTCCGTAAGTCCAAATAGGTCGGATTATGGTTTTGTATACAATGAGCTTGTTGTGTATTGTCAGTTTTGATGAAGGTCCCAGTAGTCGTCGTAAGAGTCCGTATCTCCTGTTCAGTTCCTGTCTTTTTAGTCGGGTGTGAGGGTTCCAAGTGAGTCTACTGTCCAGTAATAATCCCAGGTAGCGCACCTCGTTGGATATGGGGAGTTCGTGGCTAAATATGACGACTGGTGGGCAGGCTCTCTTATTGAGGGTGAATGTCGTTGCTATACAAAAAAAAAAAAAAAAAAATTGCGGCTGGTATGGGCGAAAGACTACTTTGGGTCCGGAGTAAACCTCCCCTCCAGGTGAACCAATTTTGCTGGTTAGCGAACTCGTTCAATCATTTGCTGATGGGCATGAAACAAACACTAAATGATGCTGACTACATTATATTAGTGTAAAGCGCATCTAAATAAGATAAGCGGTTTCTGAGATTAGTGTGCACATACGCAAAGACAAACAAAAATTTATTTTATTTTTATTTATTTAAGGGTTACAAGATTTGATGCTTTTAGCATGTTGGGGGGGGGGGTTACTATATAATTTTGTTAGTTTCCTAAGATTGTTTGTTTTA
Source organism: Gonocerus acuteangulatus (assembly GCA_946811695.1). Classification (NCBI taxonomy): domain Eukaryota; kingdom Metazoa; phylum Arthropoda; class Insecta; order Hemiptera; family Coreidae; genus Gonocerus; species Gonocerus acuteangulatus. The sequence continues at coordinate 25,162,257 of OX328124.1, forward strand.
ATATAGTAACAATAATGCTAATAAACCTAATACCTAAGGTATTTACAAATCTTAATTGTAAATAAAATCCTTATTTATAAAATAACACTATAAACCAAAATTATTACTAGGTAAACATGAGACTAAGACAATGAACAAGGAAAATTATACCAATCAATACCTTAATAAAATATTTTAATGTTTAAATTGAACTGAAACAAAATTGTCTTAAAACAAGAATTTTTCGTTTAGGATTATTTTAACTTGTCTATATACATTGCTAAAAAGGAATTATTACAATTTAAAATCTCTTAAAATAAATTTGGTCTTATGTGGAAGTTGAAACACACTTATCTATTATATAAAAATGAATCGCTAAATGTGTTGGTAAGCACAACTGAACCGATTTCGCTAATTCTTTTTTCATAATATTGCTTGAACTACGAGGATGGTTCTTACGGAGAGAAAAAATTAAAAAATTTCCTGAAAAAGTCTAAAAACAACACTTTTCGGGTATTTTTCACTTCCTTGACGCAAATTCATTTTTAAATAAAAACAGATGTTCTCAATTATAATATTTTTAACAGTTAACGTATTGGGTTATTTGCGAATAAACAAAAAAAATTAAATAAATAAGAACAAGTAATCACTAGGTGACAATAGAATCACATGTTAATAATGCAATTTAAATTAATTTAATTTAAATTTTAACGTCCATTTATTATTAACTACGAATTTTAGGACGGGTTATCTATAGGTTACCACCCTTTTCTAGCCAGGATAGGAGTGATGCCTTTTCTTTTTTTCGAAAGAAAAGTCACCACCCCTAGTGGGAATCGAACCCACGAACTTTGGCAAGGAGTGTTAAGAGCTCACGCCTTAACCCTCACGGCTACCGGGTCTCCTTAAATTAATTTATATTTGCGTTAACGAAGTAAAAAATACTCCACTTTTCTATATTCTTATACAAATGATTTTTAATAATACTTAAAGGTCAATTAGAACTTTAATACCATACCATAAAGTTTAAGTGTTAGTGGAGGGGTTCTGGGAAGGAAAAACAATTGAGTGACATTAGTATCGTATAAATATTAATGTCAATATTTGTCAAATTTTATACGATGGTAACATTACTCAAAAACAAATTGTCTTTGGTAAAATGTAAATTGTCTGTGGTAAAATGTAAATTGTCTGTGGTAAAATGTCACTTGAAATGTGAACATCTCTTTGCTGTGCATCTATAATATTACTAAATCTAAAGGCCACAAATTTCTATAAAATTACTAAAGTGTTGTGTGTTTGTGACTTACTAAATATGCCTCCTATAAGGCGGCGGACAAATTTAGGCAGAACAACCCGGAATTCAAAAAATCAAAAAAAAAAAAAAAAGAAAAAAGAAATTAATTATACTGCCGAGGAACGTGAAAATCGCAATGAACGTGAAAGAATTCGGTTGAGACAGACCCGTGAAGGCGACATTCGACTAATAATGGTGCAAGTTTGAATCGAGCTGCTGTGAATTCATTACAGTGCCTGCAGCTTTGTTGCTATTGGACCTATGAGCTCAGTTCGACTATAAACAAATCCCAGGGGCAGTCATTATGTGTTTGTGGTATTAATCTAGAAAACCCATGTTTCTCGCATGGTCAATTGTATGTTGCCGTTTCCGTGTTGGAAAACCATCTGCTCTGTTTGTTTACGCGTCGGGTAATGAAACGAAAAATATCCTGTACCATTAAGTACTACAATAAAAATGAAACTTAATTTAGAATAAGTAAAAATAAAATGAAATATAATAAGTAGGTAACATAATAAGAAATATGATATTGTAATTTTCATTGTGATTTTTAGTGATTATTAAAAGAATTTTAAGTGTTTTATAATTTTTAATTTTTGACAAAATGTAATTGTAGACTTATTAAGTTTCTTTTTTTTTATCTTACTAGCTGACCCGGTGTCCCAAATAGCAGAATAAGTATTAAAAGAAAAAAATAATTAAAGAATCGATTGTAAGCGGTACGAAGTTTGCCGGGTCAGCTAGTTTGATATAAAAATCTATTAAATAAAATTACTAGATTAATGATACTTCCATATTCAATATGCTATATTCAAAACTATAACTCTAAACGAACTTATCCTTCTAAACAAAATTTAATTGATATAACTTTTCATTAATAAAAATGAACAAACAAAAATTATAACAATCCTCGTTTTCGGAGCTATTGCCTTGTTAATAATATTTTTTCTCATTTATCTTCCATGTACAGACAGCGATCCGCTAAATTTTTGTTATATGTATATATAATAAAGCTTGTTGTTTTTTGGTGATTGGCAAGTCTTTGATATTACATTATAAATAATTTTGTAAATAGGTGTTTTTTTTGTACGGCGCATCGACATCAAGGCCAATAAAGTGCCAGGTCATCTATAGGTTGCCTCCATTCCTAAATATCCATGGTGGAGCAGGAAATGTTTTCAAGGGGCCCTGAAATAAAAACTCAACTATCTGCAAGCAGGACTCGAACCCATGAAAACCCAAGGTGTTAGCCACTGGACTGTTTGAGCGCCACTGCACTACATCATGAAATATTAAATTTTGCTAAAATAATCCATGATCCAGATTAAAAAGATGTTTTTTGTTGCAGATCTGTGTTATTGTAAACAGTGTTCAAGCAATAAGTGTAGCTGAAAGGAGTACTATTACTATACAGCCTACCCCACGTGGGTGTAGTACTCGGAATGCTAATATAAAATCGGCATCAATCACCAGAGAGTCTTTGTACTGCCTCGTGCAGCCGTCTCCCTCCATTCATAAAACCCTCCCCATCTCCCCTTCTAGCACCCCAGCAAGGCTGCACAAGTGCTGGAATTCATTTAGAGGTCACTAATCGACCACGCTCCTCTAATCATTTACATACACTTTCAAGAAGCTAAAAATTAGTTAATCAAAATTAGGGCCACTGTATTGTGTATTCACGCTATGGGTTGACGCTGAGGGCAGCTGACTGATTGAGCAATAGAAAGAAGATTGAATCCAGGGAATAGAGAGTAAAACAGTGCAAGAAAGGGGTTTGTGTGTGTGTGTGTTTCTGAAAGAGAGTGAGAGAGCGAGTTTATGCGATGGACTCAGTTCCTTCAAAGTGACGCAGTCGGACGCTTTCCTTTTTGGTCCGGTGCACACTGAAGAAACTAGTTTCAAGAACCCGGTTTCATTGTAACGTGCACACAGAAGAACCGGTTTTCCCTCAGTTTCGTGATGGAGTCTGACGACGATGCGCTTGGTGTGGCGCTTGGTTTGTGGTGGTGGCTAAAAATAACAAAAACCGCAAGAACTGGGTTCAACCGTTGATTAGGGATCGGCACCACAGCTGTTTTGTTGTAATTCTAATGAGTGGTCAAAAAGTGGTTTCGACATCCTAAGAAAATCCTTAAATTTATCAGGATCTATGTTTTAGGATCCTGATAAATTTAAGGATTTTCTTAGGATGTCGAAACCACTTTTTGACCACTTATTAGAACTAGTAGATCCACTTTTAACAAAAATACATGAATTATATTTTACTAACTAAATCTATATGCTTTATTTTAAAAAACATTGATGAAACGTGAAACTGAAGCTACAGGGAACTGATTTAACGAATTTCATGAGACCCTGTTTCATGAAAACAGTAAAACTAAAGTTTCATGAAACCCTGTGTTCATGGGCATATATAAGAGGGGGGACTGCAGCCCCCCCCCCCCCGAAATTTTAATTTGATGGTAAAAATTTGTTATAAAACCCTCAAAAATAAATTAAATAGATGAATTAGTTCATAATTTTTTTTTTCTTTTACGTATAATAGCGTTTTAGTTGCCTAAAACTATTCCTAGTTTTTAATGTTTAGTATTCCATACCCCGGAAATGCTCGCAGCCCCCCCCCGACATTTTCCCAGAAATTATTTTCTATATACGTACATGCCTGTGTTCACCAATCTATGTAATCTTCTCTAACTGTTGCAAGCAACTTGAGTTTCACGTTTTAAGAAACGAGTTTCACGAAACCAGTTTCTTCCGTGAGCACCGCGCCTATTTAGTCACTCAATATTCAACATCAAATCAATAAAAATAAATAATGTTTGTAACTTTAATAAAAATAGATAATTAAAAAATCTAAATTCATTGTTTGTGAAACCTAATAGAGAGAGAGAGAGTTAGAAAGCAAGAGAATTTTTATTATTATTAATTAACAGTGATGATGGTCCGTGTCATTGACTAATAGTGAAAAATGTCTAGAGAAAAGCAAATTGTCCGAATCACCTTAGCAGTCGTTTCACATATGGCATGAAGGAGACGCCCGAGTTGTTTTATTGAATTTTCTGTATTTATGTATTACTAGCCGTTACCCGGCGTGCCATGCTACACCTACTTTCTACATATAGAAAAGCCTAAATAAATTAGAAACCAAATAAGTATTATTAAAATCTAATAACACGGAACTGTAACTGTTATGAACCCTTGGCCTCCCAACTGTGAGTCCTAGACGACTTTGACCTAACCTATAACACCCCCCGTATCAAGACATACATGTATACCAAGTTTCGTAAAAATTGGTCTAACGGTGTGGATTTGTATAAGGGACAAACATACAGACAGACAGCTGGTAGATTTTTTTGACCTAGCCTACAGCACTCCCCAGATTAAGATCTACCTGTGTACCGAGTTTAGTCAAAATCGGACGAACGGTGTGGATTTGTATAAGGGACAAACATACAGACAGACAACTATAACACGTTTTTGACTTACCCTACGACACTCCTTAGATTAAGATCTACATGTGTACCGAGTTTAGTCAAAATCGGACGAACGGTGTGGATTTGTATAAGGGACAAACATACAGACAGACAGCTGGTAGACGTTTTTGACTTAGCCTACGACACTCCTCAGATTAAGATCCACATGTGTACCGAGTTTAGTCAAAATCGGACGAACGGTGTGGATTTGTATAGGGGACAAACATACAGACACACAGCTGGTAGATTTTTTTGACCTAGCCTAGGATATTTCTCGTATCAAGACCTACCATTATTCCAAGTTTGGTCAAAATCGGTCAAACGGTATAGATTTGTATAAGGAACAAACAAACAGAAAAACAGACAGACACGTGATTTTTATATACCATATATAGATAAGTGCATATTTCCTCCTCCTAACAAATGAAATATATATATATATATATATATATATATATATATATATATATATATATAAAGAAATTAATATGAAGTTGTTTTACAGCCTAGTAGTAATTTGTCAAAACAGATTTTTAATTAAATACATTTATAAACCACTAGCTATGAGTTATTTTGAAATAATTTGTCCAACTTTCTGGATTAGTGGACGAACTTTAGTTGTAAAAGTAAAGTTAAGTGATTTCTTCACCAAGTTTGCGACAAGTCCTTTGTAACATAGGGCTTTCTTTATTAAGAAACTTTCCTTTGAAGGAGATTTTCAAGTTATAGCCTTTGAAAGCGAAACAATAAGTTATAAATCATTTTATCTATAAATAACTTTTTGTAAATGGTCATTTCATTAATATCGTTATGATGCTTTGAGTTGTTTTCCGTATTCAATAAATATTTTAGTTTCTTAGGCTGTATTTATTCTGATGAATATTTTTTGTGAGCAACAGAGTCACAAGAAGAGTTTCAAATAACATTCTAAGGAATAAAAATGAATAAAGTTCTCAGGGTCTGTAATGCAAAAGGGTTCAGTTTCATTTATTCTATATTTTGAATTCCAAAATGTCATTCATGTGTCCAATACAGTTTGGCGTGTTCAATTCGTGCCTAAAGTTTTGGTTCGATTCACATTAGGGGTGATGGCGTTTTTTCACGGTGGTAACCTGTAAAAAAACCCACTCAAAAAATTTTTCTTGTGTATAACTGGATGGGGGTGAGTTTAGGTCTGTTGTAGAGCATTGGACTAATAAGCTGGGCAACCTTTGACATGTCGTGGGCCAAACTATAGTGTGTAAATACTTTCGCGGGTCGCATAGGTTCAAAATAAAATAACATCGGATTTTAAAGTAGTGTTCATAATTTTTTAGCAATAGATATCACATACAATAATACGATAATGTTATTGTCGTAATAAAATTTATTAAAATAACAATATGAAATGAAAAAAATAATTACAACATTATAATGAAATCGTGAAATTTGGAATTATTACAAACTACGAAAGTTAAATAGCGACACGAAAGCAATGAGACACTCGGCTTACTGGCTCACATGATTCCGCAGGAGCAATGGACAAACCCCATCTAACGCGTTTGGAGTGAGTGTGAGTATGTAGTGTAATTTTTTTTTTAAATGATGTTTTTCAAAATGTCTTACGGACCGAATCGAATCCGACAGTATGCTGGATCCGGCTGCGGGCCGCTTGTTGCACACTTATGTTCAGTGTCATTTTTCGTGGGTTGGATTGGTCCATAGGACCATACCAAGGTATGGTCTTGAATCAGATGCCTCTACAGTATCTGCCCCTCTGAGCCCTCGCAGCCTGTTACAGGACTGATTTCCTTTATTTTTATTTCTGAAAAAGTGGATATCACAATTTAAATAATAATTACCGACAAATATGAACATCATAACCATTTAATTTCTAAATAAAATGTTTCCAAACATTTAACTTGTATCATGTAAAGTTTTGTTTGAAATATGATAGGCCCTATCTGAAGAAGGTACTATATGGTTAACGTTGTACCTAATTTCTTACTTTAAGTGAAGAAAAGTCACGTTGATGTGAAACATGTAGAAAATACTAAAGGAATGATTTTTAAGAATAGCGTGTTGTAAATGTGTTTTGACCTTCTGCCACAATAAAATTAAAAAATACCTTCTGTTTCATTTCTTTCCATTTTTATCAAAAAAATCTTATTGTCAATGATTTATTTGTATTTTTAAGGCTATTTTGTTGAGAATAAGATGAGTCTGTTGCTCTATTGGCTAGAATTTGGGGAGTTGAGTCTAATCTGAAGGGTGCGCGGGGCCGGCCAGCTGAGTGAACACGAAAAGCTGCTTACACCATTAGCAAGTGGGACTACTTTACTCGAAATCTTCTTACTCAAAGTACTTATCTAGCACCTTTTCCATTAATGCTGATGTTCCGTTGATTTTCTTGTTGGGAGATTGGAATAGGTAGGAACCATGAAGAAAATGAGGTATGAAAATAGAGGAAACGATAATATTCAATTGATAGATTCTGTTTTTTGTTTATTGATCCACTAATATATATTTTAGCCTAGAAATAAAATGCTGTTGACATTTGTGGTTGAATAAATAAATTATTATTTATTGAGTGTACTATTTCCTCATTGTTCCTGGTATTAGCAGTGAACCAAGGGATGTTGGTCTCCTTTGATGCTGATGGGGCAAAGAGAAAGAAACCCCAGCACATGTGCTGGGAAGTTGCGAACATAACATGCTTTTGGTTACACATCGACATAACAACGTGAAGCATACTCTTATGGAGCTTTTGAAAGATAAAGGTTACGACTTCTTCGAAGAAGTTTATGGCAGCGACGATGAAGGCTCAACAAGACATGCTGACGTCGTTACCTTTAAACGGAAAAACAAAACGGCTCTAATCTTAGACCCAACGATTCGTTATGAAGGCAACATTGAAAATCAAAGCAAAAATGTAACCAAAGAGAAGCAAGCCATCTATGAGAAGTGCATCTCATAGAAAAGTTCCGGGAGAGCTATGGAAGCCGAGAATTCTCCGTGAAAGGACTACGATTCGGCTCCCGAGGCACCATTCCCAAGGAAACAGCTACATTCTTCCAGGACATAGGAATCAGCGAGGACATACTAGGAAGAATATCAGAATCAATTATTGTAGACTACCTACCTTGCTATCATTCAGAGTCACATATATGGATGAAAAATGCTCTTTATTTTATCTTACGGACTATAAAACAAACGGTCAAATACTGGCCATCCAGTTATCGAGCCAATAGAAGAGAGGAGGTTGTATTGGCTCGACTTAGGATTGGCCATTCAAGACTTACTCACGAGTACCTCATGACAAGACAAGAGAGACCATTTTGTGAAATTTGTAATACTGAACTGTCAATAAAACATATTCTAACAGACTGCATTAGACGACAAGACTTAACCATACTATTCAACATGTGTGAACTTCTCGCTGAAGGTAGCCAGTACATAGACAGTATCTTGACATATTTACGAAATACAGGATTATACTATCTCATATGAGGGCCCCGAAGACAGGATACTAAACTACATTTTTATTCCACGAATAAGTTATTATTCATTATAGTTTAAAATCGAAATTTACTTTAATCATTTTATTTGTAATTTAATTTTAATTGTAAAATAATACAATTTTCACTTTCTCCCTGGTTTCTTGGAAGACTTACCTTAGTGTGCTTATTGTCCACGAAACGAAGCTCTTAATAAATAAATAAATAAATATTTTATCTTATTAATTTAATTATTATTTAACTTTTTGGCATATTTATTAGTAGTATTTTATATTATGACGTTGCTTTTTGTTTTGTTTTAGCACTTTCCTCCGAAGGAAAGTAGCTATTGAGGTTGGACACATGACGGAATTTTTGAAAAATTTCTTCAAATCTTTATCGATCCTACCTAGTAGACACCGAAAATGACCCCCGTTAAAATTTATATATATATATATATATATATATATATATATATGCATATATATATATATATATATATATATATATATATATATATATATATATATATATATATGTGTCTGTTAACACGATAGCGGCCAGAGTTTTTGTTTTTTCGTCACGAAACTTGGTGTATAGCATTCAATTAGCAAACGATTGAACGAGTTCGTTAACCACCAAAGTCGGTCCACCGGAAGGGGGGGTTTACCCCGAACCCAAAACACTAATTTGTCTATGTCAGCCGTAATATTTGTTATATTTAAACGAAACGTGGTATTCGTAGCGGTAATATAGAGAGAAAATTGAGATATAAAAATGAACTAAATCGGTTCATTAGAAGGGGGGGTTTACTCCAGACCCACAATACCAATTCGCCACTACCAGCCGTGATTTTTGGTATATTTCGACGAAACTCGGTATTCGTAGTGGTAATCCACAGGTAAATATGTGTTGTAAAACTAAACTAAATCGGTTCATTAGGAGGGGGGGGGGGTTTACTCCGGACCCACAATACCAATTCGCCACTCACTACCAGCCGTGATTTTTGGTATATTTCGACGAAACTCGGTATTCGTAGTGGTAATCTACAGGTAAATATGTGTTGTAAAAATAAACTAAATCGGTTCATTAGAAGGGGGGGTTTACTCCGGACCCAAATTCCTAATATACTCATACCGGTCGTAATTTCTGCTGTATTGTAGCGAAACGCGGTATACGTCGCGGGTATCTCATGAGGAAGAAGTGTTGTAAAAATGAGCTAAATCGGTCAATCGGGAAGCGGGGGTTTAATTTGTAATATATTTCAATAGAAAAGCCCGTCAGACGTAGGTTCACAAAGCCGCCGCAAGGAGCGCTTTCTACCACTAGAGTGACTGTATCCTGTTCCTGCGTTAGATCAAAATACGATAATATGAGGTTTTTTGTATTTATTACGTAGTGTAATAGGTACCATGTGTAAACATAACTCTGGAAGCAAATTAATAATTGATCAGCAAATTAATAATGGTGCTAATGACCTCAGCAGTAGATGCACCAAAAGAAAAGGAAAAAAAAAAAAAAGAAAAAATAATTGATCAGTTACTCATTACAAATTTAAAAGAGAACTATTCATGTTTTTATTTTATTTATGTAGGATATTTTAAGCAAATTGTTCTGGAAAGCAGTCTAAACTACCCAAATTCTGAGGAAAGTGCTTAGTTATGCAGCTCCTGCGTGACGGACTTTTGTTCAATTGTATACATAGATTTATCAGTATCATTCTCATTTATTTAATTAATTTATATAGTGTTTTTTTTTATTAGTTATTTTGTATTTTAGTTTTCTTTGGAAGGTTGATTAATCTGTTGTGTATTGAGCAACTCAATTTAGTTGGACTAGCAAAATTTATTGTACAATAAGGTTTTTCCTCCTCTTCTTAGCTGGATGAAACCTATAAATTATTTCTACACGGCTGATGATTAGTGTAATACTAATATTAGCAAGTACACGGTGTATTAGTTCCCGTGATAAAGAATGATCTAACATAAATGTAAGAAAGTGACTCATACGTTTGAAAGCATAACGTCCAACGTGACTCAAGTCATTTATCAATAGACATGACTTTTCTCAGGGTAATATCATTTACAAGAAACTAATTAAATATACTCCTGGAAACAATTCCATGTCCATTTAAAAATAGTTTCTAGTAGATGTGATTGTAGACTTATTAGCATGACACCCGATAAGCATTTAGCAATTGCCTGATGAGCAGGGCCATCGCTTTTTGCTAATATTATACAGTCTTATATTCTCACTGAGATCAGTTAATATAAATATTTCTAGTCAACCTGTCATGGTATTATTATTAAGATGTCCTTTTTTCGCTTGGTGTGGTCTTCGGTCCGCAAGCGTATAAAGAAAAAAATCGGGGGAGGGGGAGCACCTACGCATTTGGGAGTACGGAAAATTCTAAATATTTTAGCGTAAAATTGTGAGTTTAAGGTTCACTAGACGCTTAGTAGACCAGAGTAAATCTAAAAGACATTTTTCGTTGTTATACGTTTTTTTTTACTAGAAATGTTCTCACCAAAACAAAATTTCGGGGGCTGCAGCCATCTCAGTCTCTCCCCCATATACGCCCATGCTTCGGCCTCAGAAGTCTTAATTCTATTCAGCTTTGAGTTCTAAAAATCTTTACTGAAGGTCAAGTCACAAGAAGGATTTTAGCTAACCTTTGCATTGCGTTTTAATGTTTGCTGAGAGCCTAATTGATAAGTTCCCAAGCTCTCTTCCTCCAAATTACCTCACATTCAATAATAATTTGTATAAGAAGCTAATAAATAGTTGGGTTTCGGCTAATAAAAAGGGACAGATTTTCGGAAAATTCTAAAATTTGTACATTTCGGCGTCTCTTTCTTCAGCTAAAACATAAATTTTCTCAATGAACGTACAGAATAATCAACACAGTAAACAATGTATTATATCGCGAAAAAATGTTATAATAAGTGCAATGACATTTTAGATACAAAAATATACTTACTTGGTAAAATGGATTTTGAGGGGCCACTCCAGTCTGTTTTTCGTTTTTACCGTTTTTCTAAGAATTGGAGGGTGAAAAACGGGTGGCACCTCAAGAAAGTGGGCATCAAGATCTACAAGAAATACTATATAGATCTAAAGGGACAATTTCGTTGTAGACCAGTGTTATCGAAGGACCAAAGTAAAATGGAAAAAAATACACACAAGCAGAAATACTAAAAATACACACAAGCAGAAATACTAAAAATACACACAAGCAGAAATACTAAAAATACACACAAGCAGAAATACTAAAAATATTGTCATGCATTATGTATATATTTGTTTATTTTTGACGGCGTATCCATAATGTTTGTAATGCCAACAGCACGTGATCAGTCAAGCATTCATATACTGGCCACGACCGACGTTGCTTAACTTCGGTGATCTAAGGGAACCTATGCATTTAATGTGACAATGCTTCAGCTTTGAATCCTAAAATTCCCTACTGAAGGCCAAGCCACAAAAAGAATTTTAGCTAATCTTTGCATTGAGTTTTTATGTGTTCTCAATGCCAGGTTCTTGATTCATATAAGAATATGTATACGAAGACAATGAATTTTTGGGTTTCGATGAAGGAATTGGATCGAATTTTCAACAAATCTACAATTTGTACATTTCTGCATCTCTTTCGCTGTTTCTTCAGTTAAAAAATAAATTGACTCAGCAAACGTACGGAATAATCAACGCAATAAACAATATATCAGATCACGAAAGAATGATATATAACATTTTTTGTTTACAAAATTTTGTACAGAACCCAGTTAAGAGGAAATCGAAGGACCCAAATAAAAATGTAGATTAGCAGAGAAATATCAATATTTTTAGAATTGTTATGCGTTTGCTTAGGTCTATTATTTTGTTGTTTACGGCACATCAACAATTGGGCTATTAACACCGGGCTATCTACAGGTTGCCACCCTTTTATAATGCCAACACCCTAGTCCCCCATTCAGATACTGGCCTCGCCCGACGTTGGTTGAACTTCGGTGATCTACAAGAACCTATGGATTTAATGGGCTGATAGTTACATGTTTATATTGATTACATTTTTCTTAAGGTTGTAATGATTAAACGAAAATCTTCTGTAGATTTATGGGCCCAAGAAGTGAGTTTGAAAGTGTGTCAACTGTCCACAGAAACTTCGAGAGGTCAATGAACAGGATGGACAGGATTGTGACACATCTATCTGATCAAACTTCGACAGCTGGGAAAATTGATTCAATGGGCGTTCTTCATGTCATAAAACAATACTTTACTTTTTTTATTCGAATGCTCATTCCTAATTTTTTAGATTTCTTTCTACCTTAGTGAATGGTAGTGGAATGTTTCAGTACGGACAAATTAAAAAGATGAATTAGTTCGGAACATGATTGAAGTTACACAAATGTATAGTGTTTATTTATAAGGTATCTAATTCCAAAAGCCTCTACTTCCAATGTTTGAACCTTCTGATAGAGAAGAGGTGGAAGCATGATCAAGAGCAAATGGTTACACGTTGATCATTGAAAATAAATCACCTTTCAAAAAGATTGCTCAACAAAACGTACCTTGAAAATCGATATATATATAAAAATCACCTGTCTGTTTGTCTGTTTGCGGGTTTGTTCCTTATACAAATCTACACCGTTTGAACGATTTTGACCAAACTTGGCACACAGGTACTTCTTGGTCCGGGAAGTATCGTAGGCTAGGTCAAAAAATCTACCAGCTATCTGTCTGTGTGTTTTTTCCCTATAAAAATCCACACCGTTCGACCAATTTTGACCAATCTTGGCACACGGGTATATCTTGATCCGGGAAGTCTCGTAGGCTTGGTCAAAAACGTCTACACCTGTCTGTGTGTATGTTTGTTCATTATACAAATCCAAACCGTTTGATCGATTTTAATGGAACTTGGCACACATGTAGATCTTGATACGGGGGTAGTCATAAGCTAGACCAAAAACGTCGACCAGCAGTCTGTCTGTATGTTCGTTCATTATACAAATCCACACGGTTGACCGACTTTCTTCAAACTTGGCACACAGGTAGGTCTTGATAAGGGGACTGTCATAGACTAGGTTAAAAACGTCTATCAACTGTCTGTCTGCCTGTTTGTCTCTTATAAAAATCCACACCGTTTGACCGTATTTGACCAAACTTAGCACACATGTAGGTCTTGATCCTGGGAGTGTCATAGGCTAGGTTAAAATCGTCCGAGGTCACGGATTCGTATAATACTTATTTGGTTTCTAATTTATTTGGGCTTTTCTAGATGCAGATAGTAGGTGTAGCGTAGCACGCCGGGTAGCAACTAGTTAAGAATAAAATTTCGTCATTAAATAAGAACTTATGAGGAAAAAACTTATTGTCAGGAAAGAACAAAGTTACGTTTCGGATAGGAAAATTGTGACCAATAGCAATAGAATACTTTATCAACAGACATGAGCATTTTCGATTTTAGCATAAATATGCTTTAGCAATGACTAAAATTAAAAAAAAAAAAGTTACAAAAAAGCGTTACAAGAAAGTGTCCGCTGGCGTTCGCGCATGCGTGGTGGTTAACGAACTCGTTCAATCGTTTGCTAATTGAAGGCTATATACCACGTTTCGTGAAGGAAAAACAAAAACTCTAGTCGCTATCGTGTTAACAGACATATATATATATATATATATATATATATATATATATATATATATATATATATATATAGAGAGAGAGAGAGAGAGAGAGAGAAATTTTAACGGGGGTCATTTTCGGTGTCTACTATGTAGGATCGATAAAGATTTGAAGACATTTTTCCAAAAATCCATCATGAGTGCAACATCAATAGCTACTTTCCTTCGGAGGAAAGTGCTAAAAATCAGGAGGTCAACTGATGTCAGACTGAAGTTCATCAGGAGTTTAAGGTAACTTTGACCATTTTAGGACTGAGACAATAAGACAAAAGGTCGGGATGCGGAGGCTATGATTCACTGTCTAATCTAATTTCCAGAGACCTCACCGAAATATACCATTTTTAGGAATATTTGCATTTCAATTTAAATGAATGATATCTTAGAAGTTTTCAAAAGCCCGAATCAATAAATCAACCTCAGGAATTAGAATGTTATGAGTAAGGGTACGTTCATGGTGAGGATTCATTCTGCGATGCTACGATAGCTACTCCGATGAGCGCTGCCCCGATGTATTCTACATCGATGGAGGGTGTTCATGCTGACTCACCATTGCATTGGTTCTTGCTGGGAGTAAAGTAACCTTCAACAGTGAATTAGCTTTTGTTTATGAAAAAGCTCTGCTTATGTTAGTGAGAAAAAATGAGTCTTTACGATTAGTTCGCCATGTTCCTGACAAAGAAAAAGGGATTGGTTTCTTACTCGGAAAAATTAATGGAATCCTATTAATTTTAGCGAGTTGGATAGACTTGAGTCGCTTAAATTAATATAATTCTATTAATTGCGAGTTGGATTGGCTAGAGTTTTCTTATATCTTCTTGAGCGAGTGGAGCGTAGCGTAGCGAGCGGAAACGCATATCATGTAATGCTTAATAAATGTAAAAGATCCAAAAAAGAGAGAGAGAAAAGGAATAAAATATGTTTGTTTACAAATATCGTTGTTTGTTATCCTTCATAACCTGCAAAACAGTCAACTTTAATGCTTAATAACTTTTTTCATAGTTGAGAGAATTGATTTTGATCATATTAACCTTTTTATTAATAAATATTACTTGCCATTATCTAATATGAATTATAACCGTGGATAACGAGTCAAGTAGTAAAAGATAACCAGCAAAGAACCTGTAAGCTAATCAGAAAGCTTATCAGCGAGTACGAGTAACTCTTATAAATCACTTAACTAAATAAATACTTCAAAAGTAACTGGATGTAGTCTTCGCAAAAAGACCCAATTTTCTTTCATCTCGACAACGAAATAACCAAAAAAGAATAATCACACAAGATGAAGTAATGAGAGAGGGTAGGTGACCTGCGCACTAGAGTCCTTTTGAAGGTACCAATCACAGTCAGGCCCACATCGCGGCTTCCCTCCTCACTGCGAGGAGAAAACAAAATATTTGTTCTTCCCCGCGGTCACTGCGCGAGTGCGAGAATAGCATCGGAAGTAAGGATCCTCACTATGAACACTCCCACCTTAATACATGTGTTTGTTTTACATCGGGGCAGCGCTCATCGGAGTAGCTATCGTAGATTCGCAGAATGAATCCTCACCATGAACGTACCCTAAGTGTAAACATTGGCGCTATGAGTATGGAGTGTGGATGGAGGATAGCCAACGTTGACAGGGAAGAAGCCTGCAGATATTGGAAGAGCTGAATAATCTACATAATAACCCAGCGAGGGGTTATCAGCAGTTTGCTCAGGCCCCCAGAACCATCAGCATTTAACCATCGCGACCCTCTTTCATTCCTTATCCTTCTACCGGCACAGAAATAATAATATATGGATTGCATTTTTAAAACTTTAACTCCATTAAAAATAAAGCAAATGAAATTGTTAATTACTCCATTAATAAAGTAGATAGAAGATTATTTTTTTATTATTTTTTCGCAACTATGGCGACTCAACAACAAAGTGGCCTAATTTTACAAATGTATGAAAATAAAGCAATGAAAATAAATGAATTAGAAAATAATAGAACAAGAGGACATAATCCCTTCCTTGTAGAGGTTGGCTTTAGTTCTTAATCAGTTGTATTTATATTTGTATACGTATATAGTTCGTCCATGCGAAATTAGATGAGGTCATAAATGTGTGAGGTATTTAAATATTTTTCCGATGTAGTGACGGTCATCTGTAAGTAGTTCGTACATATTTTGTGGGATGTTGTCATTTTGTCTTTGTCTACAGTCTGTGAGGATGTGTTTAACGGTAAGTGTTGCATTAAAGTACTGACAAGTTGGCCTGTCCTGTCGTGTCATAAGGTAAGAGTGAGTAAGTCGGGATTGGCCTATCCTTAGTCTGCACAGAACGACTTCTTCTCGTCTGTTACATCTCCTGCTGGAAGGCCATTCCAGAACTGTTTCTTTAATATCCCTTAGTTTTTTGTCCCGTGTTTCGTACCATGTTTTCTGCCACATCTGTAAAATGATTATTCGCTCTACTAGTTTTACGTACATTGAACGCCTCTTTAAGAGAAAAATCTATTCTGTATTTACAGCCATCTCCAGAAAGGAACGTTCTGCTATAAAGGCCACGCCCTGACGGAGGTTAAGTACTTTTAAGTCATTAGTAGACGCAAATTAATTTTATCTCTAGACTAAAAGAAAATAATTTTTACCTGAATAGACCAATTTCCTTCTAAATAATCGAATTTCATTTTATTTTTTACTCCAAATAGCTGACTTTTCACAGGTGATTTAAATGATTTTTTTAAATATCATTGTAAATACGAAGTACGTTCCTCCTTTTTTATGATTTTGTTACTTTAATTAAAGTATGTTTTGTTTAACATTGTATAATTGTATAAGTAGATTATAAATATGAATTATAAACCTCTGTAAAACTATATCAGATTTAAAGTTCCATCACTATGTATGTAAAATTATATTTACCGTCTATCTATGTAAAACCATCTATAATGATCTAAAAATAATTATGTAAAATTTTACCAGATGTAAAGCTCTTATCGCCAAAGCTGTGAAGAGTCTTAATAAAAAAATAAAAAACTAATGGCCTTAGTCTTTGTAGAGTAACGTTCTATTCCACAGGTCGGTTGAAAATGTGAAATAGATGTAGTATGGAACTGATAAATTAATAAAGATGAGTTATTCGTAAATTTGGTTTATATTAATTGCTCTACACAATACTTTGTTAATGGCTAGCCAAAGAAAAAATTGATTTGTTAATTTCTTATCTAAATACAGAAAAACATCCACACTAATGCCTAAATTGAGCGCTTTCTTCAGTAATGCAATTTGTTTAAGCCTTATTGCTGAGGATTGTGCATAAATTAACTAATAGCAATATAATAAAAATAAAACTCTTACTTCTTAATTTGTTTAGCAGCCTATTACATAATCTACAGGGCCTCCGAGAGGAATTACGGGCCCCTATCCAAATAACTTCACGGTCCTCTTAAACCCCTCGATTAACTTGGTAATTACGGTAATTTGTCCAAATAACTTCACAGACTCGTTACCCCCCCCCCATCCATTAAATTGACCAAAAATTACTAATGGAATTATTTAAAACTGAAATTTCTCTGAAAATAAAATTAAATACATTATTAATGGAACGGAGTGGAAAATGGTAGGCATATAACTTTATTATTACAAATGTGAGTAAAACAGTTACACCGGGCCCTCCTGAAACCATGAGCCCCTGACCAATTGTGCTCCATGCCCCCCTTCGCGTAGGCCCAGATAGTCTTAAGAGATTGGTTTCCTTCTTAATGCCTATTTTCGCTCATTAGTTTCAAAAACGCCGCTCTGAGGATGATAACAGCATGGATTATAGATGGTGACTCGGACAGTGCTCGAATATTACAATGTTTATGACTTGGACCCTTGAAGAATAGGGGGTTAATTACAGTTTAGCTTGTAATATAGTTAGCCCCCACTCTTCCTGAAGCACCGATTTTCACAATAATTCTTTCTGCAGGAATTCCACTGCAGGAAAGCTAAAACGCTGCCAGCTCGAGAAAATTAATAATTTGGTTCTGCAGGAAACGCCCTGCATGTTTCATGCCTTTTTATGGCACCTCTTTAGGTGCACTTTTGTGAAAAATTCCTTTTCATGAAGATAACCGAGCACCCCTTTACCGCCTGGAATCGTACTCATTGCATCCAAGCGAGCATACGTTTACAGGAGGTCTTTTTTTTATAAAGGAGTGCTTCAGGAGATATGTCGGAAGTTGATTACTTGGTACACATAATCACACACATACAAACGAGTATGTATATACTTTGTGAGTGTTTATATGCAGTGTTGGGCAAAACTAACGTTAGTAAACTAAACTAACGTTAGTTTTCCCTAACTAAAACTAAACTAATGTTATATTTTTAGTTTTAGTTTTAGTTTAGTTTTAGATTTGTATAATTATTAATCATATGGCCTCCGTTTTTAGTATGGTAATTAGTTTAGTTTAGTAAAAGAGACCTAAATTTGTGATTTTAGTCTAGTTTTAGTTTTTAGTTAACTAATTTAGTTTATCAAAGAACATATGTTTTCAAATTACGAGAAATAGCCACAATTTCTTATTTTTAAGCAAGTTCTATTAGTTTTAATAATTTACTTAATTATCGAAATACCATATGATTTATATTAATTCATGTTATTTTAGTAAAACTAAACTAAACTAAACTAAACTAAATTTTTAGTTTAGTTTTTAGTCAATTCCCAAAGATTTAGTTTTAGTTTAGTTAAAATCCATTTTAGTTTTAGTTTTTTTTAGGTTGCAATTTTTAGTTTAGTTTTAGTTTATTCCAAAAAGTGAATTTAGTTTTAATTTTAGTTTTAGTTTTTAGTTTTGCCCAACATTGTTTATATGTACATTCCCAAGCATTGGTTAACTCTAATTCTGCATATTCGGCCTGGCTTCCGATATTTATGAATTTAAAGGGCTTCTTTCATTTATATTTAACCTTTTCTAATTGTTCTTCAAATGACCTCGTTGGGCTGTGCATATGGCATCGTTCGAGCATTTTCCTGCTTCAGGGTTTTGTAGTCGGAAGCACTAATTTTCAACGGAGTAGCCTTACAATTCTTAGTATTTTAATTAATACTTTGCAGGATTTGAATAGAAATTGTGTGATAGGCTATAATTATAACTAGTGTTTTTGAGAATGGTCTGCTGAGGAGACAATTACATTCTCAACACTATTTAATTAAATGTATATTATACGTAAATAGTATAATAAATTGTAGAGGCTTCTCAAGGATGTTGATTCACCAGTTCCAGTATATGTTTCCAGTGGTTAAATAAAAACACTGCACATACATATGTAATATAAATCCGCTAGAATGTTTAAAATAGTATTTAAATTAATTATCTCTTTCTAAAAATAAAATTAACTTGCAATGAGAATTTGAGAATATTAATGTTCTTCAAAAATTATGTAAAAAGATGGTTTATAGAAATAAAATCAAATTACAGTCCAAACATTTTTTTTCAGCAACCTACATGTTTTTATAAATTAAATCGACTTTTTTAATTAAAAAGTTATATTTTCTTAATATTAAATTGTCTTTATTCTTGCGCTATTGGCTTAATATGTTAAGCACACTTATTTGTATTTTGTCTGAAATGACGAACTAAATTCGTATTATTCAATATAAGTTCTAATCCCTGAAGTAACATTATCCTTGTAAAGTTAGGGATTTAAAATAATCGGTGCACAAAAAGAATTATATTCCTTTTGTACAACTATTACCAACAAACTGTATATAATATCAAAAAGCACTTATGCTGTTAAGCATCGCCCTTTCTAAATATATGGGCCAACATTTTTTAATATATTTGGAATCAGCACTCCTGGAGGTTTAAATTTCAATTTGAGTTTGTGGGTAAAACCTATTTTGTATAATACCAAAATTTCATTTTAGTTAGGAATTCTTATTAAACAAGTGGAAATTTCAGATGTCATATTCAACCATTGACCAGGCGTCGACATTCCAGTGAAATGCAGATTTTTCTTTGTAGCTCATCCTTCAAATATTTTGGTCCTGAAAATATGAAAGTTAGAAAAAATAAATTTATATTTGTGTTCCTTACCAGTGTACTTAAGGTTAGCATACTGTTTGTCCAGCTGGTACTTCTTGGCGGCCATGTCTTCGCCCTGAAACCGGAAATTCGATTAGGGATAGCATTGTGTCAATACAACGGCGCAGACGCCATAGACAAATGGATAAAGGTTAACCTAATTTTTTAAATATTTTCTAATAATATTTTTCGTTCAAACGCTATTTTTCTACTTTCTACGTGCTAACGATACTTAACTACTATCTACTTATTTGTCAACTTATTATTAAATCGGTTAAGTGCCACAAACAATGATAAGAGTTCCTGTGAAGTTCTGGATAATACAAGAGATGGACTCTGTTGGAGCTCTTTTGAAGAGGGAAGTTCCTGAAAACTTCTGTCCAGTCCAGCAAGTTCCAATGACCCAAATCTGTCAATGGTTCCCCATTCATGCTTTCCACTCTTAAATTGGAGTTCTTTGTTTCAAAAAAATACCTTGTCTATTTGTCACATTTTGCAAGAAGGCCACCAAAAAAATGTATATGGGCTAAAGAACTTCCGTATTCATTACCCAATGAAATGGACCTGTTTTAGAATTTTGCATTGGCTTCGGAAAATTATCAGTCGTATTGGCAGAAAGTTCCAAAACTATACCTGTTGCTGCGAATAGCAAGGGAGCTTAGATGTTCTCCATATAACCTTTATTCCTTCCGAATTTGGTTTTCCTGACAAATGTAAAAATTGTAGCTCAGAAGAGATAGTTGATTGTGAAAATCGCCTCAATGAAGATTGTCGAAGTTAGATCATAAAACTTCAGTAAAATTGCATTTATTACTAAAAATAAGTTTGTATTGGTTCAGTGATGTAGGAACTTATTCTCAGGATGAAGACTTTATATTGAAGCCGAATCATTGGCATAAATACAAACCAATTTAATTATTGGTTAATTAATTAATTAACCAATAATTATCGTTGTATTCATCTATTATGACCGAATCTAGCCTACCTCCATCTTGTTCAAATATAGACCATTAATGGAAGAAAAATTTGGAATAATAAACCTTTTCCTAAGAAAAAAAGAAATGAAAATATCCTTAAATTAAACTTATTTTATGTAGAATTACCTTTATTATGTTGCCTAAATATGCACTAAGCGGGTTTTGAGGAACTCCGGAATTGGCAATAGACAAGGAAGGACTAAAAGAATTCCACCTGTCAAGTAGTTTTCTTTTGAGCTCCTCAACCATTAAAACGGTAATCAATTTCTCATGGGATATTTAGGAAATGTGTTAGTGTATGGTGTGTGAGGAGCTGGCTGGTAGGAGAGGTACCTGTGTCTGGCTGTGTCTGGCTGTAGCAGAGTCTGGGGGAGCACTGGGCTGGTATTGACTCCGAATGGTGGGATCGCCACGCCCACACGGCTCCCGGGGTGGGTTTTCACGGAGTTTCCCGACCACGGGAAATCTAGGTCAACCTTCCCAGCCCTTTCACAAAACCCTTGATATAATCCAATGGACGTAAGCCATGAGTGCTCCAAGCAATCTCTTATCTCTGCCTCAGTTTTCTTATCAATACTGGAAATGTTTCTTCAGCCAGTTTCTGAAATACCAACTCGAAATTGTTCTTATTAAAGTAAGACCAACTCTCAAGCCACATTTGGTCAGAATTTCCCCATTGGAAGTTCACTACCTTTCAGAATCCGGAACTGTCAATTGGTCCATAAACACATCTAATATAAACAGGGCCACCACATCTCAGAGCCAGGCCCAGGACCAGAACACGGGCCCCCATTTCTCAGAGCCGGACTGAAAATTCTAGTACTTTGCTACAGGAATTTGAACATTTTAAAATTATTTTCATCTTGAGTTTTGAGCAAAATGAGACAATCGGTGCAGCAAAGGTCACTTTCGTTACTTGTAGTTTTATTACGACTTCTAATGAAATATACTATTCTGGAACTGCACTTGTTTTGTCGTTTATGTACATTAAACAAATATAGATCCCATTCCAATAAATATAGGCTACGCCCGTCTATATTTCTAAACACCATTCTTTTTACAAGCTCATGACCTATACATTTTTTCCAATTAGTGCGGCCCGGTCCGGGCCCCCACGGCGCACAGTGTAACGTCCAATGGACAAAAATGTAAATTTTTGTTTTCTTATATTTAATTTTTAATCCTCTAGCTAAGTTTAGAAACTATTCAAGGAACTAAAATCGTATAAAACTAATAAATATTAGTTTTATTTTGATCAACAAACAAATTAACAGTATTATAAACAAGGCAAAGTCCTCAAAACCTGCTTTATACCAACAATCAGTTTGAAACTCTCTCGTTGAAGATAGGACAGTGTTTTTATTAAGTCATCCGAAGGAAATTACGTCAAAACTATTCCTTTTTTATCTGATATAATTGATTATGGATAATTACTCCCTTATTATTTATCCTGAATTATTCTTCATTGATTTTTAACATTATTCTTAAGTACAAAATTTTGATAGACCATAGCAAAAAAAGTTCATCTGAACACATCTCAAGTTTTTTAGAGCTTAAAGTTTTTTTATTTTTAGATCTATCACATAATATAATTTATTTTTTCTTCCAAATTTGAAAAAAATGAGGATAAATCCAAGAAAACGGTATTAATCCTTGGGCAATTTATTCTACAGGATGCTCCTAAAGAAATATTAAGCAATATTAAAAAGACTGCCAGTTTAGTCCTATATTAAATGTAAAAAATGTGGGAACGTGTTCACCGCAATGAAAAAACTCTTATATAAATACTGGTTGAAACAATATATCAACTCAGAAGAAATTGTTATTAATTTTTATCAAGAAAAAAGATATTCACGCCCTGATGGCCCTTCTGGCTTCCTTCCAGGCAGACATAAAAAAAGAGTTTAGAGCGTTGTGTGAAAGATCGAAAAAGCGACTGGCTCGTTGATATCTGGCCCAGAGTTTCTTTACGGAGAAAAAATATAAAAAGTCCGTCTCGCAGGACTGCATCATCTTAGCGCGGTTCCGTTCATATCCCTAGTCTAATTTGGAAAGATTAAAATAGAAGCAGTTATTATTTTGGTTCCACCAGTCTTTTTTTTAAAATTAATTATTATAATGGCGTGTCAACCCTTAAGGTCACTAACGCCATTCCTGAAGCCTTGAAAGGTCATGATTTACAATCTTACCTGGAAGGGTCGGCTACACTAGAAACAGACGCGCTAGTGACAAGGTCTTGGAATCTTGGAAATCTATATTTCTAACAATAAATTGTTTTTGTTATTTTACTTAACCAGTTTTATTGTCAAATACATTATCCAACTATAAGCAATTAAAAAATAACAAGAAATAAAACAGACAAAAAGAACCATTGGAATAAACGAAATCAATTAATTTAAAGATTTAAGCACTTTTTTCTCCGATTGACATCGCCTAATTAAAACTTTCTTCAGAACCTTTTTTGTAGAGCATTTAGTAAGCTTCCGAATGGTAATCTTCCGCTTCGCAAGATTGTCAACGGTTTTCGAGATACTAACGAAATTATACAAAGTTACCAAAACTTTTTTTGTCTGTTAATAAAATATTTTATTCTAACCCTTCCTTTACTCTAAACGTAACAAAAATTTCAACATATTAGTGTTGATGAAACTCGAACATGCAGAAAATGTTTCAACTGTATCCCATAATTCTAAGTACCAAAATCAAAGAGAAAGAACCCTCCCTAGGAAGGACGCTAGGCAGTTGAAAAGCTATATATCTTGGAAATCCATATCTCTAACATTAAATTGTTTTTCTTAACCTGTTTTATTTTCAAATACATTATCTAACAATAAGCAATTAAAAAATAACAAGGAATAAAAAACAGACAAAAAGAACAGTTCGAATAAGCGAAATCAATTACTTTAAAGTTTTAAGCTCTTATTTCTCCGATTGACATCGCCTAATCAAAACTTTCATTAGAACCTTTTTTTTAGAACATTTAATAAGCGTTCTAATGGTATTCTTCCGTTTACCAAGATTCTCAACGTTTTTCGAGATATTAAGGAAAGTAAACAAAGTTACTAAAACTTTTTATGTCTGTTAATAAAATATTTTATTCTAACCCTTCCTTAACTCCAAACGTCAAAATTTCAACATATTAGTTTTGATGAAAGTAGAACATGCAGAAAATATTTCAACTGAATCCCATGATTCTAAGTACCCAAACCAAAAACGGTATTCAAAAAATATTTTTCCAATTTTCTCGAAAACGGTTAATGCTATCGCCTTGAAAATGGTTTCATTCGTTTTCCTAGCCCAAGAAACCTATAAAACGAGTACTTACAAGCTTATGAACTCAAAAACGTAAGCGTTACGATTTTTTTCGCGCGAATTTCGCCCCAAACGCCATCTTCCAGTAGGCGGATATTGCTGGTTAACGAACTTCACCTTTCAAATTGGACGACGGATTTTTGTACCAAATTTCATCACAATCGGACCATTAGGGAAGCCAGAAATGAGCGAACAGACAAATATATATATATATATATATATATATATATATATATATATATATATATATATATATATACAAATTTGAACCACCGTTAATTTCGTTCTCTAGGGGTTCTGAAACGCGAAATTTTCTAGTCGGCACTTTCGGATTGTTTCATTGTATCAACCTTATAAGCGGGGTTCCTCCCTAGGGAGGAACCGCGCTAAAAGGCAAAACAAAATCAGTCCAGACAGTAATGAATGTATAATAGAGGATGACATTAATAATCAAATAGATATTGTTTTCGATATTAGTTTACATACTGAAGAATCCAAAAACGATTCAGACTTGGAATTAAGAAATTATTTAATAATTTCATAGAATATTACTATAAGTATAATTTACTACTATACTATTACTACATTATATGTTAAAGTTGTAATATATTTTATAATATTGTTGTTAATAATATTATTACCTGCTATATTATTTCTATTAATATTACAAATATTACAATTAATATTATTATAGCTGTTTAGTATGCATTATTATACTGTTGTTACCTTGTTTTGAGTTGATTTTAATTAATAAAAATGTTTATTTGAAAATAATTAGTGGTTAATGATTTTTGTCCATAATCCTCACTACTTCGTTACATTGTGCGGCCCCCGGGCCCTGGACAACTGTACCTGGCTGTCCCCCCCCCATGTGGCGGCTCTGAATATAAAAAACTCGTAATTCCATCTCTCAGCTTATTGTCAGGACCAGGTCTCCAATGACCTAGTCATTCAAACAAATTTAATCCAAATTTTAAATTAAATTACATTTTTTTTATTACGACGATGAGAGGAAAGAACTGTCAATTGAGTTTGAAGTTTAGTTTTCCTATTTTCATGCTCCATAAAAAATACGTTTCTTGTAGTTTGAAAATTTGTTTCAACCGCTTAATTACCACGCCCGAGATTGAGAATGTCGTATCGATTTTCTATTAAACGAATAAGCTCTGCCACTGAAACGTTTACCGATATTTAGGTCCATCACCGGCTAATGTATTTCCTTGATTTTTACTTACACAGATGACACATGATTTTTTGAATACATAGACACATGGTTTTTTTTTTATTACTTTTGGCTAGATGTTTTTTATTTATTATTAAATTTTAACGTCCATATATTATTAACTACGAATTTTAGTACGGGTTATCTATAGGTTATCACCCTTTTCCAGCCTGGATAGGGTTGATGCCTTTTATTTTTTTCCTAAAGAAAAGCCACCAACCCTAGTGAGCATCGAACGTACGACCCTTTGGCACGGGGGGTTAAGTGCTCACGGCCAACGGGCCTCCAAGATTTTTTTTAAATTTTCGGGTGCTTCATTGAAGACCGAGTAAACTTGGATAATGTCATTTATCATAATTAATATAAAATATTAATTTTTCAGGGAAAAATTGTTTTTTAATAAAGGATGTTTCGGTTTTCCTACGAATGAATTAACTCAGCTGCTGCTAATTTTACAGATATTGCCCATAATATTTTCCTTTAGCTTCTATTACTAATTATAATTAGTAATATAATAATATAGTTAATAATTATTAACTCTACTAAAATATTATATTAGTTTGGCAAGAACGCTCGTTTTTTTTTTTTTTTTTATTCTTCTTTGAAGCTCAAACTTGGGTTATGTTATGAAACAAAATAAAGAGCTAGTTTTAATGGGCTACTCCGTCCTAAAATTCGTAGTTAATAATAAATGGACGTTAAAATTTAAATAAATAAATAATGGGCTACTCTTTGTTTTCTTTTTACCTATATCTTTAGGCAATATGAATGGTATAAAAAATCGTGCATTTTGGGGATAGTTTGTAATATAAATGTGGTCATTAAGCGATTAATAAACTTCCAAATGAATGCCGAGGCATGGGCGTATATAGATAATAATTTCGGAAAGGGCTGGGAAAATTTCGGGGGGGGGGCTGAGACCATTTCCGGTGTATGGAATACTAACAATTTAGATCTTGGAAGAGTTTTAGCCAACTTAAACGCTATTACACTCAAAATAGAATATTTTTTATGAACTAAATGATCTTATTTAATTTATTTTTAAGAGTTTTATGAAATTTTTACCGAGCAAATCAAATTTCCGGGGGGATGCAGCCCCCTCAGACCCCCCTTATATACGCCCATGTGCCGAGGTAGTTTGTGCTCCTGCCTTTAGCTCTTTAGAAGTCATTAGCTCTCCAGAGTCCATGGTGTTCTTGGAGTATCAGGACTGTCATGATACAAAGTAGTTTTTAATTGATTGATGTTATTTTGATTGCATTTTTGTTTTCAATAAAACATGACAAGTAAATGAGAAGCTTGTTTGTAATTTAAATTGACTTATAGAGCCTTACATTAGGATGAGGGAGGGTCGGATTTTTACGAATAGATGGCTACAGGTTTTTATTGCACTCCATAAATCAAGAAGCATCCTAGGAGAGCTGACAGCTATTTTACAGAGGACCAAATGCTTTACGATCTCTCTCTCCTTTGGGAAGTCATGAAGCCAAGTGCCGTAGAAATATAATTACATTTTTTTGGTTGTAAGTGGTGTATCTCATTTAAACAATAGCTCTACATTCTCGTTTTATTGTGCAATTTTATTTTATAAATGCTCTACATGCTTGGTGACCTCCATTACACCTATTTTTTAAATGCATTGAACAGTGAAATGAGTTTTTACTATTCAAGGCATCGAAGGTTGCAGAGAAATCCTTCGGAAGAATTTTGGAAAGCCGCCGCTAAAGAGAACTATTATGAATAATAGTTAAATATAAATTAAGGGATTAAAAAGCTTTGCCATTGTTAAAAAAGAAGAAATTAATGAATAACAAGTATTTTCTCATAATGTGGTATCATCAGTTTATTCCAAGTTCTCCGCTTGGCAGGGTGGATAGTGTATCCGATTCCTACCTAACGAGATGCGGATAACAATCATGAGCAGGTTGAGTTTTTTTCTTCTCTGGGCTCGCTTAAAAAATTCTCTGCTCCACCATTGATGTTTAGGAAGGATAGCCTTCTCTAGAATGATGCTAACAGCCTAGAACCAGATGCGGCTATAAAAAAAAAATTAAAATAGTTTATTACCTCAGTTACCTGGGGTAAATTCTTTCGGGGCTATTGCCAACCGAAAAAATTGTTTTTATTTTTTTTTTAATTGTTTTTAT
The DNA here is from genome assembly GCA_946811695.1 of Gonocerus acuteangulatus. NCBI lineage: Eukaryota > Metazoa > Arthropoda > Insecta > Hemiptera > Coreidae > Gonocerus > Gonocerus acuteangulatus. Next base: position 25,189,859 of record OX328124.1, read on the forward strand.
GTATCACGGGCGTTCGTTCAAGAATTTTCTAACTATTCTCGCAGTATCGAGCTGTACCGCTTGTTGGGCCTCTTTAATCAATTCCTCCGAGATTTTCAAGTACTTTGTAGCTGTAACTGTGTTCGTTGGGATGAGTCCATTAGCCGATATAATAATAGCTGTTATCCTCATACAGATCTTTCAATTCTATGGCCAAGTCCTGGTATTTTCGTAGCTTCTCGGCATAAGATTTCCGAATATTCTCATCATTCGGGACAGCGATATCAATAATATCAGCACGTACCTTTGTCAATGATAAGAATATCCGGTTTATTGTGATGGACAGTTCGGTCCGTCAACATCGCTTCGTCCCAATACATTTTAATCAATTTATTTGCTACTATTTCCTGATTTTATAATTAACTTTTATTATTATAGTGCTTTTATTTATTTATTAGTTATCATATTCGTTATTTCTTTCATTACTAATTACGAGTAGTTATTACATTATTATTTATTTCACGAGCTGCCCTGAAAAGTTGAGTTTCTAAAAGATATTTCCTGTGACCATATACATAAGTCATTATTTAGAGGAATTTTTAATCTGTATTTATTTTTTTGTTTCTCGTTCCCTCGACCATATCACCATATCAAAGCTTATAAAATAAAGAAGTTTTTCTGAGATCCGGGATGTTTAGATCTAATCTATAGGAAAACGATGTGAGAAGTAAATATTAACAAAATTCGATTTAACGCTGAAGTTATGTCGTTCAGCAAACAGAACATTCTTTTTTTTTTCTAGTTTCTTAGATATCTTCTGCCGTATTCCTATAGCAAATTTACACAGCTTTCATTTGGTAACATTCGATTTTCTGTTTGACCACCTGGGGTGGAGCTACGGTAATTTGTTTTTAAAAAAGTAAGCAATCTATAAAAAAACAAAACAGAAAAAGTGTAATATATCCCTTACCATTGAGAATCGGCCCATACTTTATATGTTTTTATTTGTACCTTTGAAGGTCTACTACCCATTCCCAAAATTTGATCACACATTTGCAAGACACCCTCTATATATAAGGCGCTTATTTTCGATATCTACTAGGACGTTTTTTAAAAATTTTTCACGAGTGCAAGCTCAAAAGCTACATGTCTTAAGTGATAATACTATTAGTTGGAGGAGGCCCGGAGGCCATGAGTGTTAAGGCGTGAGCAGTTAACACTCCGTGGCAAAGGTCGTGGCTTCGATTCCCACTATGGGGTGTTGGCTTTTCTTTAGAATAGGCATCAGTCCTATCCTGGCTTAGAAGAACACGGTGTCCTCCTTCCTGCTCGGTTGGCTGGCAAAGTCCAAACCTCCCAACCCAGAGGTAGGGAAATCCGTACGGTCAGTAGACTGGTGTGGGCTTGCTCATTTATGTTTTCCTGGCCGGGTACCAGGATCCTCTTCAAGGTTGCCAGGAGTAGACGTGGTGGTCGTTGATACTGGTCACTTCCTTCGCTTACCAGTTCATCTGGTTAATAGCGATGGTAAGGGCTGGCGTTAGATTGTAGAGGACTTCTCCCTTTCTAGGCTTTTAGCATGCCCTTAGAGACGGGTATGGCGATAAGCTTGTACGTCTCTGAGGACTATCGTTGCACTGTTAAACACACAAAGTCCTATCCTGGCTAGAAAAGGGTGTTAATCTATAGATAACTAGCTGAATACCCGTGCTTCGTCACGGCAGATCAGTAGTTATTTTATTGCGTTAAATAATGTTTCTTTAAAATTACGTTACTATACAATTCTGTGCAGTTTATTACAGCACGGTTCCCGTCATACTATATTTTATTCAATGGGCGTTAAAATTTAAAAGTTTATGTTTCCAAGAAGTCATATGGTAACACCCAATATATTTGCGAGTATTACCAAGGTTATAGGCGAGGAGGCTGTGCAAGGGTTCCGGATATTATTACCTCGCCTGGAAAACCTAAGGATATGCCATACATCACGGTTTGACCGGCACTGTCCCGGTATTCTGCAATTGTTTCGGTGTCCCGCCCAGTTTTATCAATGTCCCGGAAAAGGCTGTAAGATCTAAAAAGTAATGAATTCATGTTTATAAGAATCTTTTTTAAATCGGTTACTTTTCTACAATCAACATTTTTACTACTGCTCACAGTGTCAAAGAAATGAGAAGTAATCTAACTGTAAAACGCTGGAACTACCTGCACAGCGCTGCCAGACACTACTATTTGGCTGAGAGATTGTTTTAAGAAAATCAAGTAGGAAAAAAAGTTCCCTTCTTATTTTTAAGGTTTGGGTAGACTAACAGTTCAGGATTCCCCCTTCCCGTTAGTTGCTAGGCTTAAAACTCACCAACCATTTTGCTTATAATTTGTACTCTTTTTATCCCCCCCCCCTGGTATGCCCATCCCATATTAATGTGTCTCGGTTTAACTCTCCAAAAATATGGCAAGCCTATCTGACGGGGACAAGCAGAAAAGAAACGCAATTAAAACTCTATGAGGGACAGTTAATTTCTAGTAATTCAAGGTCTGCCATCATAGTTGAAATTAACCTCAATTAGAAATAAAACTATGAGATAGATAATGTAAGGTAACAGCTATTCTTTATCGTCCTAGCAACGCAGGCTGCCTAGGCTTGCCTTCTCTAACCAACTCAAACTTTAAACCCCCCTTAAAATGCTTAAAAATACGAATATCAAAAAATTCTTTCTTAGCGAGCGCCTACGTTATATAGGGAGTGTCCATGCGAAATTTCAAAATTTTCTGTCGAGCGGTTTGGGCTGGGCGTTGATAGATGAGTGAGTGAGTGAGTGGTATTTGACAAATATATAGTAGATTCTTAGTCAATAATAATGGACGTTAAAATTTAAAATAAAATAAACTATTAGTTGGACAAATATTGTAATAATCGGCCTTCTTAGCGAAACTTTTGGTACTTGAGTTTGGATGGGAGAGTGCTGTAACTTTTGGTTTAAGCTTTCCTGGAGTCAAAAAAAAAAAAAAAAAAAAAAAAAAAAAAAAAAAAAAAAAAAAAAAAAAAAAAAAATCAGTCTCATAACAGGCCACGAGAGCCCAGAGGGCCAGATACAATAGAGGTATCTGATTCATGAACGCACGGCACACTAGGGAGATAGTGTGGTCAGTACTACGCTCCGGCTGCCTGATTTTCCCCTTTGGTGCTTCGACTGCTAGGGTCATTAGCACAAAGGTGCCCATTAATAAATTAATTAAAGGATGGGTTGGCCTAGGGACGGGCAAGGAGGCCGAATTCAACCCATGAACTAAGACGCTAGAAGAAAAAATCTTTAGTGCTTGCTCGGGATTTGAACTCAGGTCTTCCAGCATATTAGTCCAGTGTTCTACCACTGAGCTAACCTCGCCCCTCCCGGAGTCCAATATTCGTGGAGAATAACCATCGGTTCGAGTCGACCGCAATATTGGCTTTATGGCGGAAACTATTATGATGAACATAAAGCCGATAAGCACCCATCCAAGCCAGGAAGGCGGGATAAGAGGGAAGAGCGTGGGTTTGGTAACGGGGATTGGTAGATCTGGCAGGACAGGGAGGGATGACGTAGGTATGGTTACTATGGCAGCTGTCGATAGGGTGCTGTTTCGCCGGCGTCCGGTAGAGGTCTCTGCTTCCTAGCCCGCCAACACACGCCTTTGTCAAACCTCCTTATCTTATGTTGTAGCCATTTCCGCCCTTATCAGGACTATTGTCATAATGACGGGTATGTCGCTATCAAAACGTCATAATGACCCAGCGACGTTTGGTTTGGTTCTGAATCAAAATGGCACGACTGCAGACGAACAAGCAAAATTGGCTACAAAAGACTCCACAATCCAACCATTAGACATTTTTTACCAAGACCATACGGGGCAAGCTAATCATCAAATCACAAACAAATGTCAAAATGACTGGACAAACTAGTCAACTAGTAACAAGCTGCGAAAAATAAAACGGAACATTGCGGAATAGACTTCCAGTCACAAACAAAATAGAAGAGAAAAACTAACTAGACTCAGAATTGGAAACACACGAGTAGATACTTAATGACTAAAAAAGAAAAGTCTACATGCAATATATGTAACAGCAAACTAACAGTAAAACACATACTTACAGAATGCCGACAACGTCAAAATACTTACTATATGACTTATACGAATTACATACTGACAGCAGTCCACATATAGCCACTCATAGGAATGAATATGTAACATTGTCTAATTGTGTAATTCTATGTATAATTAATTGCGAAACTGGATTTACATGTGTAATCCCATTTGTTTATAGATGTATATATGTAATGTTGTAATTTATGTATATATGTAATAATTATTTCGAGGGATGCGGACGATGCTCATAAATAAATTTAAAAAAAAATGCAAATTACTTCAAATCGGAACTGGCTTGGCTATGAATCGGCATTACTTTACTCACAAAAGAATTCATGTAGTGAAACGAAAAAGGTCATCCTTCACTGATTGAAATAGTTTATTTAGCGCTACACAGCACTTTCGAGGCAAGGTATCATCCTCAGTGCCTGTCAACAAGGTATCATCCTGAGTGCCTGTCATACTGTCGTTCAACTGACCTAAAAACAAACAAGATTGTGCGACCCAGAAAACCTAAAATTTGATTGGGAGCGAAGCGTCTACTCAATTAACTTGGAGGAACTATGCACGATATGCAATATCTTCGCAAAATAAGATATTAAACACTTCCTTCTCAAGTGCCCAATGTAGAATGATCATAGAAACACCTTTATCAACAAGTACTTAGACATCACAATGCAGGATGAAGAGGCAATCAGGGTTTTACTAACAATAGACTATAATAAAATTGAGCAATATTTATTATCTACTATATATTTGTCAAATACCACTCACTCACTCACTCACTCATCTATCAACGCCCAGCCCAAACCGCTCGACAGAAAATTTTGAAATTTTGCATGGACACTCCCTATATAACGTAGGCGCTCGCTAAGAAAGAATTTTTTGATATTCGTATTTTTAAGCATTTTTAGGGGGGTTTAAAGTTTGAGTTGGTTAGAGAAGGCAAGCCTAGGCAGCCTGCGTTGCTAGGACGATAAAGAACAGCTGTTACCTTACATTATCTATCTCATAGTTTTCTTTCTAATTGAGGTTAATTTCAACTATGATGGCAGACCTTGAATTACTAGAAATTAACTGTCCCTCATAGAGTTTTAATTGCGTTTCTTTTCTGCCTGTCCCCGTCAGATAGGCTTGCCATATTTTTGGAGAGTTAAACCGAGACACATTAATATGGGATGGGCATACCAGGGGGGGGGGGATAAAAAGAGTACAAATTATAAGCAAAATGGTTGGTGAGTTTTAAGCCTAGCAACTAACGGGAAGGGGGAATCCTAAACTGTTAGTCTACCCAAACCTTAAAAATAAGAACGGAACTTTTTTTGCTACTTGATTTTCTTAAAAAAAACTCTCAGCCAAATAGTAGTGTCTGGCAGCTGGCAGCGCTGTGCAGGTAGTTCCAGCGTTTTACAGTTAGATTACTTCTCATTTCTTTGACACTGTGAGCAGTAGTAAAAATGTTAATTGTAGAAAAGTAACCGATTTAAAAAAGATTCTTATAAACATGAATTCATTACTTTTTAGATCTTACAGCCTTTTCCGGGACATTGATAAAACTGGGCGGGACACCGAAACAATTGCAAAATACCGGGACAGTCCCGGTCAAACCGTGATGTATGGCATATCCTTAGGTTTTCCATGCGAGGTAATAATATCTGGAACCCTTGCACAGCCTCCTCGCCTATAACCTTGGTAATACTCGTAAATATATTGGGTGATACCATATGACTTCTTGGAAACATAAACTTTTAAATTTTAACGCCCATTGAATAAAATATAGTATGACGGGAACCGTGCTGTAATAAACTGCACAGAATTGTATAGTAACGTAATTTTAATGAAACATTATTTAACGCAATAAAATAACTACTTATCTGCCGTGACGAAGCACGGGTATTCAGCTAGTTATATTACAATTTCGAAAAATAAGAGATGTTATGATAAATGAATGACATATTGATGGAATTAGCTTATTTAAAATTTAAGGGTACTTAATAAATAAATATATATCAGCATATTGCAGGAATAAAATGCTACTCACCTAAGATGCGGAGCATCACCAATTGAGAAAATAATTATTTTAAAAAAATAAACTTTGCTGAAGAATGTTTTGGGTCGCTATGAACATTGCGTACTTATCAATCTTTCGAAAATTCATTTCAGTTAGTTAAAAAAGGTTATTGTATTAATTTGGAAAACTAAATTTAGAAAATTTGTTTTAAATAATTTTTATATTAAACGAATTTTGATAATATTTTAAATGCGAATTATTATAATGAGTTTGATCGAATTTTGTGAAATGATTTTCGAAAGATTGATAAACAGCTTGTTAACTCCCATATATATTTATTAATTTGAAGGAAAATACATAAAATAGTAAAGTAATGTATATTTTTGAAGGGAATTTAATGCTCTACACCTCTATAAAAGGCATTTATTTTTTGGGTTCATGGTTATAGAGTTATCCGGCCAAAAAGAGCAAAAAGTGTGTTTTTTTCCAAAAATGACAGACATTCAAGGTCGGATATTTCGAAAACTAATGACATCTCGGAAAACTTGATTGAGTAGAATGTGTAGTATATTTAATCAGCTTCCATTTGTTATAGAGTGGTAATGTCGCTAGGACGCATGGTTACCGAGATATGAACAAAACCCCGAAAAACGGGACCTTCTAACCCCCTTCCCCCCGGCTCAAAGGTTACGGGTGGGGACTTTTGATATTTAGGCCTCCTAACTAGTCCAAAAAGGTTATGAAGTCAAAAATTTCGTTCCAAGCATTTTCATCTATAGCTGTTTTTGAGCATTTGTTGCCTGGGTTGCATTAGCTCACATCCATATTACAAAACAACTTATCAACTTACTTAGGCTTATCATATTTTTGTATTATTAAAATTACTTCAAAATATTAAAAATCCGTCACGCAGGAGCTGCATAACTAAGCACTTTCCTCAGAATTTTTGTAGTGTAGACTACATTACTGAAAAATCTGCTGAAAATAACCTATATCAATAAAATAAAAGCGTGAATAGTTCTGCTCATTTACATTTCTTATGAGGCCTGTTCAATTATTAATTTTGTAAATACGTAATTTGCTTCCAGAGTTAGTACAGTACATGATACTGTACTACTTGATAAATACACAAAAACTTCATTTTCTGTCTTTTGATCTGACGCAGGAACAGGATGCAGTCCCCCTTGTGGGAGATAGCGCTCCTCGCGGCGCCTTTAGGAACCTACGTCTGGCCGGCTAATTCTAATGAAACAGAGTTAAAAGTAAACCCTCCTTTCCAATTGACCGGTTTACTTCATTTTTACAACACTTCTTTCTCGTGAGACACCCAAGACGTATACCGCGTTTCGTTACAATACAGCAGGAATTACGACCGGTATGAGTATATCAGTACTCTAGGTCCGGAGTAAACCCCCCCTCCAAATAACCGGATTTAGTTTATTTTTACAACCCATTTTTCTCTGTTGATTACCACAATGAATACCGAGTTTCGTTGAAACGTAACAAAAATTACGGTTGGTAGTGGCAAATTGGTAATGTGGTTCCGGAGTAAACCTCCCCTCCTAAGTAACCGATTTAGTTTATTTTTACAACGTACATCTCTCTTTAGATCAACATAACGTATACGGAGTTTCGTTGAGATATAACAAAAAACTACGGCTGGCATGGTCAAATTAGTGTTTTGGGTCCGGGGTAAACCCCCCCTCCCGGTCGACCGATTTTGGTGGTTAACGAACTCGTTCAATCGTTTGCTAATTGAACGCTATATACCACGTCTCGTGAAGACAAAAACAAAACTCTGGCCGCTATCGTGTTAACAGACATATATATATATATATATATATATATATACATACAGGGTGTCTCGTAAATGTCTAGTCATATTGTGGGAGGTGATAGAGGACCTTTAGGGGAACAAAAAATGTGAGGTGACGATTTTCCGAAATCTCACACATAAGAGAGAAAACGACATTTTATTGTTTTTTCGAGACACACGTAGTTTTTAGAAGAATAATCCATTATTTATAATCCATATTTTTATATAAACTTTTTTTCCTAAATCGTTCACTTGCTTCAATAACACAGGGTTGTGATACATGAATGGAAAGCTGGTTAAATGAGGAAGTTTTTCTGAAACCCGGATATCTCAGATCCTGCCCATTGAAGAGTAACGCTGGTAAGAAATATCAAGAAAAAGTCAGGAAATTTAGAATAGCTCTCTTTTGGTAAGATAGACATACTTAAATTCATTCATTTTTATGTTCGCTCCCAAATAGTTTTATAGTAAATTTACTCAGCTTTCGATTGGTTTCAATTTCTTTCTAGTTGAAACACCTAGGACGGAGCTACAACGATTATTCTTCTAAAAACGTGTGTCTCGAAAAAACAATAAAATGTCGTTTTCTCCCTTATGTGTGAGAATTCGGAAAACCGTCACATGACATTTTTTGTTCCCCTAAGGTTCCTCTATCACCTCCCGAAATATGACTAGACATTTACGGGACACCCTGTATATATATATATATATATATATATATATATATATATATATATATATATACATACATATATATATATATATATATATATATATATATATATATATAAATTTTAACAGGTTTCATTTTCGGTGTCTACTAGGTAGGATCGATGGAGATTTGAAGAAATTTTTCAAAAATTCCGTCATGAGTGCAACCTCAATAGCTACTTTCTTTCGGAGGAAAGTGCTAAAAATTAAATAGATTACAATTTATGATAATATATGTATGATATATATCCGATATTTTAAATATTGCAATATGAATATCGACATTTTATAATTTTCAGGTGAACCCCTTCTTTATAAGGCTTCTGAGTAAAATGTTATTATTCCAGTTGAGTAAAGTGTATGATTGGACAGAAGGCTGAGTAAGCCGATGTAGCTATCAAATCCAAACTGCCTGCCAACTCTTGATCCTCTGTAATTGCTAGGATTTATTCTGTCAGTTCCATCTCACTCGAGAACTATTCCATTATACACAATTACCTTTACTCGGAGAAGTGTCATGCAATATCTCTATTGGAAAATCCAGTATTTACTCTTTTGGAAAATGAAATACGCGTCAAGAGAACAATATTCAGCTGTCGAGAATGTATTATTATTTTATTTTAGGAGCTTCGCAACTACGCGATTTTCTCCTTTAATTTCATTAGTAAAATGTGGAATTTAAAAATAAAGTTTTGAAGATTACATTAACATAACTTCAAGTAAATTACAAATAGTATGAAGATTAATACAACAAAATTAATTTAACCATATTACACCAAAGAGAACAAATTATTGATAAGAATACGTACAACTGTGCGCATTATATTGATCTTGATAAGGAGAATAGAAGCACTATTTTTTTTGAGAATGTAATTCATATTTTAGCAGATGACAGTTAGTTCAGCGTTTTTTCCATTTGTTAAATTTTCCTATTACAATTCCAGTTCTTTTCCTAAATGTTGACAATTTCGAAACGACATTTTGACTAGCAAATTTGTATGTTTTGAGATGAATTTTGTTTTTTTTTGCAGCCATATTCATGTGACCCAAGAATATATAATTACCAATAAAGATAAACCTTGTTGTCAAAAATGTAACGTAAACTATAAAATCGATCTTATATTAACGGACTACCATTTATTATGGTACTTTGATGCAAAATAGAAGAACAAGACTGACAAAACTTTGACCGCCATGGTCATTACTTCAGCGAGATAAACCAGACTGACCGAAATTAATTGTATTTGAGTCAGAAGAACCAGATTGACTAAATTCTGACCGCCATGGATTTTGTTTGAGCCAGAAGAACCAGAATGCCTAAACTCTGACCACCATGATTAATGTTTGAGTGAGAAGAACCGGATGGACCAAATTCTGACTGCCTTCGTTTGTGTTTATGCAAGATAAACGAGACTGACCAAAATGGTTTGCGTTTGAGCCAGAAGAACTGGAGTGACTAAACCCTGACCGGCATGATTAATGGTTTAGTGAAAGTACCGGGCTGACCAAAATTTGGCTGCCATTGTGTAAGTGAGCGAAATCAAAATGGTTTGTGCGTCAGAGAGATGGCGTGTGAGTCAGAAAAACCAGACTGACTAAATCTAACTAAGCTCTTATTTTGTATAATTTGTTATTTTGAAACCTGATTAAATGAGTAAAGTAAGAATAATTTATTTTTAAAAAATAAATACAAGTTAAATAGTGGCCAAATATTTTGCCACAAGCAGTTTTGAATTTCTGCAGCAAGGGAGCTAACGATTGCTGGAAAGCCAAACGTGTACAGTTGCCTTGGCCGTATAATGTCTCCCTTCTCCCCTCTTCACAAAATTAAATCGGAAGATTAGACTTGACATTTTCTGGAATTTTTGCCAAACTTCCAAGTAGATTTTGCCAGATAATTAACTCATATCATGGGCAGGCGGCCAAATTAATTCAACTGTAAATAAAATCAGGCTTTTTCCAAGCCCTTATCAAATCTTGACAGTGTATTTAACCGAGTCCGAAAATGACCCCAGTTAAAATTTATATATATATATATATATATATATATATATATATATATATAGTTATATATGTGTCCGGTAACACGATACAGGCCAGAGTTTTTGTTTTTTCGCCACGAAACTTGGTATGTAGTAATCCACCATCAAACGATTGAACGAGTTCGTTAACCAACAAAATCGGTCCATCCGGAGGGGGGTTTACTCCGGAGCCAAAGTAGTTATTTGTCAATACCAGCCATAATTTTTGTTATATTTCAACGAAACTCGGTATTTGTTGTGGTCAACTGAAGAGAAAAATTTGTTGCAAAAATAAACTAAATCGGTTGACTAGACGGGGGAGTTTACTCCGGACAGAAATTACTAATTTGCTCATACCCGTCGTAATTTCTGCTGTATTGTAACGAAACGCGGTATACGTCCTGGGAATCTAATAAGGAAGCAGTGTTGTAAAAATGAACTAAATCGGTCTATCGGAAGGGGGGGGGGGGTACATTGTACTATGTTTGGATTGAATTGATATGTTTTTATTTTTTTTTATCTATATAGGTTATTTTAAGCAAATTATTCAGGAATGCAATCGACACTACCCAATTCTGAGGAAAGTGCTTAGTTACCCAGCTCCTGCGTGACGGACTTTTTTACTTCGTTAACGCAAATATAAATTAATTGAAAATTGCATTATTAACATGTGATATTATTGTTAACTAGTGATTACATACATGTTCTTATTATTACTGTTCAACAACGAACTTGTAAACATACTCATGCGCAGGGATGTAAAATTGGGAAATAAAGAACTCTCATTTGAAATGTTGATAAACGATTTATTCAAAATAATTTTATTTTATTATAATTTTAAATTTTAAGGGCCTCCTCACCCATCGTAACCTGTCCGTTATGGGCGAACGTGCTATTCGTTTCCGCTCGCTCAAGAAGATATCAAAACTCTAGTCAATACAACTCGCTAAAATTAATAGAATTTTATTAATTTTAGCGTGTTGGATTGACTAGAGTTTTGATATCTTCTTGAGCGAGCGTAAACGCATAGCAGGTATGCCTATAATGCGAAAAATATATATAAAATATAAATATAATTTAAAAAGTCGCTCAAAACTATATAACCTAATAGGTTAACTGTTAAAAATATTATAATTGAGAACATACGTTTTTATTGAAAAATGAATTTTCATTAACGAAGTAAAGGAGACCCTTGAATTTTTCAATGTATTAGTAAATTTTAACGTCCATTTATTTTTAACTACGAATTTTAGGACGGGTTACCTATAGGTTACCACCCTTTTCTAGCCAGGTTAGGGCTGATGCCTTTTCTTTTTTCTAAAGAAAAGGCATCACCCCTAGTGTGAATGGAACCCATGACCCTTCGGCACGGAGTGTTAAGTGCTCACGGCCACCGGGCCTCCAAGTATTGATATGATATAAATGCTGTGTAATCTACAAATCAGCATTTTGATCAAAGGTTAATTGATTCCTTATTCATATTATATTTACAATTTTAGCGTCTATTTACACCTAATACTGAGTTTTTAGGCGTTATCCATAGGTTTCTAGCCTGAACAGCCTGAACGTATTTTTTTCGAAAATCCACCGCCCCTAGGGGGCATGAAATTCACTATAATTCATATTTCTAAATATTAATGTAATATAAATAAAACGTGTGCATCGTACACTAAGTTATAATTCTATTTTTTTAAGTTTTTTTCCGTGTTTAACGGCGTATCAGCACTTGGGCTATTAATGCCAGGCTATCCCACTTCTATAATGCCAACAGCACGTGGTCGGTCACCCATTTAGGTACTGGACACGCCCGACGATGGTTAACTTCGGTCATCTATGGGAACCGGTTTATTCAACGTGGCAATGGCCGTTGGCGTTAGTTTGATAATAAAATAAGTATTGTTATTCTTTTGAAAAACAAAAAAAAAAAAAAACCTAGCAACCCCATCCTAGCTAGTGGGTCTCCCCGTGGACTAATTGCTAAGCCCTTGGATTGTCATGCGGTAGACGAGAGTACAAGTCCCACCGTTGCAGGGATTTTTCTCAATTCAGGGCCCGTGGAGAAAATTGCCGGCTGCATATATATATATATATATATATATATATATATATTTATATGTTTTTGTGGGAGGGGGGTCCGTACATTAACAAGATACACGCCGAGTTTTTGTTTATTCGCCACAAAACTTGCTATATAAAAGTCTCATCAAAAGATTAAACGAGTTCGTTAACCACCAAAAGCAGTCCAGCGGGAGTGGGAGGGGGGATTACTCCTAGCTCAAACTACTATTTCGTCCATTCTATCTTGATCGGTATTCGTTGTGGTCATCTAAAGATAAGAATATGTTGTAAAAATAAACTAAATCAGTTCATTATTTTTTTTAATTCATTAGCAAAATGTTGTACTAATTGTTGACAATTGCGCCGTACAGAGCGTTGAAGGTAGAGATTCTCTGGAAATATTTTTTGTATAAAAACTTCAGCAGGGTTTGACTTTTGTGTTCAAATTCATGAATAGTAACCTTCAACGTCCAGCAATGACAAAAAAAATGTGAACAGCAAAATATTATTCAGAAGAAGAAGTATTGTCGAGAAACGTGCTTGTAAGGCGTACAAAAAGAAGAAGTAGTCATACATTCCTGAAAACACGGTTCATATTCCGCAAACGTGGGATTTGGTATTATTATTGAGGTAAGCAGGGCCCCACCCTGCCAGCTTAGCCGTGTTATCCCTCTAGAACGAGAGGGAGAGACCGGGAAGACGCGGGGGTAGTGAAGGCGTGGCCTACCCTACAGCCGGAAGGCGCAGGCTCGGCTCACAGCATTGATTTTAATTTAATATATAAGGGGCCACGCCTCCAGCACCTGTGCCTTCCCCTACACTCCCAGCTATAAATTAGGACTGGCATATTCAAGGGATTAGCTAGTCACTCATGCCTGTAATCACTGATTCCATCAAGATGATCTGTCATTTACATCATATATTTTTCCTCAGATTTTAAAAACTCTAAGGAAATGTTTGCAGAATAATAAATATTTCAGGAAGTCACTCGGAAAACATGGTCACTAATACAATACAAACATGATAAATGGGAAATAAACCGTCCTAAAAATCTGAATTACGTAGATATGAACTTTTAAATTTAAATAAATAAAAACAAGGTGGAGAATATAGAAAACACAATTTATTTATGGCATGGCATATATTAACAGAGAGTATTTAAAACAATGAAACTGTGTCTCTGTCTTGTATGAATGGCTGCGTATAATATTATAATTCATTAAGTAGGAATTTCTGCGTTTAAATTTATACTTGTAAATTTGTTAATAAGTTAGTTAAATTAATTTAGATAGGCTGAAATATTTTAAAATAGATCCAAACGAGCTGCCATCTCGTTTCGTGTAGAAAGAAGTCAGCAGCTTTGGGTATAGATTTTGCAGAAAATTGAGAATTCGTAAAACAAAAGAAGGATGCTAATGACCATCAGCAGTCGATGCACCAAAAAAAAAGAAGAAAAAAAAAAAAGCAAACTAAAAAACACCATATTGATGGATAATGACGATTCTTGAAAGAAAATTGGACAATGGATAAGATTAATACGTAAAAACCTATCGTTTTGGTATTTTATGAAATATGTAACTACTCCAATATAACCTGCTATTATGGAACTTCAAAGAAAAGCAATATTTTAGGCCCCCAATCCGGAAATTGACAGCATCCTTAGGGACGTTTTCTCACTCCTCCTTCTCAAAATTCGCTCACGAGACACAATTATAAATAGTATGTTTCATAATTAATTATCCTGGTTTACTAAAGTATTCAGTTTACTAATAATTTCAATAAAAAAAAAAGGATTTCAAAGGGGGGCTCAAAAAAACAAAACAAACACTTTGGAATTTTAAGCACCTATGATATACACCGCAATGTCAAAAATTGCACAAGAACCATTTTGACCCTTTTGAATAGAATCCCTTCATTTATTGCTGTTTCCTATCCGATTTCAAGATATTTAAGAAAACATACGAAAATCTCAAAAGAAATCTAGGATTTTCGACTTTACTCAAAAATGGCTATAGGTAAGACCTTAGAAATGATTTCATTCGATTACCCGTGTAAATAACATCTTCTATTGAGTCAGGCGAAATATTGTTCTACGCCTGACTCAATAGAGTTAACTTGACGAGAGGACTTTCAAACAAGGAAAGCCCCTGAAGAGATGTGACACAAGCACGAAACATTTCGGGCAAAAGACTTAAAATAAAGTAGTTAATGTGAAGTTATTGTGTACTACTTTATCGAACCACTGCTATTGAAAAAAAATAAGAATATATATGCATATAAATAAATATTATATTCCACATATATCTGATCAATCAAGTATATTCACCTTTTTTGGATATATCGTCGATACAAATGAAAAGTAACGAATGTGAAAAAATGCATCCTTCATTGTCAATCATTACTAATTTCTGCTGGACTTATGTACGGCAAATTCTTGAATCTTAGATCACTCTATTAAAGGGAAAGTATTCCACTATCAAATGGTCAAATCTGCCGAATATTTGACTGTCCAAAAAAAAAGTTATGAATAAATGCTTTTCCACTCTGAAAAGTGGTGATTTTCACATTCGATACTTTGCATTTGTAGCGACGATATGTAGCCCAGGTAAAATAAAATAGTACTTCCTTTTCTTTTGTACAACTTTATTCCATAACTCTCCCACATGGTTTGTGGCCTACATGCCACCTCCTCAGGGGCCATAATAACTCTCCCACATGGTTTGTGGCCTACATGCCACCTCCTCAGGGGCCATAATAACTCTCCCACATGGTTTGTGGCCTACATACAGATTTTTACGAACGTAACACCAAATTCTTAAAGGAGCGAAAAGATTGAAGATGGTACTCCTTGGTTGTAAGTAGTGCGGTAATGTGGTGGCGGTGAAGTTATGATGAAAAACACAGTACTCAATAGTAGACTACGATCCGTGACGGGGATAATTCGGAACAAATAGAATACAGCTTTGACACAGCACTGGCGCTGTACTGTTTTGCATACCGCCGGTGTAGGCCAAATGGCCTCCTTCCTTCCCTAGGGTAGAATAGGATTTTCTAAAAATGCATTTAGTACTAATAATGACAGTAAAAGTCTTCTAGATATTGAAATAAGCAAGGCTTTGCTATTTTTTTTTTTTTTTTTTTTTTTTTTTTTTAGAATCTACACATAGAATCATCAAATAATAAAGAAAATTATTACTTTTTGATATATCATCATTAAAATTTCACAAGTCGATTTTTAGAAAAAATTTCAAATAAATATATAATAATTTATAACATACATTTTTAGATCATGTTAAATTTCCAGTTAACAATACTTGGTGCTTCGAAAAGTAATAGGGCTAAAATTCGTATGAAGAAAGAGCGAGAGAGAAGGTGTTAGTGTAAAAGAGATGGAGCAAGGAAGAGAAAAAGTTTGAGAGAGAGAGAGAGAGAGAGAGAGAGAGAGAGAGAGAGAGAGAGAGAGAGAGAGAGAGAGAGAGAGAGAGAGAGAGAGAGAGAGAGAGATGCAGGGAGTGAGTGATGGAGTCAGTTCCTTCGTTTATTGCTTCTCCGAACCACCAACTTTCCCTTCAACTTGCTCCTATAAGCTGAACTTTTGGGATCTCATTTAAATTCTTTCATTGTTCGAGAAGTGGGGGAGGGTCTAATTTATCAGGCACCAAGTAAAAGGCCTTTCGCGAAATATTCTTCGCCATTTTCTCGGCCCTGATTAAAATGGAAGAAGCTAAGAGGTCGAGTCAATACTTTTATTGACGCACACACTGCGGTCATGTTCAATTTTAAAGAACAATTATGCGAAAAAGCAAATTTGATTGACTTCAAATTTCGAAGTATTGAGGAAATCTTAGATTTATCAGTTGTTTATAGTATAATATTTTGTGCACATTACTGTTGAAAGTATTTCGTTAATTACTTCTTTCTCTAAAAGTTATGTAACCATAATGTAACCAACTATTGATATTTGGTTGCAAATGTGGAATTTCCCAGTAAATCAGTCTCTTCAAGAATGACTTTAGAATTAATTTCATCCGAAACACCCTCCGTTGCAATTATTCTGTACATGTTCGATATGACAATGGCAATACCATACGTTTTGTTTTGTTGGGTTTATCGGCTTATCAATAATTGGGCTATTAACGCCGGGCAATCTACAGGTAGCCACTCTTTTATAATGTCAATAGCAAGTGGTCGGTCACACGCAGCAAAATTAAATTGCAGGAACAGTTGACGATTAATAATTAAATCGTAATTGAACCAACCCATCTTTACGATTAACAATTTAATCGAATTTTGGCAACATTTTAGCTCTTAAAGAATTTCATTAATATGCTTCCTGATACACTTTTTACATTATCTGTAAATGGCCGAATCATTTAAGCATGAAAATAATAATAATTACCTAATTATGTATTGTTTTTATGTACCACGTTGAATTTTTATCAGGTACTTTTCAATAGAGGGCCACGTAAATCTGGTTTATTCCAGTAATTTTCTTAGAAGAGGGGATAAACTTTAATACGAGTTTACAACACTTCAACCTAAACTTTTAACTTGTATTTACCTAATATTTTGTTTTAGATGTTGTTATAAATGTCATCTCCAAGGAGTTCTGTTACGTTAATGGGGGTATGAAGATTCTGTCTTCATTGGCAGTCAGTCAGTATATGCTTGATTGTGAGTTCTGAGTTACATGTTCGGCACAAAGGGTTGTCCTTGTTAATCATAAGATACTCGTGAGTCACACGACTGTGGCCGATATTTAGCCTGGCTAATATGACTTCTTCACGTGTATGACGAAGGCCATTCTTTAACCGTAAACTTCACTGCCCTCAGTGTGTTCTGTGTAGTGTTAGTCCAGCCTGGTTGCCAGTTATTAAGGATTGTTTGGTCAGTGTATCGTGATACTTCTTCATGGGAGGCAATAGAATTTAGTCTTAAGTTTTCGTGTCTTGGTATCCACACGTAGTGTTATATGTCTATACATGTAGGGTGTGTCGTGTATATATTTTGTCAACATTTCAGTTAGCTCAAAGAGTCACTGCGAATTAAGGCATGTGTTTGCTTTATTGTAATTTATTTCGGATACCAAAATTAGAAATAAAAAACAAAACATTGTGTTTTTTGTATAAAACGTTTCAGCCTTCAGCAGCCGCTTTCTTCTTGTAAGAAATGCCGGGAAACCCTACAGCCCACAGACCTCAGGTATGCCAAGGAAAAACCCTACAGTGACAAGTGGTGTTCTACCCTTTCACGCATTACTCAGTTCTAGCTTGTACACCGTTTTAACAGGTTGCTGGCGCACGCAGTGCTCAGTACGACCAATGCAAGAGTCTTGCATTTTATGCCATGAATGAAAATTTGCAATCCAGAGCAAGCATTCCGTCACTTCCTTCAGATAAAAAACAATTTTTTTTAAGAAAATTCCCAAAGAGTCAAGAAGCAACAATGGAGAAACAACCTACGAAGAAAAAGAAATGGCAGTGCGTGCAATAAATTTACATGCAAAAAACGTGTAAAGCTTGAACCAATTTGTATTAAATCCACTAAAAGGGATCAGGACACTGATTTGTCTGAATAGATTGTAAGAATTACATTCTTAGCATTTAATTACTATGCATATTTCTACTTTTATTTAAATATATTTTAATGTTTACATTTTTGTGGAAAGTGTGTTCGAGACATCAATATTTATACATATTACAATTTTCAGTCTTATTGTAAACTAATGTTATATGCAATAAATTTGTATTCAAAGATAAAATGAGCTCTGATATAAAATGATATATCTGTCTACAATAATGACCTAAAAAAAAAATCCTTTAGAGCCTTCTGCCCAAATTCAGGAACATAAATATGCTTAATAAATATGCTTTTTTTCGTACGTGGCCACGGGCATGCGCGAACGCCAGGGACGCTTTTTGTTAGGTTTTTTTTCCAGTTTAGTCATCGCTAAAGCATATTTATGCTAAAATAATATAATAGTATAGAAAAACATAAGTAAATAGGCGTTTAAAACACAATAACACGAAAATGAACACGGTTGCATACTAAGTGCGCCGCGCGACTTCTTTTGTTCCAACATAGGGCACGACCACTGGAAGGTTAAGAACGTCAAATTTTTTAATAAAGATTTTTATAGGATGTCAGATGCCGAGGAGTAAGAACGCGATATGAAGAACTAATCGTCAGAAAGAGATCGGAAGACCACCGGTGTGTGTGACAGGGAAGGAGCGAGGGACAGCTGGAGTGGAATAACGCAAACCGGTAACAATTATCTGGCCGATTTCATCTCAACTAGAGGGTAGCGACCCTCGCTTCTTGCTGGCGGTTTGCAGCAGAGGGCGCTGTTTGTAGCAGAGGGCGCTGTTTGTAGCAGAGGGTGCTGGTCGCTGCAGAGGGTGCTCGCAGTTCGCTTGAAGCACGAGTGGCCATTATCTACAGGCAGAAACGTACTCGAGACTGCAAGGATGCCAGGAAGTGATGACACTGATATGAAACATCAGAAGGAGCAGAACCAATCTTGGAAGTTGGTGAATGTATTAATTCTTGCCATTCAAGAATTAATACATTTTCTATAAAGCGTAAATGCTCCATCTATACTGCTGAGTTAAAAACTAAACAAAACGTTTTGAACTCTCTCCTATCTTTCAACATTATCACAATCATATTTGAACTTCGAACTGCACAAGATAATTTTCGGAAAAATAATACACAAGTCATATTCACAGGGACACCAAGTCATTGCGGAATAACAGGGAACGAAATAGCAGATGTTCATGCAAAATTGGCTATTAAAGAAGGTTCGACCATAAATCATGTACCTAGGAAGGACCTAATTTGATCTATGCAGAAGAACATTTGCTCTACCTGGGACGGGGAATGGCGGCAAAATAGAAAAAACAAACTAAGACAAATTAAAACATCTACATCTACCTGGGACACTACAATACGTGCGACTAGAAGGGAAGTGGTAGTTCTTAAACTCTTTGAATTGGACACATGTGTCTTACACACGCATAATGAGAAAAGATCCACCAACTTTGTGCAACACCTGTGGAACTGAATTAAATTTTAGGCATATACTGACAGAGTGTAGAAATTACGAACGATTGGATGAAATAGTGGAGATAGAGATAGCCGTTGCAGTGATACGAAGACAATGGATAGTTGGGATTCGGCTTGGAGGAAGAAACGTCAGATCTTCAGGAAGAAATCAGTATTGGACGTTTCGGATGCACGTTGGCAGTGTTCATCAGCACTAGAAAATGCCTAGGGGGGAGGGAGGAAGACCAAGAAGACATTTAGGTGACCAAGGTTGAATGTATGGCATACATTCAACCATTCTCTAGTGTTGAAGAAGGCTGTCAAAGTGCAGCCTAAACGTCCAATACAGATTTTTTCCTGAAGATCTGACGTTTTTTCCTCCTAGCCGAATCCCAACCATCCCTTGTCTTCGATTGGATGAAATATTAGGTAATACCAAAACAGAAATAAACAATTTTATGAAGGAAACCGGTTTATATAATTAAATATAACTAACATCATGCATTAATTTGGGAGGCTACATATCCTTTCCGGACCTGCCCACAAAATATAAAATTGTCAGGAAGTATGCGAGTAGGCTTATGAATCTGGGGTTCCCTCGCCTCAGCTCTGTCCATTATTTCTTCCAAATTTTCTCAATCCTTTCCATAAAAAATGCATGCTTCAACAATTTTTGTTTGTACAATTCACATTTACTGCGACCATGACCCATGTGGTTAATTTCACAAAAAAAAAAAATAAATAAAAAAATAATAATAATCTTGGACATCCTCAAATTCCTTTTAGTCTGGAGCGCATCATTTGTGAGTTGGATGTTGGGAGGGCGGGGACACTACTTTTTGAAGAAATGTCTTTAGAAGAACTGAAATAACTGTTATTGAAGCATGCATAAATCATCATGCAAAAATCATTTGTTATTCTCTCGGGAAAACAAGACATATTTACGCTAGATATCTTACCAAGGTGTCAAAAGACTTGTAATGAAATTTTCCATGTTCCATAAAAATCTTATAAGTGCTTCGAGGCATTTCAGAATATAAAAGTATCAAAATATTCCAACGGCATTGGTCCACGATAATTTTTCCAATCGGTTTGCATGGATAAGCCAACCATTATTCGACAATGTTGAAATGAATTGGACAGTGTTGCAATGTTATTACTTTCCGGAATCCAATTCTCCTATTGTACTTGTTTAAATGAGGAGACAAATCCTTCACTGAGTGAAATAAAGCCGACATGTAGACAGATAAAACTCTTGCCCTAGACAATTTGTTGCCCATTATTTCATGGTGCTCACAGCTCTTTTCCCAGCTTAAGATTAATTAAATTACAAAGAGAACTAGAGGAGAAGAGGCTAGGAATTGGAGAGTTAATACGCTTACGGTGCTGAAGCCGCTCTGAGATAAGCGTCAGTCACACAGGAGCTGCATAACTAAGCACATTCCACAGAAGTTGTTAGTGTACGCTCTAGTCATGATTAGTTTGTTTAAAAAAAATGGGTTTCACCTTTTATATTTCTACTGAGCAGCTGATTCAATTCTTCATTTAACGTTAATTTTCTTTCATGGGTGGGAAATGTGCTAAAAGCGGGAGAGGGCGGTGGAGGGACTGAGAGAGGGTGAGGGGTTGGAGGAGAGTGAGAGAGAGTGTTGTTAGGGAAGGATGCGAGAGGGAGTGAGGGCAAAGGAGGGTGGGAGGGAGAGAGACAGAGGGAGATGGAGGGCGGGAGGGATGGAGGGAGATGGTGGGAGGGAGGGAGGGATGGACGGAGAGATACAGAGGGAAAGGAATGAAGAGGGATGGAGGAAGAGAGAGAGAAAGAGAGAGGGTGGGAGGGAGAGAGACAGAGAGAGAGAGAGAGAGGGTGGGAGAGAGAGAGAAAGAGAGAGAGGATGGGAGGGAGAGAGACAGAGGGAGACGGAGGGAGGGTGGGATGGAGGGAGGGAGGGATGGAGGGAGAGAGACTGAGGGAGAGGGTGTTAGGGGGGTGCAGAAAGAAAGAGAGAGAGAGAGAGAGGGTGGGAGGGAGAGAGACAAAGGGAGATGAAGGGAGGGAGGGATGGAAGGAGAGAGACTGAGGGAGAGGGAGGGATAGAGGGACAGGGATGGAGGGAGAGGGAGGGAGGGATAGGGGGAGAGAGACAGAGCGAGAGGGAGGGAGGGAGGGAGAGAGGGAGGGAGAGAGGGAGGGAGGGAGGGAGGGAGGGAGAGAGAGAGAGAGAGAGGGTGAGAGGGTGGGAGGAGAACGAAGGGCGATAGAGAAGGAGGGAGGGGGAATGGAGGGAGAGAGTGAGGGAGGGAGAGAGTGAGGGAGGGAGAGAGTGAGGGAGGGAGAGAGTGAGGAGGGAGAGAGTGATGGAGGGAGAGAGTGAGAGAGTGAGGGGGGAGAGAGTGTGAGAGTGAGGGAGGGAGAGAGTGAGAGGGTGAGGGAGGGATAGAGGGAGAGACAGAAAGAGGGATGGAGGGAGGGAAGGAGAGAGAAAGAGTGAGAGTGAGAGGGGGAGGGAGAAAATTTGTTGTCCTTATGTTAAGTTCCGCGCATAGTTGCGACTATTTTGGTGGCTAAAATGCGAGAAGCGGGAGATAGGGTAAGCCAAGCAGAGGATGAGTGTTCTAATTAAAACGGGACATAGAAGGAACGAGGAGTGGGGGTATCTGATCGATGGTAGTGGGGGTATATTTGGCAGGAGTGGGGAGACCTAGCAGAGCCAGGCTGTCTACTGCAGTAGGAGCACGCCAGCCTCACAGCTGGCAGGCACGTCTTCTCTGTCATCATCTCTCGCGTTGAGTCGGTAATATTTAGTATTTAAGTTTACCAAAGATATTTAAGTATTTTTAGCATAAATATGCTTTAGCGACGACTAAACTAAAAAAAAAATTTACAAAAAAGTGTCCGCTGGCGGGTTGACCATGTACGAAAAAGAAGACTGTATATTATACATTACATTACATCGGTTTGTCGGGTGACCAAAAGCATATTTATGTCCCTGAATTTGAGCAGTAAGCTCTAAACGAAATTAGGTATTTGTTTTGTTATCTTATCGTTAAATACGGAATTATGGAGCGCATGGTATGAGGAAATATGTTTATGTATCATTACAAAAATATTTGTGAGTCATTATAAGTTTATTTCCTTGCCTATGTTAAGAAAATATTTAGAATGATGAATGATTTTTTGAAAGTTATTTTAATTTATTTGATGACAATCATACTTAGCGACAATCCAATCTAAAATTTCGGAAAGTAAATTAAACACATGGTATTCATGGAGGAGAGACTCTTTTGGTTTGTCAAGTTTTGCTGCATTAATTTTATGTAAATCATTTTTTATCTTGATTTTAGCAATTTTATATTTATTTATTTAAAATTTAACGTCCATTATTATTAACTGAGGATTTCGGGGCGGGTTCTCTATAGGTTACCATCCTTTTCTAGCCAGGATAGGGCTGACGCCTTTTCTTCTTTCTAAAGAAAAGCCCACCCCTAGTGGGAATCGAACCCATGACCTTTGGCACGGAGTGTTAAGTGCTCACGCCTTAACACTCACGGCCACCGGGCCTCCACCAATTTTATAGTTAAACTACTAAAATAATAATAATAATTATTGAGAATGAGAGCAAACCACAGATGTAACTTGTTTGCTTGATATTGAAGGCACTCCCTCTCACTCTCTCTCTCTCTCTCTCCCTCTCTCTCCCCCCCCCTTCTCTCTCTCTCTCTCCCCCCCCCCTTCTCTCTCTCTCTCATTAGGTTAAAGTATAATTGACTCAACTGTGAGTATATACATCAATGACATGTCGTTATAAAAATTAAATGAATTCGCATAAACACACAGGTTTTTTTTTTAACTTTTCACGAAGCAGTTTAGAATTGCTTGAGAATTTAGCGTCAAGATATGGGCATTGCTGAGTTTTAATGGTTTTTAAAACTCAGAAATTAATACGTATCTTACAAACTAGAACGAATCGAAATACCATAAACCAAAAATGGCAACTAGAATCAAGTAATATGACAGACAACAAACTAAGACAAATCGAACATTTACTTACTGACTGGCCAAGCGCATAGAGTACTTCCCCGAGAGAGGAAATAGTTCTTGCAAGACTGCGAATAGGCCACACATGCATCATTCACGAATACATAATGACTAAAACTGAAAGACCAACTATGGATTTGCAATACGGAACTAACAGTTAAACATATACTAACCGACTGCTTTTTTATAACGAACTTAGATATACCGCAGGACTTACTTGCTGACAGTAACCATCACATTGACAAAATTACTACACACTTAAAAAAATATAAACATATAAGACAAAATATGAAACAATCCTCAACTTCTTTTATTTCAAAATTAATTGAATGTCTACTTAGTTTATTTTATGTTTAATTTCAATTTATTTAGAGTGTTTTCTATGGATTTATTTATTTTGTTTAGTTATTATTTGCTTTTTTTTCAATATTTTAATTTTACTGACTTGGTATTACAAATGAGCATCGTTTCCATAGAATCTTAATTACTTGTATGATTTTAAATCAGTCTCTTAACAGGCCATGAGGGGCCGGTTACTGTATAGGTATCTGATTCATGACCGCCTTTTTTAGGTACCAATTAAGAATAATTAAATTAATTAAAGGCTGAGTTGGCCTAGAAACGTCAAGGAGGCCGAATTCAACACATGACCGAAGACACTAGAAGATAAAAATCTTTAGTGCTTGCTCGGGATTTGAACTCAGCTCCTCCAGCATATTAGTCGAGTGCCCTACCACTGAGCTAACCTCGCCCCCTTATATACATATATATATATATACATATATATATGTGTGTGTGTGTGTGTGTGTGTGCAGAGTCAATTGGTATATTGGTACTATATTTGGTAGAAATTGGTACTAAAGTACGTTGTCTCAATGAAAGTTTACAGCTATATAGTGTATAAGAAAGTTATATAGTGTGAATATAACTTGTACACTCAACAATTCGTGAAATGACATTTAAAAATCAAAGAAACCTTTACTCAACTTGACATAAGATGCCTGATGATGAGCCTGAACAAATCCGAAACGTCGCAAATACGTGTTAATGTTTCAAACAATTTTTGGGGAGCAACTCCTGCCAGTTTCTTCCAACAAGTTCACTGCTTAGACGAAAAGAAAACACGTATTGTTTACAGCTTGTGAGCTTTCGGGTACACTATCTACAGGTAATTAGACGCGTCGATTAAAATCATTTAACGAATCTAGGTGAGAACGTTATGACATTCCTGAAAAACGGTTCTTATGAATTTTTTGATAGAGCAGTCTCCTTCGAAGAAATCGGCGCTTCTTTTTATTAGGGTCGTACTTCGGAAAGGTGCAAGTAAGAAAATTGAAATATCTGGTTCATTATTTGTAACCTATCAAGATTCGAGAGAAATACAATAGCTAACTATTCAAACGGAATTTAATGACAAAAATATATTATTTACTTTGTTAATAATGTTTACGCAGCTTAGGCAATAAAACATTTCACTTAATGAAGAATGGTGAGTCGTTTCTTTATGTTACTTTGGTTTCGTTAAATAGTCATTGGTCCAGAAGGTGTCAACGTTATTAGCTGTCAGTCGTGATTGTCATTTTTCTAGCTAATGCCATTGTTAGTGACATTAACTGTTCAGTGTCATCCAGTAGTTGTCATTATATCAACCCTTAACACTATATTACCAGACTTTAATATACATATATGTATATATATATATATATATATATATATATATGTGTGTGTGTGTAAATGTGAACTACCTGTATTTTTAGCGCGTTTCCTCTATACTTCCATAGGGAGGAAACCCACTAATTACGTCAACCTTGTGATGCAATCCGGAGGTCAATATGAATAATGTAAACGTCTCATAACCAACAGGTCACGAAAAAAAAAGGTTCTAATTCATATATATGTATATATATATATATATATATAAGGGGCGAGGTTAGTTCAGTGGTAGAGCACTGGACTAATATGCTGGAGGACCTGAGGTCAAATCCCGAGCGAGCACTAAAGATTTTTATCTTCTGGTATCTTCGTTCATGGGTTAGGTTCGGCCTCCAAGACCGCCCCTAGGACAACCCAGCCTTTAAATAATTTATTAATGGGTAGATAGGTGCTAATGACCCAAGAAGTCGAAGCAGCAAAGGGCAAATCAAGCGGTCGAAGTATAGTACTGACCACACTATATCCCTAGTGTGCCGTATGGTCATGAATCAGATACCTTTATAGTATCTGCCCTTTAGGGCCCTCGTGGTCTGTTGAGTGACTTATTTTTGTTAAATATATATATATATATATATATATATATATATATATATATATTAAAGGCCTTAAAGATCAAAATTATATATTTTTTTACCTGTGAGGCCTTTACTAAACGAAGATTAGAATATACGTGGAAGAGGTCAATTTACGAGTTAAAAATATAAACCCACATACATGTAAATATCCATATATTTATATATATATATATATACATATATATATATATATACATATATATATATATATATATATATGTGTATATATATATATATATACACATATATATACACACACATAAATACAGAGTGTCTCCAAAATAAACGGGAAAACTTCTGGAATCGAAGCAGGACGAAAAAAGAAAGAAAAAAGGTCCTTTGACATTTTTCTCGTTTTTGCTCCAGAACAAAATTACCCCGATAAGAAACTTAATGCTTACTGCTTAGCGTTAATATCGTCGATGCAAATGCTAAGTATCGAATGTGAAAATCACCACTTTTCAGGAGAGTAAAAAAACTGTTTCGAGGTTTATTTTAAATCAGAGCTTACTGATAAACGTTTTTCATTTATGCCACTATCGATAGTCTGCATTAACAATCTTTGATTTTACAATAACAATTGCCACAGCGAACACGCGAAAGTGACATATTCAATACTTTGCCATAACGGAAATTTGATTTTCTTCTCATTCCAACAAGGTCAAAAACGCGAATGTGGCACATACGAGACTTGGGAAGAGATCAGTTCAAAACATTTCTTCACAGTAACGAATGCAGACTAACGAAATTTTTATTCATTACTTTGCTTATGGACATAGTTAAATAGTTGGCACATTCGATGTGTCATAGTTAATTATGTGTCATAGTTTAATTATGTGTCATAGTTTAATTATGTGTCATAGTTTAATTATGTGTCATAGTTTGACAGTGGTTACTTACCCTTTTACAGAGTGAACTCGAGATTCGAGATTTAGCCACAACCTACATCAGTCCAACAGCAATCAGTATAGATAGATAATGAAAAATGCGTTTTCTCACATTCGATACTTTGCATTTGTATCGACGATATGCTTCCAGAGATTCTTTTCATTGGAAATTTAACGTCGTTAACCGAATGATAACATCTAAGGCGATACCCACAACCGTTTAAGAAAAAAAAAAATTAAACCATAATTTTCTAGAACTTTAATTTAGGATGAAGAAAAGGTCTAAGGACTTTACTGTCCTTCTTTTATTCGACAATTCGTTTTCGAGATCAGTCTCTCATCCTCGGTGTCTTCTGAACACTCATCGCAACCGAATAATAAGAATATAACCAAGCAAGTTAACTTAAATCATTTAAATATAAATAACAAAAGGGGTCAACAATTAAAGACAATTAAAACAAAATAAATTTTTTTTTTTTTTTTTAATTTTACCGTGCGTTTTAGGCTAAGGTAGTGACCTCGAAAAATGTTTCTCAAATAAAGGAAAGAAATATGAAGGAAGGAAAAAAAAAAAAAAATGAAGTAGAGGGTTTGCCCATTTCTTCGCCCTAAATTATTATGATGAATCTTCACTATCTGACTTCCCCGATCGTTCTATTGTTCGTGTTGAGGAGATATTTAAAAAACAAAATTTTAACGGTCCATAGCTTAATTATATTTTGCTGTAAAATTAATTCTTCAGTAAAACAAGGTAAATGTTGTAGATGTTTGTATTAGAACCTTTAGAATGAACGGAAGACCAGAGGGCAAATTGCTTTCACTAAATGTTCATCAATATTTCATGAAAATTGGCGTTAACATCTTTCACAAAATCTCAAAACTTTATGTTAAATGTTTCTCTTCCAATCTTTTCAAATTCCTAGGAGTAAAAATCACACGGAAACGCGCTAAGTTGGCGAAGTTCTTGTAAAATGGACTTTTTGGGGAAATTCCTCGCTGCACCCTGGATGTCGGCTCTAATGGCCTAGATGTCAGGGCGCCTTAAAAAACAAAAAATAATCGTCCAACACAAAAATAATTACTACGAAATTCTAATCATTAGGTGAGATCTACTGCTTTAAATTTATTATTTTAATGCCTTTATAAAGTAATTGAATTTGTTTTTTTCTTCAAACGTTCTTAAATCCAAAACTAGGTGGAGGAAAAATAGCTTAGGAAATGTTTATTAAGTTTTACTGAAGCGTAGATCACGTTGCTAATAGACTTTTCTGAAAACTTCAAAAACAAAATTGTGTTTTGCTCCATTCCTATTAACATTTTATGCATTTAAAGGTACTTTTTGGAAAGTAAATTTAATCCTTTACAACGTTTATATCAGCTACTTTTTTCATTGCTGGCATACTTTATTGGCAGAAAAGTGACGAAAAACAAGGGTTTCATCGGTTTTTCGCTATTTGTTACTCATTGGTGCGCTTTAGCGAAAAAATGATAGATATAAAATTCAATTCTTTACAATAATCCGTCATAAAAATAACGCCTTTCCATTGGAGATTCCAGAGTTAGGGTCTCTGGAGAAGAACTGGAGAAAGTTGAGGGGTCGTGCATTAGGTCCAATGGAAGTTCATTCGACCACGTTAAGACCCACCAAGTTTCGTTTTTAAATTTCAAAAATTGTGGGAAAAAGGGGGGTGTCAATCGAGCAATCGAGTTTTGAACACCCTGTATCTATCTATCTATCTATCTATCTATCTATCTATCTATCTATCTATCTATCTATATATATATATATATATATATATATATATATATATATATATATATATATATAGATAGATAGATAGATATAAATTCTCTCAATTTTTAGGTGGCTTGGGGTCTTAAAAGCAGTAATACTTCCTTCCTTCACACTACTTTATTTACTAGGCCCAACATGTTTCATGCTTCATAAAACTATGCCAGTTTTGGTTTTATGCCAGACTCCAGAGGGAGTACATGGTGACGAGAGTACTTCCCAGCAAGAAGTGCTCCTGAAGAGGCGCGAAAATATGCACGAAACATGTCAGGCCTAGTAAATGAAGTAGTGTGAAGGAAGGATTACTGCTTTTAAGACCCCAAGCCTCCTAAAATTTGAGAAAATTTATATATATTTTGGGTCACTTGCAAAAATAAATTATATATATATATATATATATATATATATATATATATATATATATATATATACACATTTGTGTGAGTGTATCTGTATAAAAATTTTGGTAATCATGTCGTTATCAATTATGAAGATTGGAATACATTGGAAAAGTCCATGTTACAAGAACTTCGCCAACTTACCGCGTTTCCGTATGATTTTTACTCCAAGGAATTTGAAAAGCTTGGAAGAGAAACATTTAACATAAAGTGTTGAGATTTTGTGAAAGATGTTAACGCCAATTTTCATGAAATATTGATGAAAATTTAGTGGAAGCAATTTGCCTTCTCGTCTTCCGTTCATTCTAAAGGTTCTAATACAAACATCTACCACATTTACTTACCTTGTTTTACTGAAGAATTAATTTTACAGTAAAATAAAATTAAGCTATGGACCGTTAAAATTTTGTTTTTTAAATATCTAATCAACACCTAACTTAATGAAATTAACCCACCAAGTTATGTTTTTAAATTTTAAAAATTATGGGAAAAAGGGGGGTGTCAATCGAGTTTGGAACACCCTGTGCATATATATATATATATATATATATATATATATATATATATATATATGTATATATATATATATATCTGGTCACATTTATTACAGTGCCAAGGTAGATGATTTATTTTCGTAGTCCATATTTTCAAGCGTTAATTTATTTTTCTAGAAGTACTTATTTCAAAGCAGCTATTTCATGACGTCAAATTATTTTTTATTTATTGTTATCATAATCTCAAATATTTTAATAATAATAAATAATAAATTTAATGAAATTCTTGTACTAGTTTCATAGAACATCGTTTATTGAAATTTGGTTGAAAATGCGAAATACTCCCACAGCTTCGTTCAATCTTATTCGATTCTTGTTTATTAAAATAATTTATGAAGAGGAATGTAAGAGCTTTCTCAGAAAGATTTAATATTTTTTATTAGTGTCAAACCAAAAATTAACTAGATTCTTCCGTGTAATTCTGTTTGTTAAGTCACATGATAATTCTTGTACATTCTCTTTAACTTCTATTGATAATCTCATTTCATTCAAAAACAAATTTAAATAATAGGAAAAATCATTCACAAGATATTTTATTTTTTAATATTTTTATTTTGTTTTTATTCATTATTGATTATTTTTCTTTTACCACTCGCGTGCGGTTTGTGGTGTACAGTTACACGTACAGTTAAAAAATGTTTGGAGATTTGGTAACTTATCTACAGTACCTAGATAACTTGTTGATTTGGTAACTTATCTACAGTACCTAGATAACTTGTTGATTTGGTAACTTATCTACAGTACCTAGATAACTTGTTGATTTGGTAACTTATCTACAGTACCTAGATAACTTGTTGATTTGGTAACTTATCTACAGTACCTAGATAACTTGTTGATTTGGTAAATTATCTACAGTACCTAGATAACTTGTTGATTTGGTAACTTATCTACAGTACCTAGATAACTTGTTGATTTGGTAACTTATCTACAGTACCTAGATAACTTGTTGATTTGGTAACTTATCTACAGTACCTAGATAACTTGTTGATTTTTTGATTGTGAGAAATACTAGGAATTGAATTGAACATCTTTATCATACTGTGCATTTTTGTTTGTCTTTATAATTTATTTTTATCATGTATATTATAATGTATTTTTTCAATAAACTATGTAACAAAAATTTAATAGGACTAGGCCAAGAATGTAATTATCAAAGCAACAATATTTTCTGTTGTACTAGACATAAAAGTTGTAATGAAACTTAAAATGAGTTATTAAAAGTAAAAAGTTCACAAATTAATGAATTATTCATGTTTACGCATTGTTAATTAAGCGCAAAAAGGAGCATTTTCAAGAATTCGTAAGTACAAAAGTACTCAAGTATACAGATTGACATTTTTACAGTAGTTTTATCGTACTGCGAAGTATAACATATAAAAACATTAGATTTTTATCAAGTCCCCCACCAGAGATATTAAAGCCTAAAGTTATAAAAAATTGCAAACATTTGATGCCTACATTTTTTTTAAAAACTAAGGTAACAAATTTTAGGGTTAAGAGTACCTTTAATACAACCTAATTATTTATGTTTGTTATCATTTCAAAAATAAACTTTGATATACATCCCCTTATGCTAAATATTTACAGAATGCGGGGTGAGTCAAATATGGCCGCAATTTTCAAACGATTGACACTAAAAATAATTTAATATTTTAAAAAAATTGTTTTGAACAACTGATTCCATATGTAATTGATGTTTAAAATATGATTTTTTTTTTCTAAAATGGTCAAGCAACCACCATTGAACCACTTAATATGGATTGCGCCCTTTATAAAATTTATGACGTTCCTTACTATTAATATTTCTTGTTTTATTATTATAATTTCAATCAGATATTACTGGATGAGTAAAATATTCTATATCTCTTTTTTACCTTGCAACTGTTATATTCTAAAATTGTCTGTGGTTTAAAAATGTGGTCGTTATTGTGATTTTTATTTATTATAGTTACCAATTGATCATTTGGAGAAATTGCCAATTTTCATTTGAAATGGTATTTGTCTCTTTGTTCCATTGCCATCTGTTTCCACATAGTCTAATTTTTTCTAGAATGACTTTTTTTGTGGCGTTAATGGTAATGGTGTAAGCGTCAAAGAACCGTAAAAAAACTTTTGCTTCTCGTTTTCTCTTTGTCGTCAATCCTCTTCTTTTTTAACTTAACTTTTACTGCCATCTTTCTAAAAATCTTCGTCAAAACATTTAGTATGAAAATTGTTAAAATTCAAAGCGTCATTCTTCAAAATCTTTCCATTACTTACCTTTTTTTTACGATTTCGATCTCCTCAATGATTTTATCTAGATAATTATTATTCGTAGATACGAGTATAACTCGCAATCTATTTTTCGCTCTATTAAAATATTTAGTCCCTTTGCAAAGCTGTAAGAGTTCTTTATTATACAAGTGTTTGTTTGAATTTTATTGGATAAAATGAATCAAAATCTATTATTCATCCAGAAATAGTTTTCTTTTGAAACCACTTAAACTCAAGGTTATTATTTTGTGTCGTTAGTATTTTGACATCAAGGAATCCTACTTTGTTGATCTTTTTTAATTCTTTAGTAAATTTAAGAATTATTCCTTTCAATAAAGTAGTCAAATAATTTCTTAATATGAGCAAAATGTCGTCGATATATTTGAATATAAACTGGATATGTATGTTGCATTCTTTGACAATTTCTTCAAGCATACAATTCATAACAATTCCGAATTAAATCTATCATTAAATTTAAAATAACAGTCCTTAGTACAAAGTCTTGTCTATAATTTTTATTGCTAGATCCAATGGTACATTTGGGAACATATTGATATGGTCATAAGCGATAAATCTAAAACCTGGTGAATCCGTAATATTAACTAATTGGTTTTTCTTTTTTACACTTTCTTCGTCATGAGCTCATCGCTAAAATTGCGAAGTTCAAAATAAAAATAATTGGTTCTTCAAATTACGTACATTAAATGGACTCCCTTTCTTGAAATTTATTAATTTCACGTCGATCTTTTTAGCTAATTTTTGAGTTTGAGATTCAGTCGCACTTACTGTACGTCTAAGAGACGTTCCGTCTTTATGTATGTTTATAAGGCCATAAAAGAGAGGGGTATTACTATTTATACGTTTATTAGTTAAACTGTTTGTAGAGCCGCAATATATTTCTTTAAATGTAGAATATTTCCATAAAAAGTACTTATTTTGTCAATATAGTCCCGTTATTTGATAATAACGTTCTTGCTAGTTTTATCTGCTTTGACAATGTATCAGGTCATCTCATAATTAATATCGTTTTTTGTGTGCTATAAGGCATAGTATAAAATCAATGAAACAGTAGCTCTTCGACTGTTACAACAGGATTTACTTCTACAGTAACGGGGGTCTCCCGTGGTCTAATGGCTAGCGCCTTGGATTCATAAGCGGGAGATGGTGGGTTCGATTCCCAACCTCCGGCAGGAATTTTATCATCCCACGGCTCGCTGGTAAAATTCCTCGCTGCACCCTGGATGTCGGCGCTAATGACCTAGATGTAGATGCGCCGTAAGAAGAAAAAAAAAAAAAAGTCCAAGGCTACAGTAGCCTGCAGGAGTTGGTCGTCAAGCTCTGTTAGTAGACGTGTACGAGCCTTATCTTCAAGCTTGCGGTTTCCCGCTCGAAACCGCTTCACTTGTCGCGCACTAATGACATTCTCACCATATATTTCTACAGGTTTTCGATAAGTTGAAGCAACATTCTCTCCTTTATCGAATTCCGAAAGCATAACATGGCGTAAGTGGTGTCTTGGGAGATCCTTTTCAAATGAGATTTAAGCATAGAATAAATAAGTTTCACCAAACAAAACATGATAAATAGAAGTGTATGCTATGATAAACAAAAATCAATTGAAAGGGATGACTTTGTAATATAAACATAAACAGACAGAATATTAAAAACCAACATTACTTAGTATGTGAAGAGCCATATAAATAAGTATTTTTAACAACTGTAAAGTCGCGGATTCCGCCTTACTCATTATTTTTAAGCGGAAAACTAATATATAGGTACAGAAATTGGTTCATTACAAATATTTTTTCTAGCTTTGTCAAAAACATTAAAAATACTTAGCCTGATTTTCTTATTAAAATTAAAATTCGTATCTGCATTTAAAGCATGTATTCCACAACAGAAATGTAGTTAATAATTGGTTTGCTGATAGGTTTCAAAACTATGACCTAATGTTAAAAACTGTAAATCCTCCTCGGGGATAACAAAATTTGTCATATTTACAATGCATTCAGTATGAAATATTTATGTGGTTGTATGTTTAGAAGCTTTTAAACAAATTTGCAGTTTTTTTTTTTTTTTTTTTTTTTTTTTTTTTTTTTTTTTTTTTTTGAAGTATTAGAATTACAAATTTGTAGACTATTCGAAAAGAGTTCTATAAAGAACTTAATAACATTTGAAATTTGATGTTCTATAATTTGGCTTAGCAAAAAGTTCTTACAATTTCATTCGAGGAGGATGCGAAAGATGTAAACTAATTTCAATAAATTGAAGAACATGCTCATTTGTAATTGTATTCATTAACTTCCTAGTTACACAAGAAAAATAAATAGTTTTGTTCTTTTAAAATTGAATATTAACTCAGTTATTATAAAATAATAATTTCCTTCTAGGTTAGATTCTCTGAACCCAATGAATCGATTTGACTTATTGCCAGAAATGTTTTTTTATCATTAGTATAATGTATACAGAGTTTGGCTGATATAAATAAAAATTACGGCCTTTTGGATGAAATTAATAATTTGGTTCTCGGGATATACCGATCTCTATGCCCTATTTATTTTCAGAAGACTTATTTTACATTAGCTAAGGTTATCTGTAACTGAGGTATGCCTAGTTAAGTTGCTATACAAAAGAAATTTTGACCGTTAGATCCACATTTTCAATTTGAGTGCGGAGTGATGCTCACTCTCCAGATGGACCGATTTCGGTTGATAAAGGAACTCTTTCAATCGTTTGTTGCACCATGTATACCATGTGATTATATATATATATATATACGGCATTCTCCAGCGGTCGTTTTCTCTGGGTGATATTTCGCAGGAATCCCATCCTGCTATTGTTCAACAATAAGTTTCAAATTAAAAAGGTTATTATAAGATAACAAACAAAAATGTACGAAGTAATACAGCTTCAAAAAATATGCGAAGCCCAAAACGAAAGTTGATGTCAATCAGTCCTCAGTCAGAAAATCACACGCACATATGAAAGTCTGAGAACCCTCACTCGGTCTTAATATGTATTAATGGGTTAATTTTTTTTTCTTTTTGAAGACCCGAAACAATTCTTTTTAATTCTTCTTATTTTATTACTATTTTACAATTTTTACAAAATTATATTACATATTTTCTTACACTTTTCAACTTATTTTAAATATTTATTTTATTTACGACGCATCGACATGAAGGCCATTTATAACAGCCATTTATAGTCCAAAGCGTTTCTTTAATATACGGCATATTATTATTGTATGTCGAGGGAGACCATTCTTGAGGAAATACCTCAGAAAAAACTGACATAACAATAATACAGGGTTGCGTAAATCGGAAAATTCACATTTCATTTTTATACGTAAAAACAAAAAAACAGAAAAATCGTCCTTTTGAAATTCTTACGCTGAAAACCCCGAAGCTAGAGACTTTTCCAAGGCATCAAACATTTTCCATTACTTTACCATTATTTAGGAATTGTACAACTGGCGCGCGGCTTTGCAAAATATCAATAAGTATGAAAAAAAAACATAGACCTTCTATGCTCGATGAATACAATTTTGAATAGAGAATATAAAAAAACAGTAAAGTTCGTTTCAATCAGTAAAATGGGGTTTGCATAATAATTTTGCAAGAAATTATTCCTATTTTTGCAAAATTGAAACGTAAAACTTTGAATATTTGAACTATATTTTTTTAAAAAATACTACGATACTGAAAGTTTCATAAATATTTTAGAAATTGAAGGTTGGACGGGTTCAGAAATATTTTAAAGTTATTTAATTTGGCATCCAACTCAAAACATATTCGCCTTGGACTAAACACCTCTGGTTGGACTTAGGGCAGTATTTTTGGATATATCTTATCTATATATATAAAAATCACGCGTCTGTCTGTTTGTCCGCTTGTCTGTTTGTTTGTTTGTTCCTTATACAAAACCACATCGTTTGACCGATTTTGACCAAACTTGGAATAATGGTAGGTCTTGATACAGGAAGTCTCGTAGGCTAAGTCAAAAAATTCTACGAGCTGTCTGTCTGTATGTTTGTTCCTTATACAAATCCACACCCTTCTTCCGATTTTGACCAAACTTGGCACACAGGTAGGTCTTGATCCGGGGAGTCACATATCCTAGGTCAAAAACGTCTACCATCTGTCTGTCAGTATGTTTGTTCCTTATACAAAACCACATCGTTTGACCGATTTTGACCAAACTTGGAATAATGGTAGGTCTTGATACACGAAGTCTCGTAGGCTAGGTCAAAAATTTCTACGAGCTGTCTGTCTGTATGTTTGTTCCTTACACAAATCCACACCCTTTTTCCAATTTTGACCAAACTTGGCTAGGTTAAAATCGCCTATGACTGACAGTTCGGAGATCACGAGTTCGAAACAATGAACTCTAATTGTTATAGATTTTAATATTAATTATTTGGTTTCTAATTTATTTTTGCTTTTATAGATGCAGAAAGTAGGTGTAGCGAAGCACGCCGGGTATCAGCTAGTATTATATAATAAACACACTCGTATGAGTATTTAAAAAAAAAAATTCTGCTTTACAGTAATAGCTACACGATATTAGACGTATAGCCATCGGGGATCAAGCATACAGGCTGCTAGGGTTCCTAAAACGTGACAGA
This sequence comes from Gonocerus acuteangulatus, assembly GCA_946811695.1. Taxonomy (NCBI): domain Eukaryota; kingdom Metazoa; phylum Arthropoda; class Insecta; order Hemiptera; family Coreidae; genus Gonocerus; species Gonocerus acuteangulatus. The sequence continues at coordinate 25,226,459 of OX328124.1, forward strand.
TCCACTAAGCTAGGGGTTGTTAAACCCTAGTGTGTATAAAGTTCCTGACAGACATCAGACATACCAACAGATAACAATTCTTAATATCGTTGTTTTGGGTACATTTGCGTTGATATAGGCCCCCAATAGTATTTTTTCTCATATGTCTTCCATGTAAAGACAGCGATCCGTTAGAATTTTATTATATATATATATATATATATATATATATATATATATAGATTTATATATTTGTTTGTTGAGTTCCGCATCACTGGCGACAAACTCCTTTCTTATCTTGAAAACATTAAAAAAAATAATATATAAATACGGGTATTTAAAAGTATTATGGAGTTAAAGTCTATTGGTTAAAGAATAATTCGAAAAAATTGACTTTTTATATGTATTGGGTCCATTCCATGTCAAATCAACACACTTTTTTTACCTCACCCTTTCAGTTATTAATGAAAATTGGCTCACCAAAATTGGGACAAATAAAAATACCAAATTTCAAATTTTTCAACATTCGGCCACGTAAAGTTTTCAAAAAGCGGTCAAAATCTCGCTTTTTCAAAACATTTAAATAGTCATAACTCCTCTCCTGTTTACGTTACAAACATGGGGAAGGTGTCAATGTTTAGCTCTTGATATGCCCTTTCAAACGACAAGCACATGATAGGTCATGACCATACTTTTTTTCAAAATCCCAAAATAAAATTTTGAATCTAAATATTTTTAAAAACGCATCTTTAAAAATTTTGAAAATATTTTATATAATTGGTCATATCATTACTAATTTGTATAGCAAATTTGGTTATGGGAATGAAATGGGTTCTTAGACAAAATAATTTCCAAAATTCTTAGTTAGCAACACCTGTAGGACGGGCATTTTCTATCCATAAATACACAAGGATATAATTTGCCATGTTTAACATCAAGTGTGTAATAAACAATAACTACAGGAATATAATGGAACTTATTAAAATACAAGAATGTATGATTTAATGGAGTGTAAGGGAATAATTCCGCAAAAGAGAATAAATAAACCAACAGAATGCGGGATAGGAGGTTTAATGTTGAGGAATAATGGTAATTATTATTATTATTTGCAGAGTATGTATGGTGGCTACATGAAGGGGATCAATATACGGAGACCCCGCCCCTTCAATGGCGGCTAGGATGGCGGACCCACCCCTAACAACGCCAAGCAGTCTACCATCCTCCACCTGTCTCCCTTATCAACAGTCTGCTCTTATCACATCACACTCTATCATACTAGGCATCTCAATATGTTTACAAAAACAATCGGACTAGGTTTTTCTCAAAGTCTAATCCAGTCATGTTTTTCTTTTTTTAAGGGCTGGCTATAAATGATTACGCAATTCAAAATTATTTCTAAACATTTTTTTACAATCAAATGTTTTTCCAACATCAGAAGACATATCTTCTACAAGTCCATAAATCAAGAAAACTGACCTACTAATATTTAAAAAATGACAAAACGGAAAAAAATATATTTCACAAATCAATATATATATACAAATCGCCGCAGTATGATTTTCCAAAAACATTATTCTAAAAGCTAATTATTTGGAAACTGTGTTCACTCATTTGCAAATTTACATACAAAACTTGAAGCTTTCAGAAAACAGATTTTACAGACTTCCCAAAACTAAGGAAAGATAAGTTTATATATATATATATATATATATATATATATATATATATATATATATATATATATATATATATACATATATAGATTTTTTATGTAATATGCTTGTTTGTCATTTTATTGCTTACTTAAAGGTATCTAAAATCTAAATCCACTATATTTTTAATACGGAAGGAGAGATCTCTTTCAGTTAAACTGTATACATAATTTATGTTTAAATGTTTTTAGTACATAACTCATTAATCAAATGGAGTTGACAATTCCAAGATCAAAAAAAAAAAAATATTTTCCTGTCTACGCACGTATTTAGAGCCAATATACAGAAAAATAATGATGCCTTACTATTGAATCAAGTTCATTACTTTTCCAATAACTAGATTTGCTGATATATATAAAGTTTTCTTACTCGAATTTTGTAAAATTAACAAAACCAATTATAGAAATATATATTGAATTCAAAACTTATTTATGCTTTAAAAATAGGCAATACATTTCTTCAGTGAATTATTTTACAAGCCTAATATACTCTTTTATTCCGGTTAATATTCCTAAAAATATTTTCTTACTGAAATATATAAGAATATTTGAACTATTGAATATAATATATTCTTATATATTTCAGTACATATTTTAATACATATTAAGTTTCAAATCATTATTCATATTCATTTGTCGTTAATAATTTTCAGGAAAAGGGGACATAGGGTATTTTCCTATTCAAACTGTTTAAAAGAAAATTATAATAGATTTGTCAAGTATAAAAATAGTCAGTAAAGATTATTGTATATGGTTTTTAGTCTTAACATGATTTGTTGGTTTAAACTATATGATGCACAATGGAAGTATGATTTTTCAATATGTATTATAAAAAAAACATAATTGTTGAAAATATTACTAAAAGAAGTTCCTTATTTTGTACAAATTTCTAACAGATATTTAAAATCCCTTTTACTTCTAGTCTATAATTTATTAGACTATAACAAATTTTTACATGTATGGAATCTAATTTTTTGGCAAAATGTAGCTGAATAAATTATTGTATCCGTGCTTTGCTTTGAAGTACATAAATACCTAAAGCTTGTCAAAATGTTTTAAAATGACATGGCTCTCTCATTCATAACACGAGCTTTAGACAGCAGACTGACCGGGACTATTCTAAATTTAGGGCTACAAATGTAATATGCTTCATAATAAATAATGTAAACAAATCTTCGGTGTTGTAATTTATATTAAGGTAACTATATTGTATATAGGAATTTGGGCTAATGTAACTCTAATTGTTATTTGTATGTGGGCACACGTTAAAATGTATTTTTATGAAAAATAAGTTCTAAGTGTATATAGTGCAATAAATTGTTTTATTCCTGAAAAGTCTTGTATAAAAAAACAGAGTTTCAGGTATTTGTGATATATGACTTTTGTAAAAAAAAATATTATTAGATTTATATATAAATGTTAATGTTAATAATTAGTTTTTAATAATGTCTCACTTGGTGAAACAACAGCATCACGACAGTCTTCCAATGTATGCTATGTATTATAGGAATCAAACGTAGCAATAAGTTTTTAATACATAAAAAATATAGCCCTTTATCGAAATGAAAAAAAAAACAAAAAAAAAAATTGGACACTATATTCATATAATTTAATTTGTATGTAATTTTGATTTTTGATTTATTTAAGCAATCCACAATTGTAAATCACAGTATTGAACCGAAATTAAAAAACAGAATCATTTATTTGTGTCAAGTATCGCACAACTTGGTCATCAATATTTTCTCAAAACTAATTCTACAAACTTTCAAGACAACATTTTTAATTATTGGGTTTCGACTGAATTTGAGGGCGCTTATTCCTAAATTTTATTTGCGTAATAATATTGGTAGGCTAAAAAAAAAAAAAAAAAAAAAAAAAAAAAAAAAAAAAAAAAACTACCTAATTACGGTATCCAAATTATTTTTTTTAGCTGACGAAGCCTGCCACGCACTATTTTCAGAAATATAGTCTTCACGAAATGGGACAGTTCCTTCCTCTCCATAGCCCTGAAGGTGGCTTACATGTCATGCCGAAACGTTGGCAGAGAGAAATTCTTTATTTATAAAAAAAAAATAAAGTTTGCTGTCCAAATGTTTTGGGATAAACATTTTAGCTATAAAATTTAGAGTTTATTCAATCACATGAACGAACCCTGATGACCAACACCTATACGTCAACGGTCGACTATATATCTTCTCAACTTTTTTTTTTAGCATAAATTTAACGAATTTTAATTAACCAGGGAGATCCTAATACATAAGAAAATTAAAAATCCAAATATATCAGTCACAATTATTGTGCTGTGCATATTGAGACCCCATTGCTTACTATTTTTTGGATGAATACTATAATGGTCTATCGTGAAATTTTCTTGGAATAGTGAGATAATCAATGGTAAATTATCATTAATATTGGAAATGTTTTATGTAATTATACGGCAATTAGAGTATGAAACATATTGATGTAACATGTTCACTTATTTTTGCTGTATTGTTTTGATTAGCTACATAACTTGAAATATAAATGTATTTCTTGTTCAATTACTGTGATTGGAACAATTATTTTCAGATTTCTAAGTATTGTTCATCAGGTTTATTTATCTTACTGTATGTCACATCTTTATGCTTGCCTTAAAGCAACAAAAAACAATGTTTTTTTTCACAAATAATTCAATTTTTACACATGAAACGTTCAGTGTTCAATTGTGGGGCATGTGATTTCAGTGTGTTTGCACACAAAATTGTAAATATTGGTTTAAATGCACACATTTGTATTTAAGAAGGTAATTGTATTTGTAAATGTTTTTCTTTTTTTTTCTTCTTTTTTTTTTTAAATCTTCATATTAACCACAAAATACCAAAGAAATCAACCTATTGCTGTAGTCTTCCCTAGAGTCTTCCATTTTGGGACAAATTGCAATTTGACCCTTAGATTACTATAATGTAAATAATCCTTTGTCTCTAGAAATATAGTTAGAGATGTTTTTTGTTATAATTCTGAATAGAAATGAAACGAGTGAAAGGAAAACTTTTATATTAAACGATCAAGGATATTGTCAACAAAAACATATCAAAGGTGGCGCTAGGTTTTTAAGCTTTGTGTTGTTTTACAGTTAACTAAAGTTTATTATTAATGATGTCCAAATGTTTATAAAAATTAGGAATGTCTTATGAACACAGTAAAATATAATTGAAAATATCGTATATGGAACTAATTAAAAAATAACATATTCAATATAAATACTACATCACAGTGGACTTGAATTCCTTCTAAGTACATAAAAGTCACTTGAATTTTAATAATCCTAAGAAAAAAAAAAAAAAAAAAAAAAAAAAAAAAAAAAAAAAAAAAAAAAAAAAAAAAACAAGGTCAAAATATTCAGGCTTCGGTCATACGATTTCTTTTTATAAAACAAGGGTATTTGTGCAATCGCTTTGCGTTGATTTTCTATATTTCATCAGCTGTCTATGAATAGAATGAACACGGGCGCTAATATTAACTATTTTTTTTTATTATAAATTGTATAAAATTTGTTGTATTTAAATTTGTTATTGTATTGTATTATATTTAAATATTAAGACCCTCATGGCAATTCCCAAAGCCAGATATCTCTTGAAAATCAATAAGAAAAATACTATATTTTATCATTTTTTATTATAAGGTAGAATTATGTTCTTGGCTTATTATTTAGCTTGATATTTGAACATCTATCTAATAATTTCAAACGGTGGTGGTTAACATCTAGCAAAATACGGCATAAGTTTGCGGTGAATATTTTTATAAATTTTGTTAAAGTCACGTTACTCGTTTTAGGCGGCACCTTCATTGGTCCCGACCCGATCCGATAACTTCCGATTCTCGGGCGTTCAAACTTGTTTGTTTCTAGACAGATTTATGACCGACGACGCAAAATGGCGCCAAACGATATATTGTTTTTCCATAAAGTCTATACCCTTTACATCTTAACCGATTTCGATGCATTTTTTGTTTTAAAAATGCTAATAAAATTTAGAACAACTTTGTCAATTCACATTTTTGTTTCCCTTGTTTATTAAATTACAAGGAAAAATTTTATTACCATCCAATGTTTATAACCTCCAAATGCTTATAACCTTCTACTTTTCTTGTTTTTCTTCCATTTTTTTTTTTTTTTTTTTTTTTGCATAAATTTAACATAAATTTAATGGCACATCTTGGCCATTAGCGCCGGGCTATCTATAGGTTGCCACCTTTTTATAATGCCAACAGCACGTGGTCGGTAACCCATTCAGGTACTGACCACGCCCGACGTTGCTTAACTTCGGTGATCAACGGGAACCGGTGTATTCAACGTGGCTATGGCCGTTGGCTTTTCTTGTAAATAATTTTAAAATGTCATTACCTCCAACATTCAACCTAATCGAAGGTTTCTATGCTTATTAGGTGGTATGTCTTAAATTAATCACTCATTTTCACTTCATTACGAGGTCATTACTGACGAGTTGTGACTAAATCGGATCGGATCAGATCGGGTGAAATACGGTTCAAATGTAGGTGCAGCCTTAGACAGTGAAATAAAAAATAGGAAAAAATAAATATAACAAACAAAGCACTACAGTGTACGTTCCAAATACTAATATTTTTTTTTTTTTTTAAATCTTTATGAACATTACAATATTTTTGAGTTGTATTTTGATGTTGTGTTTTTGAATTTGGCGCCACCCAAACTTTGTAGATAATCTTTACGAATGTGATGAATGTATGATGTTTCTTTTCTCCTTAGAGGTCCCAGATCCCGGGGCCACAGTTGTGAATGACAATAACATGTAGGCAGTCAACAAATACAACACTTCAGTCAAACTTACATTTCATTTCACCCTAGCAGAACTCATCAATTTTGTATAAATATTTTTATTTGTAAAAAAAAATAGATTTATTATGTTTTTAATTGGTAAATGATATAGTATTCCTTATTGTTGTTTATTATTATTTTACGATGCCATTTCGTAAATAGATAACATGCTCTGGTGTGTATTACTTTTGTCGTCTCCGTGATTGTGTGCGATCAATAGTCGACAGAAGGTATTCAACACAGTTTATTATAAAAATTATATATATATATATATATATATATATATATATATATATATATATATATATATATCAAAATAAATCACTATTTCGACATAAAATATTCTGAGTATATGAAAAAACAGGAAATAAACAAATAACACTGGTCTACAACGAAATTGTAAGAGAGTTACCGCTCCAGTCATGTGTTTGTTTTTTTTTTATTTTTTTTTTGTTTTTTTTTTTTATAAATTTCAAATTTACTTGAAAATTAGATGAGATAGAAGATATCTGATTGCAAATTCTTTTTTTTCATTAAACATTCTTTAAGGTACAGCTATTATAATTTTTGAGACAGCTTTATTACTGCCGGATTTGCTGACAAGTTATCGCCTTTGAAGTCGTATATCTCTGGATATGCTCAACGGATTTCAAAGAGAATTTGTTACCCTAAAATTTACATATTTTAATTAAGTAAATAGGGACTTCGTTTTCAACCAAAATTTGATAAAAAAAAAACACTGTTTCCGTTTATCCCGTTTTTCTAAGAATTGGAGGGTGAGGCAGAAAAACGGGTTGGATCTCAAGAACGCTAAATCCAGATCTGCAAGAAATGCTAAATAGATCTCATGGCAAAAAAAAAAAAAAAAAAAAAAAAAAAAAAAAAAAAAAAAAAAAAAAAAAAAAAAAAATCAATTTTGTAGACCAGTGTAAACGAACAAATTGAATAGAAAAAGCACAATTATATATTATTCCCATTCATCGGGCGTGTGTGTTTTGTTTCGTACTGACCGAATCCGTGGTCAGACAGTATTTATTATTTATTGTATAATAAATATCTAAATATTTGATTAATAAACATACAGAATAAAAGTTACGAGAACTGTTGCTTTTAACACTCAGACTATAAATATTATCATTCCTCTGGTAAAATAAAAAGTAAAATAGAGATTTATGTTGAATATATGAACCACGTTTTATTTATGATTTATAAAGAAAAAAATAGTTTCTTTGTATTTAATAAAGTAATAGAGCATTTTCATATACCTGATGACACATACCAGATTAAACTCCATTTTGGGTAAATAAAACCATTGTATGAAGAATATCGTTCTCGTTTTGTATCGAAGAACGAGAATTGTCGCACGTGCGCATAGAGCAAGAAAGACAGTGCGACGGTATTTTTTAATGGCTGAACGCGAGAGGCAGATTGTGACGATGAAAGTCAACTAAGAAATTTGTGGTTTGAAAGAAGAATGAATTCAGACGGCAATTGAAGTTTGTGAGATTATATGAAATGTGGATGCAGTAAAATTATGATGAGTGTTCAGGTAACATCTAAAGACTCTGAACAAACATATCCCTAAGGATAGGGACTTAAAAAAAAATAAAGTTATAGGTTATTTGGACTATCGACTGTTAATTAATTAACGGCTCGACAGACATCTGGAAGCTGCCCTTGGCCCTCACAAGGACAATGTCATGGTCCAATGTTGCACGGAACGTTATGCTACTTGTGCGTTGGCTTAGTCATGTCTTAGCAAACAGGAAATATGTTACTCAAACGGGATATGTTATATTACTCTCATATTCGCTGGTTTGCTAATGTTTATTTTGCGGAAATTAATTAATAGAATATAAAATAACGGATCCTGGCGTTCAGCTAGAGAGACGTCAAAACGTATCTGTATAATTAATTAACGGCTGGACAGGTGCTGGAAGCTGCCCTTGGCCCTCTCAACTGCCTATATCCACTCATCTCTGTCAGTAGCAAGTCTGCTGGACACTCCAACCATCTTTAGATCCTCAGCCACCGAGTCCTTCCATCTTCCCTTAGGTCTTCCTCGTGCTCTGGTTCCATCTGGGATTCCATAGTACAACATCCTGCTTCCTCTGTCTTCCATCCTTACAACATGGCCCAACCATTTAAGGCGCTGAATTCGCACGAAATGGGAAACTTTTAGATCCTCGAATAAGTCGTATATCTCTTTATTCTTTCTCATTCGATGTACCCCATTTTCCTTAATTGGTCCCATTATGCGTCTCAGCACCTTTCTCTCGAATCTATCAATCTTTTCGGATAGATTTTTGCGTAGGGTCCAGGTTGGCCTATAGACTGTTGTTCGTAAACCGAGTTAGTGTTAGGTTACAACGTTCTATCTATTCAGTACTGAAAGATTATGATGAAGTCAATTAGAAACACTTTTAATGTGCTACAATTATAGCTTATATACAGCTGAGCTCTACTGTATTCTAGTTGGACTGAACAACATTCCTAGGGCAGACAGACGAGACGTGATTCTGTGCACTCATTCATTGAGTACACTACAGTCACAAGCTGACTGAAATAATACACATCTTCAAAACTCACATAACAAACACATTACAATCTTCTAGCTGATAGGTCATAGAATTCTCTATATATGCAAAACGTGCTGCAAGACAAAATTAGCTTAACCGATCAAACACACCCAAAACTTCAGCAATACACTCAAACAACGTATCGTCGATGCAAAAGCAAAGCATCGAATGTGAAAATCACACACTTTCCAGAGTGAAATGACTTTTATTCATTACTTTGCTTTTGGACAGTCAAATAGTCGGCAGATTCGACCTTTTGATAGTTCTTACTCTCCCCTTTCACTGAGTGAACTTAGATTCGAGAGTTTGTCATCCATCAGTCCAACAGCAATCAGTATAGATTGAAAATCAAAAATGCATTTTTTCACAGTCGATACTTTGAATTTGTTTCGACGATAATATAAATATTGTGTTTTAAACTTTAAAAGAATGAAACTCTGTGAGCAAAATATTAATTATATTTTTAACTGTTAAAGGGAAAGTATTACATTTCTGTTCATATGGCTTAATCAATTCAATTTTATAGACAGGTGACAAAAACAAATAAATAAATAAAAACATCTAGATAAATCTTTCAATGAATTTCTAAATTCCTGCAATAAATCATTGGCAAGACTGTTGGAGTCAACTAACTGATAATAAATTACTTATCATCAAAGATAGAACTCAAGAGTGGACATACAGCTACCACGACAGTAGACGAAGAATTGCCTGATACAAGAATAACACAAAAATATCTCATGACATGAGATACCACATCCCAACTTGTGGTATACGCAATAGAGACTTCACTGACCTTGTTACAGAATGCAAAGGAAGTAATATTCCATGACATAAACGAAGAGGCCATGAGTGCCCTGAGGGGCAGATACTAAGATGTATCTCATCCATGACCATACGGCACACTAGGGAGATAGTGTGGTCAGTAATATGCTTAGGCTGCCTAATTTTCTCCTTTGCAGGTACCCATTAATAAATGAATTAAAGGCTGGATTGGCCTAGGGACGGCTAGAGAGGCCGAATCCAACTCACGAACGAAGACACACACAAAAGATAAACATTTCTTTCTCGGGATTTGAACTTAGGCACTATATTAGTCCACTACCACTTAGCAACCCATTCAATAGAAAAATTCAAGGAATTACTGCGAGAGTGTAATAATGGAGTATGAACACTCAAAACTACATTACATGTTCGGCTAATCTCTATTTACTTTAGATGGAATTGTAGCATTATAACCACGGGAATCGTTATTTGGAAAAATAACAAGAACAAGTCGGGCGTTGCCAGTACCTGAATGGGTGACCGACCATGTGTTGTTGGCTAAACGGGTGTTAACCTGTAGATAGCCTGGCGTTAATAGCACAATTGTTGATATGCAGAAATAATAATAATAAAAAAAATAAGAATTTCGCATGTAGTACACCAACAGATTTGATCTCTCCCAATGAAGAAAAATACGTAATTGGAATTAATTTTAAGTTTGACAACTTAAATTGAAAACTTATCACGTTTGAAAATACTTGATTCTAAACGAAGACAGGATGTAAGATTAATTGAGTTGCTAATGAAGTTATTCTGGTTATCATAATTATTTTAAAAACGGCTGATTTTTATAAACGATTAATTTCGTACAATTTGACCAACCTTGCTGATTTCCTAGAATAACTAAGTTCTGAGGATACTGTTCTTTGTGTAATCGCCATTGAAGCGGGACACTCATACAATAAATAAAGATAGTACGTTTGCTACTTCCGAGCAATGAATTTTGAAGATTTAGAAAGATATTGCGGCATTCAGACAAGAAAAAATAGAACAAAAAACAAGATATGTCACCAATCAACCCGATAGATAAATCTAGAATTAGTCCATGTGAAAAAAACACCAAAAGAAAAAAATATATAAAACATTTAAAAAAAGAAACATTGTGTATATCTTTTGGACTTTATAAGTAGCAGACGAATAGTCGACAGTTAAATAAAAACAAAACATTAAGAGCGAGTTGGACGTAAATTGTGAGAACAAAACGAGGTGATTTATACAAGCTGATGTACATTGTGGTTCCAGGTCACGTACTGGAATACTTGGATCTTGGCGTTCCAACCTTCTCTCCGTCAAGGAAGTAAAGTCCTACCTACTTGTAGAGGTATAAGTATAAGGTACTTATATTTATTTATTTTGCATTCAAGCACCATGTCTTTAATAAATCCCTCTTTATAATACATACAAAGTATTTCATCTCTTATATATTTAGATCAGGTATATCTGGCAGCGCGCTCATGTAGCTCAGTCGGGTTGGAAGGAAAACAGTTCAACTCGAAGAAACTGCGACATCTTAGCGGACTTCCATGACGTTCTTACTACTAGTATGATTTGGAAAGCTAGGAATAGATATATTTCATACATATTGTGGAAAACTTAAACACCTATTGAAATGAATGTTTGAGAAAATGACACTTTAGGTGCCACAATGCTCGGAAAGCTCTAGTACAAAATACAACGAAGTTTTCCTCATTGTACATTTTTTTTTATGAAGAATTCATTGTACTGCTAAACGCAACAAGCAATGCAATACTCAGGAGAAAAAGATACACAAAAAACGTTCTAAGAACTAAATCGACAATTTCGAACTTTCATGCATGTATTTCTTCGACTAAGATCATCCCATCAAACACTTGTCGAGAACTGGTTTTGTAGAAAATTTAATAAGATTTCGAATGGTTACGTTTCATTTACCACGAGTTATCCAAACGTTTTCGACAAATTTAAGAAAATATTCGAAAATCCCAAAACACCTTATCTGTTATCGTTGGTGCTCAATGCGATGGACTGAGGAGAGACCAATCGACAAGCATTTTCCACTCTTTGCTGCAGTTCTTCAACTGATGTTGCAGAATTATGATTGGCATAAACGATATTTTTCAAATGTCCCCACAAGAAAAAGTCTAACGGAGTTAGATCGGGTGACCGAGGAGGCCAACAGATGGGACCGTGAGGTCCTATCCACCGGTCCCGGTAGTGCCGATTTAAGTTACCCATCAAGCTGCAGTATCATTCTTTGCCGATGCTGCAGAGGTACACCTTCTAGTAAAGCCGGCAATTGTTCTCTCAAGAAATTTAGAAACTGAGCTCCATTTAAATTATTTCGGTAGAAATAAGGACCAATTAATTTATTTCCGAGAAGTCCGAACCCAAACGTTGATGCTGTGAACCACCTGGTGATGACAAGAATAGGAGATTCTAGGATTTTCCTGTGCCCACGTTCGAAAATTCCAACGATTTAACATACCGTTAGTGGTGAACTTCGATTCATCAGTCCATAGGACATATGGAAACATGTTTTCATCAACTACCAAACTCGACATTTGTGCAAGGAACGTTAGACGCCTGTCATAATCAGTGTCCCGGAGCCCCTGGACAAGATGAGAGCGATAAGGCTTGAAATTATAAGTCCGTAGTACATCTCTAATTTTGTTCTTTGAAAAACCTAAAACCCTTCCGGTATTTCGGAGAGAAGAATTTAGACTTTCCATAACATACAATAAAATATCCAGTTCCTCGTCGAAATTGCGCTGCCGATATCTTGGTCGATCAGCAACTGATACAAATCTCCTCATATTGAGAGCAAAACGAATAAATGTTTTGTGGCTCACTTGAGGACGAGCGGGAAATTTTTGGGAGTACAACACAGCTGCACGACGAGCGATAAGACCACTTTCAATAAAACAATTGTACATATCAACTTTTTCCTCACGGGAAAACTGCACTCTTCGGTTCATTTTGACTAGCTGATTAATACTGAATGTAGGCAAGTAGGCATTGTTGTAATAGTTATCTATTTCCAGGAATTAAAGTTCCCTTACTTAAGACCATTTGGATAAACAAGATCAGTGAATGTAAACAGCTCTACCTTCACCGAACATACAGGGGCTTATTTCTCTTTCTTCTCTGCATCTTTAAAAGAAACATTTATTACGAATTACACCTAATAAGTTAATTATTTATTTACAAATTATTTCCCATATAACAAAAGAAATGCAAAGCAGGTTAAAGTAATTAGTAACGAAACAATCAAAATGTATTTTGTTTCGAACTTTATGCCATAACTTTTTTATTAATTAACCAAATTAAAATCTGATTGCATCATTGATTTCAGTGTAAAAAATCCTTTAAAATGATGTATCGAAAGGTAAAGGATCTCATTTGAAATTTCAAAGTTGTATAGGCTTTGGGGTACCCCGAAATTTTGTTTTTCCAAAAGCAGGCCAAAATCTTAAACTAGATTAAAAATTATGAAATACGTATTTTTTTGTTTTATTATACCGTTATCCGTTCAAGAGAAATTCAGCCGGGCCATCTAAAAAGGACACCCTGTATAAAAGTAGGATGTTTGAGCAACGAATAATGAAGATATTGCGGCAATCAATATAAATAAATAAATAAAGTAAAGCAGCTCCTGTGGGTCTGAATTATTAGCAAAATATTCCAAAAGTTGATATAATTCAAGGAAGAAAAATTATTTGGCTTTACTGAACAAAATGTTTAATATTCAATTCCATGATTTGTGACCTTTATTCATGTACATTTATTTATTTTTATAAATATGGCAAAGGTCCAAATAATAGTACTCCAGATTCTTGCACTATTTTATTTTTGATACGCCCTACATGTTTCGTGGCCTTATGCCACCTCCTCAGGGGCCATTAACTCCTAAAAACATTTTTTACAAATTTTTAATATCTTATTTTAGTAAATTTAATAATAATTATACACCGAGTAACATTAAAATTCCTATACTAACCCCTAAACTTTATATGTAAAATATAATAATAAAAATAATATTGTTATATTGTACATACCCTATGTGTGGTCAGCTCGCCACCCATACTATGACTGAGGCTAGCTAAATATCTGTGTGGAGAGGCTTAGTAATCAGCTTATTAAGATAAGTTGTATAAAGGTTTGTACTATTGCTTTTTTCTTTGGATTGTTCGCTATTTTCTAATGTTATTGTAAAATATTTTATCTAAAAATTTAATTTCTGTTTGTTTATTTACCGAGTTCCTGTTTTTTATTATGTGGATATTTTCTTTTATTTTTCGTTTAATGTTGTTTCTGTCCTCGTCAACTATTGCTATGTCGTCCAAGTCAAATGTAAGTCCGTTCTTAAATGCGTGGTCCGTTAGAGCTGTTTTATTTGATTTCTCGTCTATATTTTTGGCATGCTGCTTAATTCTATTCTTTAGTATTTGTGATGATTCCCCTATGTAGCACTTGTTACAATCTTCACATTTAACTTTATATACGTTATATTTTGAATTTATTTGATTTACTTGGTCCTTAATTTTGCTGAAATTAATAATAACAAAATAGAAAAGAATTTCAGCAAAATTAAGGACCAAGTAAATCAAATAAATTCAAAATATAACGTATATAAAGTTAAATGTAAAGATTGTAACAAGTGCTACATAGGGGAATCATCACAAATACTAAAGAATAGAATTAAGCAGCATGCCAAAAATATAGACGAGAAATCAAATAAAACAGCTCTAACGGACCACGCATTTAAGAACGGACATACATTTGACTTGGACGACATAGCAATAGTTGACAAGGACAGAAACAACATTAAACGAAAAATAAAAGAAAATATCCACATAATAAAAAACAGGAACTCGGTAAATAAACAAACAGAAATTAAATTTTTAGATAAAATATTTTACAATAACATTAGAAAATAGCGAACAATCCAAAGGAAAAAGCAATAGTACAAACCTTTATACAACTTATCTTAATAAGCTGATTACTAAGCCTCTCCACACAGGTATTTAGCTCTAGCCTCAGTCATAGTATGGGTGGCGAGCTGACCACACATAGGGTATGTACAATATAACAATGTTATTTTTATTATTATATTTTACATATAAAGTTTAGGGGTTAGTATAGGAATTTTAATGTTACTCGGTGTATAATTATTATTAAATTTACTAAAATAAGATATTAAAAATTTGTAAAAAATGTTTTTAGGAGTTAATGGCCCCTGAGGAGGTGGCATAAGGCCACGAAACATGTAGGGCGTATCAAAAATAAAATAGTGCAAGAATCTGGAGTACTATTATTTGGACCTTTGCCATATTTATAAAAATAAAAAAATGTTTAATGTTAATTACTTCAATGAACCTTTATTAAATATCCACATTATACCACTGGAGCCTGTACATGAGGGACCCCTATCCGGAAGGCATGCATGACACACTAAGGACAAACGGTTTACATACAGAATGCCTGTTTTACATCTAGCACTCGTCCTACTTGGCGGATCTACAAGCAGAGTGAAAAAAGCGAGAATGGTAAAGAACTGCTTTCTTTGCATTTCGTCATGAAAGGATGTTCTTCTGGAACGCATGACCTCAGAATTTAGACAAAAACACTCTTTTACTGTGTTTCCTGACCCACCCTATTTGAAGGAAATCCCATTTATTTATTTATGAACGTTCGCATATGACGTAAATAGCCTTTTGATTCGCTCAAAACAATAATTACATTTGAGGCGTTCCCGACCAGAAGGGCGAACTTGCCAAATGCAATCGTAGAGAAAAAGTCACTCACTTGCAGGAACTGCGTCATCATAGTGCGTTTCCGTTCTTATCCCTAGTGTCAATTGGAAAGATCGAAATAGAAACAGTTATTATTTTGGTTCGAACACCGCTACAAACTAGAAATAACTATTTCACAGCTCAATGCATTGAAAAATATCAAAATGTTTCTAATTTTCTTGACTTCTTCTACGATAAAACTAATTCTACAAAAAAATGAAATTTAAAACAAAAAAACAACCAATTTAAAAGTGAGCTAAACAACTACGAAAGCCCGTTAAAAAGAACAAAAGAAACACATTTGAAGTTTTAAGCACTTATTTCTCCGATTGACATCGCCTAATCGAAAATTGCTTCAGAGGCTTTTTTGTAGAAAATTTAATAGGATTTCGATTATTTAATACAATTTCCCAACCTTTTTCGAGATATTAAGGAAAATATACGACGTGCCCAAAATTTTTCATGAAATATTTTATTCTAATCCTTTCTTAACTCCAAACGTAACCAGAATTTAAACATCTTTGTTTATATGAATTTCATGCATGCAGAAATGTTTTAACTGAATCCCATGATTCTAAGTACCCAAAGCAAAACCTTTATTCAACAAATATTTTTCCACTTTTCTCGAAAACGGTTAAAGCTATCGCCTTAAAAATGGTTTCGTCCCTTTTCCTAGGCCAAGAACCATATAAAACGACGAATTGCAAGCATATGATGTAAGCGTAAAGATTTTTTTCGCGCGAACTTCACTCCAAAAACCATGTTCCAGTGGACGGATGCTGCTAGTTAACGAACTAGATCTTTCAAATTAGAGAAAAGATTATTGTACCAAATTTCATCCGTTTTTGGAAGCGAACAGACAAATATATTCGTATATATAAATTTGAACCACTGTTATTTTCGTTCTCTAGGGGTTCTGAAACGTAAAATTTTCTAGACGGCACTTCTGGATTGCGTCATGAGATCAACCTTATAAGCAGGGTTCCTCTCTATGAAGGGAGTAAGGAACCGCGCTAAAATGTACGTGTTCACCCTTCCGGCCCGCGCAGCTATGGCTCAAACCGAACTCCTCGCTCTTTTCTATGTGGATTTTTCATATTATAAAAAGGCGAACTCAAAAATTGAAAAAATAGAGAAAATCCGAATCCATTGGGTAAACGCGTTTCGGCTGCTCTTTTGCCCGTTTTGTAATAAAATTGGTCCAAAAATACCTAGTCTAAAACGGTATTTAGGAGGCCCGGTGTCCGTGTTAAAGTACATTGATAAAGTAAAAACACTTTTCAAGAAAAGTGCTCACGTCTTAACACTCCGTGTCAAAGGTCGTAGGTTTGATTCCCACTATGGGGTGGTGGCTTTTCTTTAGAAAAAAGAAAAGGCATCAGCCCTATCCTGGCTAGAAAAGGGTGGTAACCTATAGGTAACCCGTCCTAAAAATCGTAGTTAATAATAAATGGGCGTTAACATTTAAGTAAATAGTCTAAAGCGAATGATCAAGCTCCTTAAGAACTGCAATTTATCTGCCGGAATACTTTTTGTTACCTATTAGTGTTACAAGTACACTTCCTACTATTTTGAACCAAGAAATCGCGTAAAACCACATCGAAGATGATATTATTAACCTTTTTTGAAAAATGTATCATTTCGTTTTCCCGAATGAAGCAGAATATTTTTTCACATGATTGACCTCAACTCTACTATCGTGAAAAATTGATTCGGCAAGGAAGCCGATTTAATTCTAGACATATTACGGCAATGAGAAATGAATATTTAGATTAAATGGATGGAATAATCTAATAGTTAATTTTTTTTTTAATTCATATACTTCAGAAATTAATTACTCTGGCTGTATGAAAAAAAGGAAAAAGAAAAAAAACCATCCACCGTTTTCTAGCAACTACATTTCTTCAGTGGTTCTTCTTTTGAGTTTTAGCGCGTTTTCTCGCTTCCTCTATATGTACAAAGCCCAATTATAACGCCGAATCTATGTCGGAATCCAGTTGCTGATCAAAACATTTCACTTTTCAGAACCCTCAGACCAAGAAAAACCGGTGGTTTAAATTTCAGACCCATTACTCTCTTTCACCCTCTCTCTCTCTCTCTCTCTCTCTCTCTCTCTCTCTCTCTCTCTCTCCCTCCTTCTCTCCCTTCCATCCCTCTCTCTCTCTCGTTATCTTTCACTTTATCCTACTCTATCGTAAAGCCCAGGAACTTAGTACCTTTTTGTAAGAGAACCAAAAATATACGATTGAGCGTCTGTATCAGGATTATGGGAATTGGTGTTGAGCCACCCCTGACGGTGGCAGACCGTTGCTGAGGACAGAGCCCTGGGCTCCCGTTAGTCTGCCCTAGTTAATGGGGCAATTCAATGAAACCACGCTTAACTGCTCGGCATCCGCCCTGCCACAGCATGCCTCCTATCTAGGCTCCTAGACAACAAAACCTAACAACATAAATCGGACAAGCATGTTTTTGGGTGTGAGGACTCGCAGGAACATACTCATATTAATGCGTTTCCAAAACTTTCTTCATTTGGCATGCTGGAAAATCTTGTTCGAATATTTATAGTAAAATGTAAACACCTACTCCAATTTCAATGAAAGGTGAAAACAGAGTGCCCCCAAAATAGACGGCCAAACTTCGAGAATCGATGCTGGATATAAGAAGAAGAAAAAAAGTCCTTTGGGCTATATTTCGTTTTTTGTTCGTTTCCGAGAACGCAAAAGCTATAAGAAATTATTACGGTTGTCCTTCACTACGGGGGGAGGCCATCCAAAATTTCTTTAACACTAACTATCCAGTTATAGGATAGTTGTTGGATAGGAAATAGTGGGTATCTTCCGGACTTAATCTTTAGACCTCACGCCCTTGTATTTCTTAGCAAGGGGACACATTAAAGTTCTACAGGGAGCTCATTGGCTGGGAACAGATTCCAGCAGAGCATTGCACAAATCCATTCAGTCATTCAATGTGTGATGTGATGCCTTTATTGCTGCAAGGAGCAAAACCTTTGAAGAGTTTTTAAATTAATTATTAGGAATTATTAGAATAAGAAATAGTTATTTCATAATTCCGTATGCGTCCAGAGTTTTTTTCGGTGTCTGAGGCCATTGGCACGTGCGTCCAGTGGTAAATTAAATAAATGCTGAAAAACACTAGTTATTTAAGATAGACCAAAGGAATGTCCAGATTCCGTGATAATGATTAGATTACTCGGTAACAAATTTTCATAATTGACTACTGTTCAACATTTATTTGAAGGATTTGCCTCTAACACCACATGTTGAGAATTTCATAATTGACTACTGTTCAACATTTATTTGAAGGATTTGCCTCTAACACCACATGTTGAGAATTTCATAATTGACTACTGCTCAACATTTATTTGAAGGATTTGCCTCTAACACCACATGTTGAGAATTTCATAATTGACTACTGTTCAACATTTATTTGAAGGATTTGCCTCTAACACCACATGTTGAGAATTTCATAATTGACTACTGTTCAACATTTATTTGAAGGATTTGCCTCTAACACCACATGTTGAGAATTTCATAATTGACTACTGTTCAACATTTATTTGAAGGATTTGCCTCTAACACCACATGTTGAGAATTTCATAATTGACTACTGTTCAACATTTATTTGAAGGATTTGCCTCTAACACCACATGTCGAGAATTTCATAATTGACTACTGTTCAACATTTATTTGAAGGATTTGCCTCTAACACCACATGTTGAGAATTTACCGGGATTTGGTGTCTGAAAAACATGGTTTTAAGCTCTAGAGCCTCCAGAAAGCATTTCTGGATCCATGTTAATAGAAACGTTTTTGCGCAGAGTCAAATTTCCTATAAATGACATGAAGCTTAAACACTAATTTCGGGCCACCCTGTACATACTTTATCATAAATTGGCCTGTTCAATATATTTGTTCTTTTTTTAAAGGCCTTATAGGTCAAAAATTGTTTACGCTTCTTTTTATACCACTCTTTATTTTCTTGACCCATTTCTAGCCCTTTGACTTACTTTGATTTTAATTTATGAAGTAAGTCTTTTAAATAAAATGTCAACAAACTAAGGGGCGGTGCACACTGGAGAAACATTTTTTATGAAACTGGTTTCGTAAAAGATAGAACGTAAGTTGCTTGCAACAGATAGACAAGATTTACATAGGTTGGTGCACACAGCATTTCATGATACTGTAAGGGACCGATTAGCAAGGATGGGATTTAAAGGAATAGATAGTGGGAAAATATTTTAGAGAAGCGGAAATTCCTTTCAAAACTATAATTTACACTCACGTTACTATTACATACATAAATATCATAAACCATTGCTACGATGAGAGAAAAGGTTGAGTGAGAGAGACAGATAGGTAGAGTTATCAAATATGATCATTTGGGGAGATTATAGAGAATTTGGAACTGGCCTACCTCTGAACAGCATCTGGGCCGAAGTCTCAGGAACGGATGCAAAACTCTGACCGGTCGGAGGTAAGCCAGCTCTATTTAAACTCTTTGTACCCCACTCCTGCTTTTGCAGGTGATTGAACTAGAAACTCTTGTCAGGTCTTAGATCTTCCAGGAATCTTACGAATCAGCCACGTGCAGTGCCAACATCCCAGACGCAACGTTTGCGGATTCGTGGTTCTCACATCTCTAGAGATGGACAGCCAACCTTTTCTCTCATCCTTATTCACTTAACAAGGCCAAAGGGAAAACGGGGCCTTACATCACCCCCCGATTTTTCAAAGTCATGTTTCCCTTGGAACATTACTTTACCTTTAACACTACCCATCCTTATGTTACTAATAATAATAATAATAAACAATATTAGTGCTAATAACAATACAGGTGATGCGCTGTAAAAATTAAAATAAAATAAACATTATTGGCATCTTTACAAGACAAAACCTCTCCCTTAGGAGGTAAAAATCCTTATGTTACCATTATTTTATAACTATACCGAACACTGTCGTCACAATCACTGAACGGCTACTACACTTACGAGCGGTCTATATCCGCTCCGTTATTACACATACGACACTTTCAGCTGCCGGTCGATGTATTACGAATCCTGCTGCCCCACTTCCTTCCGGTGGCTGCGAGTTTGAGCAACCGACCCGCCTGCTATCCACAGAAGTTCTCCTTCCTTCCCCTTCTTTTGGGCCGCAAGGATCCGTTCAACATCGCTCCATGTTCCCCATTCAGCCGAAGAGTTATTGGACGCTTCTTCGAGCTCCTTGAGCTCCTTCAAAGTATCCTCCCATACTGCGGGATCATAATCCTCTTTTACTGGCAGGTCCAAGGGTGGTTTGATCGTGACGTTGACCCATTGCAACTGCACCACCTGAGAGGATTCCCCAACGTCGGCTATCGGCAAAAGGCGATAATCAGGTGTCCAAGCTGTGCAACCAGGTGCTATGGTAAGCTGCCCACTTCCATCTATAACCCGCTCTAGCGATTCTACTCCAGCACTCCCTCTGCATGAAGATGGAGGCGAGTGGGCTTAGACATGCTATACCACCATAGCTCCTTGTGCTCGTCCCAAATCCATGTGGGTGAAGATCTAGGATTCACCAAAGTCCACGGGCACCATTCCTTCGACGTATCCTCCTGGCGAAACGATGAGACAATACAAGATGGTGTTTGTCCGTGAAAGAACTTGAACTCGGCAGGACAGATCCATGGTATCCCGGGACGACATCTGGCTATATCCTGCTCCTGAAGAATTGAGTAGGCCTTCTCGTTGTGGCTCTCCAAGAAGAACGCCCCCTCCGGCTGAGCTGCAACCATTCTTCCTGTTTTATTCTCCTTAAGAGGCAAGGAGAGAACCTGATAAAGCACCATCTCCTGATCCGGAGTTTTTAAAGGCAATTCCACTACAGCTATTACTCCATCATCGGTTGCAATTGCATGTACTTCAGAAATTTGGTAGTAAATTTGGTCATGATATCGGCTTCCCTCCGAGAGGAGTGTCAGTCCAGTTGGCAGAGCCTCTCTTACCTTCCCCAAAATCAGAGTTAACTCTTTAGGACCTAGCATCTCTCTACTCAACTTTCCACTCATCGATGCACCTACTCCATTAAGAACTCTGCGGAATCTAAATAGGAATTCCGTTACTCCAGTTTCTAGGCTTCTGAGGGACGAGGAAAGGTACAGGGAACTTTGGATGAGGTTAGTAACACGCGATATGTTCGTTTGAAGTTGCGCCTCTTTTTGAAAACCTTCCTTCAAAATTCTACGGACCACCCCAGACAACCCTGAAATAAGATATTCAGGAATCATTTTCAGGCAACTTAGCTCTCCTCCTAAGCGGGTATGGGGACCTACGAGAAAAAGTTAAAGTTTTCCCCCTTGGTGTCCAAGTAGCATCAGGTTTCCCCTTTTGCTGAGCTTGGCTCTCGCTATCTGAACCACTGGAACTTTCCCCGGAAGTCCCACCTGTCTCAATCCGTCCTTCGTTTCCCTCCCCTTGACTATCCTGGGTTATTTCCCTGTTTTCTTCCTCAGGAGAGGATCTAACGCCCAGAGGGCAGGCAGGGTCATCACATTCTGGCGATCTTCCCGCAGCAACCGGACAGTGTCTGTGAATCTCACTCTGCGTTTCAATTTCATCTTGGTCCTCACAAGAGTCGTCTTCTGAGCCATAACAACACCCTGGGTTAATTTCCCATTCCGGCTCCATGACCTCATCTTCCGACCCTTCCACTTCCCGGGTTGCCCCACCTGCCTTCGTCATAACCTTAGGGTGCGAATCCCCTCCTCCCCCCGGGGCCCGTTTTAGCCTATTTATATGAACTACATTCAGAGATCCAGTGGCCAGTCGGATCTCATAGTTTACTCGCGAAAGTACCCTTTCTACTTTGTGTGGGCCTGTCCAGGGACAGTGGAATTTTGGACAATTTCCAGGCTTTACGGCTGGACAATGGAGATAGACCAAATCCCCCACCTCTAGGCGTCGCTCCTTACGCCGGGCATTACAATAATGGGTCCTCATTGCCCAGGCCTTTTCGGCACGACTCAAAGCGTCCTTATAGGCTTCTTTCAGCCGATGCCCTAACTTTTCGACATGGTCCGCTGATTCCGATCCGTCATTGGTTGGACCTACCCAGCAATCAAACGGAGTTACCAATTCTCGCCCAAGCATGAGGTAGTTTGGGGAGTATCCTGTCGACGAATGAGGTATTGCTCGATATGCCATGAGAGCATATGGGACCCACTTATCCCAGTCACGACCGTCTCTTCGCACATATTGGGATATCGAATCGGTAAGAGTTCGATGTAACCTCTCTACCATTCCGTTACATTCCGGATGGTAGGCGGTAGTTTGTAATTTCCTAATCCCCAGAGCTCTACAAACTTGAGTAAACAGTCGAGAAACGAAATTTCTTCCCTGGTCTGTTAACAACCTCCTAGGGACCCCATGTCGAGTGATAATATTCTCGACGAGTGCTACGGCCGTTTCTTCAGCTGTTTGCCCCTTCAGTGGTATTCCCTCCGCATACCGTGTAAAATTGTCAATTACGGTCAAAACGTAACGATGGCCCCTTTTGGAAGTCGGCAAAGGCCCAAATATGTCTAGCGATACCTGCTCGAAATGCCCTGTGGCCATATAGGGAGCTTCCAGGGGGACCTTTTGAGATACAGGACTTTTTCTGCTAGCGCACGCGTGACACCGTTCCACAAAGGACTTAACATCCGCCGCCATGCCCGGCCAAAAATATGAGCTTTTGATTACCGCGAGAGTACGATCAGCCCCTGGGTGCCCAGCCCATGGTTTCGAGTGATTTTCTTCAACGATTGTTTTTCGTAGACCCTCAGGCACCATAAGCCTCCATTCCGACTCATCCGTTGCCCCATCGGCCCAATATAGCAGGCCATCGGCATCTGTTTGTACATGAACAGTGCCTCTCTTGATGGCTCTTTGACACCACATATCCTCCTTTTGGGCATCCTTCAATTTACCTCGGGTTATTTTCTGCCTATTTCCCGTGACTACAGCTATTGTACGGCTTAAAGCATCAGCGTTAGAATGTTTCTTCCCCGGGCGATGTTCGACTTCATAGTCGAACTCCTCTAACCGAAGGGCCCACCTGGTCAGCCGTGAAGACGGGTCTCGAAGGCTTAGCATCCACCTCAAGGCAGAGTGGTCAGTGACAAGTTTAAACCTTCGCCCTAGTAAATAACAACGGAACAGCTTTGTTGCCCAAACCACCGCTAGCAGTTCTCGTTCTGTTGCCGAGTAGTTGAGTTCTGGACCCTTCAACTGCCTACTAGCGTAGCAAACAGGTCTCTCGCCGCCATCTCTGTACTGGGACAGAATGGCACCCAGAGCTACTCCTGATGCGTCGGTGGACAATATAAATGGCTCGCTGAAATTCGGATAGCACAAGACTGAGTCCGAACTTAGGATTTCTCTTAGCGATTCAAAAGCCTTCCGTTGCTTGTCGCCCCACTGGAATCGTACTCGTGAGCCAGTTAATTCTGTCAGCGGTCTTGAAAGATCCGCAAAGCCTTTTATGAATTTACGGTAATAGCTTGCCAACCCTAGAAAACTTCGCAACTCCTTCACATTTCTGGGGGCTGGAAAAGACTTGATCGCCTCTAATTTTCTAGGATCTGGTTTCACTCCCTCGGCTGTAACTATGTGTCCCAGATAGGTCACTTCCGATGCCGCAAAAGCGCACTTGTTCAAGTTCACTTTTAGATTAGCGCCTCTGAATATGTCGAACAACTCCTCTAACCGGAGCATGTGTTCCCTCAGTGATGAGCTATAAACCACCACATCATCGAGGTAAACGAAACATCCGGTGCCCTTCAGTCGGCCAAGAAGTTGGTCCATGACCCGTTGGAACGTGGCAGGTGCCCCCGCAAGGCCGAAAGCCATTTTTTTGTACTCATAGTGTCCGTTTACAGTCGTGAAGGCCGTTTTTGCCTGATCCTGGGGTGCTATCGGTATTTGGTGGTACCCACTCGAAAGATCAATTGTGGAAAAGATTTGGCTACTCCCCAATTGTTCTAAGGTTTCCTGTATCAACGGAAGCGGGTAAGTATCGACCTTAGTAACTGCATTGAGGCCACGGAAATCTGTGCAGAATCGATACTTTAAGTCACCTGTTGGGGATGTTTTCTTGACTAGAATTACAGGTGCTTGCCAAGGACTTTTAGACGGCGTAATGACGCCTCGTTCAAGCAACGTCTGAACCTGCCGTTCCATTTCCTCCCGTTCACTGAAAGGCACACGATACGGGCGTTTCACCACAGGTCTGGCATCTCCAGTTTCAATATGGTGCTGAACAGGCAGGGAGCAACCTTCGGGACCCGGTTCACAAAAAATGTCTGAATATCTGGACAACAAGGACTCCATATCCCTCCTTTCCCCACCACTTAAATGGCCCAATTTCTCGCCAACGATCGAGGCGAAACCAACAGGAGTTTTAGAGCCATCCTCGCGTTCCCTCTCCGAACAAGATCCACCGTCTTCCGCCCAATCTCTCTCTACCAGACCTACCACTAGAAGCCGTGGCAATGTCACAGCCGAAGCGGTCAAATTGACGAACTGCATCCACGAACGGCCGTCCCGAGGAGTGTTAATGCATCTCCCTCCTACAACCCCATTGGGAAGTGCTCTTGGCGGCTCAATTATGACAGCTTTCTGGTCTAGTTTCCCTGGTACGGAAATCTCTAATAGAGATTCACTGAAGGCCGGA
The DNA here is from genome assembly GCA_946811695.1 of Gonocerus acuteangulatus. Classification (NCBI taxonomy): domain Eukaryota; kingdom Metazoa; phylum Arthropoda; class Insecta; order Hemiptera; family Coreidae; genus Gonocerus; species Gonocerus acuteangulatus. The sequence goes on from OX328124.1 coordinate 25,251,868, forward strand.
AGCGTTTCCTCTCGCGAAAGACGCGCTGAGCTGGTTTTGTTATCCTTCTTCCCCGTGTGTCTTGATTCCTTCTTGACTATCGGCTTAGCTCCTATATTCACGCTAGTTGGAAGGGATAAAATATGACCTGAAAACTTGGCTTCTAGTTCTCTCGCCGTCCTACTCATGAAACGTACCCACTCTCGGTTCGCAGACATTTTTAACTCATCCCTCTTTGTTATCGAACCAACGGAAGGTAGAGATTCAATTTTAGGCGATGCTCCCGTGACTAACAATCCCGAACGTAGGTCTATATGGGCGTCTAATTTCCCTAGTAAGTCTAAGCCTAATAGTCCATCTCCTTCTAAGCAGACGTCAGCCACTATGACGTCGTGGGACAGTCGATGGCCCTTAACTTCGATATTCACCGTTTGAATACCGCGTACCGGGATTACCACACCAGTTACCCCCCTAATCTTACTAGTCGCGGGTCTTAATTTGGACCCTGAGGCAGGAGACCTGATTAGAGTAACTTCAGCACCAGTGTCTACTATCATCCTATGAATCCGCCCATTTATCCAGGTGCTCACCTTTAACCCTTTCTCACCTCCCCCACCTATGCCTAGTATTTCGTAGCGCGATCCCCTAGTCGCCGACTTAGGGCCGGGGCCCTCCCAGTTGTTTGCGTTTGGGGCCTTCTTAGGCGAAGTTCCTTTTACGAGGGGTTTAGAAAAGCATTGGCGATCGATATGCCCAGGACGACCGCACCTATAACATTTCGTACTATTTTTGGGAGAAATATCACTAACCCTCTCTGTTTGTCGACATCCCCTGGCCCATTTAAGTACGATGTAAGGACGACTTTATCCAGTTGTTTGCGAGCCCCTATAACTTCATCTTTCGATCCCTCGCCTGAGAAAGCTCTTTCGCCCATCTCCCGACAACGATCTCCGAACATTCTCACATCCTCACCACAGTCTTGTTTCATTGAACTAAGCTGAAGGAGAAACTGCTCCGGTTGCATAGTCGCTTTAAAGCGGTCTAGAAGTGCATCGCGAATGGTGGAATATTTTACATTGGGCCCCTTGAGATCCGATCTGCTGGCTAAAAATTTAGCAGCCATTCCTTTTAGTCTCATCCTTAACACAAGGGATTTATCACGATCTTCCCAGTTTCCACTAGATGCCACTAACTCCAATCCATTGAGATAGTCTTGGATTGGGACCCCAGAATCGTCACCGGACCAAGGACCGACCATTCCCTGAAGAGAAAGATCCCTCTTTCCTTGCTTACTCTCATGCCTTGTCCTCTCGAATTCTTCCCTGAACTGCTCATTTGCAGCCAACGCCTGATCCAGTAACGTTTTCATATCGGCAAACTGCTGTTCCGTTACCACCATCGTATAGCTCTATTTTCAACGATTCCAATGAACCCCAACACGTTACGGTTATGAATAGAAATTACTTTACTCTCTAATAGGGCCTACCATCGAATGTCCAAATTTGGCGGTCATTAAACCAGGAAACGTGATGAAATTGGATGAACAACTACCCAGCGCCGAGATATCAGTTCGAGGAATTATCCTATCAGCGTCAGCACTACAGCCGCCGGCCTATCTCCAGAGCAGGGTTCTTATCTAATGCCCGCTTGCAGCTGGCCATTTAAATAATACCCGGACACCTGACACCAATTGTAAGGGACCGATTAGCAAGGATGGGATTTAAAGGAATAGATAGTGGGAAAATATTTTAGAGAAGCGGAAATTCCTTTCAAAACTATAATTTACACTCACGTTACTATTACATACATAAATATCATAAACCATTGCTACGATGAGAGAAAAGGTTGAGTGAGAGAGACAGATAGGTCGAGTTATCAAATATGATCATTTGGGGAGATTATAGAGAATTTGGAACTGGCCTACCTCTGAACAGCATCTGGGCCGAAGTCTCAGGAACGGATGCAAAACTCTGACCGGTCGGAGGTAAGCCAGCTCTATTTAAACTCTTTGTACCCCACTCCTGCTTTTGCAGGTGATTGAACTAGAAACTCTTGTCAGGTCTTAGATCTTCCAGGAATCTTACGAATCAGCCACGTGCAGTGCCAACATCCCAGACGCAACGTTTGCGGATTCGTGGTTCTCACATCTCTAGAGATGGACAGCCAACCTTTTCTCTCATCCTTATTCACTTAACAAGGCCAAAGGGAAAACGGGGCCTTACATCACTTTAGTTTCATAAAACTATTTCAGGGAACTGGATTTTAAGAAATTCACCTTTCATCAGCCCATGTGAACTTACTTCAGTGTAATTGTTAATTTTTCCTCGGCACTCAGAGCTAACGTCGAGTTGGTGTCCTTCTTTATCCACGCACTGAATCCACAAGTTCTAATAAGCGCTCAAAAGTGGCTTTGACAACCTAAAAAATCCTTAAATTTATCAGGATTTCTGTTTTAGTTAGCGAGATACAATAAAACAGCTGTATTGCCAATCCCTAATCAACGGGTGAACACAGTACTCTTTTTTTTTTTTTTTTTTTTTTTTTTTTTTTTTTCCCTTAGCCACCACCATAACACAAGCAAATAGCTGCCAGAATTCATCACGAAACTGGTGGAAAACCATTGTTTCAGTGTGTACGTGTCTATGAAACGGTTTTCTTGAAACCCATAACACAAAATCAGTTTCATGAAACAAGTTTCTCCAGGGTGCACCGCGCCTTACTAATGAAGGAGATTACAGTAAAACCTCGTTAACCCGGTCCTCTTTAGCTCGGAAGTCCGGATAACCCGGATTAGTTTTGAAAACGAAATTTTGTTGTTCAGTGTAGAAAATGAAGCCATGTTTTACAGACGATAAATTGCTATTCCCAGTAGGTTATTGTACGCGAGTTTTCCTAGCGTCTCCGTCGAGGTATAGTAGCGTTTTTCTGTTTCGTTTGCTCATTGACCGCGATTTAGATGGAACGTAATAATATTGTTGTGACTATGGAAAAAAGGATGAAGCATTCACAAGAACTGATAAGGGAGAATCGATAAAGAACATTGCTGGTGAGTTTGGAGTAGGAACAGCGGACGTATCTGACTAGAAAAGAACAGAAAACACATTAAAGCCTTTTGTTTTAAGATGATGGTTTATTTCGAGAGTCAATCCGAAACATTGCCAAATGAACTTCTAATGTTAAAGCCGATGCGTGATCGCGCTACTTGTAAGCGATACACTAAACTGAGACAGCAGAAGCTCGCTGCCTTTTTTACTACAAACTAGTTTGAAGCTTTGTACAGTGCAAATACTTGTGCTATTACAGTACATACAGTGTATGTGTTTTTAGGTGAAAGGGTGTCGATAATAATTTCTAAGCTCCATTAAAAATATTTCGGTAATTTATATGGTTTTTCCCCCCGTTATTCTTTGGATAACCCGGATTTTCGTTAAATCAGATCTGTCCTGGTCCGAGTTGATGCGGGTAAACGAGGTATTACTGTACCCCAAAACAACATTCACCAGCCATGGGTAAGAGACCAGCCATAGTTGGTGAATGTAATTTAAATTTATAAATAGTAATATTGTTATAGAAAATGCTCCATAAATAGTCAGTACCAACTTCAATGTAGACACGCCGCTAAGTAAAACGGTAGGTAAACACAGCTACCCCCACCACCTCCACCAGGTAGTGTTGCCTCCTCGTCCCTCAGACAGACTCCAGTCTAAGTCAGTACCGGGACTAGTTCGTACCTCACCGGCAGTCGCTAGTAGCTTCGTCTTCTCATCGCTAGTGTTCGCTCCGATCAGTCAGTACTGTGCGTTTCTTCTCGACGCTATCTGCGCAGACAGGACATTGTCGCTGTTTAGTCTCATAGTACTCCTGACAACTACACAAGGTAACAAAATACCTCAATCCTCATTACGAAATTTGACACCGCAGATGACCCGAAATGTTTATATTTGTTAGTATCTAAAAATATTTAAAATAGACCGACTCGCAGGAATTTTTCCAATATTACCCCAGATAGAACATTTACACTAAGATAAAGCAGTTTCCGTAATTCAGACATTTAAAAGGCAATTCTCTTATTGTTTACATGATTTAGCCTTGCTGTTGGATTTGGGCATTTGTAATTTCAGTCCTTTTGAGCAGATTCAGACATTCTGCAAACCTCACCAAAGTTCGAAAGGATTTAACCAACCTCGAGGTGTATTTCAACCTCTTGGCTTGAACATGCGGTATTTACCTATTATAGTACACCCAAAATTGTGAATTAGTAAGAATACAATAATTAGAGAAAGCATAGAAAACAAGCAATTAAATAAGTTGGTTTTACTTGGATTAACCAGGGTAAACCACAACATCCAAATTCGACTGAAATTATGTAAAAGCATCGTCCTATTGGACTGTATTATCTGAAAGGTAGAGCCTTGAAACTTGTGAATTATATTCCTATTATCTTTAAGCGCTGTAGAATTCACAATAATCGATGACATTGGGGACAAACAAATAGTTTAAAGTACCTCTGAAACAAAAGATCAAGTTTGTTACTTGCAGAATCTAAATTAGTGCAAAAGAAAGTGCTAATGGTTTGGCGGTTCTTGACATCATATTTTTACTTTGTATCTTACAGGTTTTTTTTTTTTTTTTTTTTTTTTTTTTTTTTTTTTTTTTTTAAATTATGTTTATTTAAAATACACTTTTTATAGTACAATAATTAATTGTGCTGGCCTAAGTATACATGTCAATGAATAGTATATGGAAGGAGCCAATCATTATTGACACTTCCTACGTTATCCTAACATTTTTATGTTTACTGTTTTTAACCGCTATTAGGATAGCTGAACACGGGGCTAAAGTCTCTTAAGGTTCCTGCGTAAGGTCTTTAGGATGGGTCCTGTATCATTTGGATGGGATGACAATGGTAATATTAAGGTCTTTATGGTGTATTTCGTAAGAGACATAAAAGGGAACATTGATCAGTGACTACGAAGGACTTTGGATTGGAATGCTTATATTCGTTGTATGTTTGAGTGCTCTAAAAAATCATATAAATCAAGTCCATAAGTCCAAATAGGGAGTGATTAAAGTTTTATATATAGTGAGTTTGTTTTGTGTCGTAAGCTTTGAAGAAAGTTCAAGAAGTCGTCGTAGGAGTCCATAACTCCTGTTCAGCTCTTCTTCGTCTGTTTGGCTTCCATGTGAGTTAGCCGTCTAGTAGAAGTCTCAGGTAGCGCACCTCATTAGAAACTTGAAGTTGACTACTACAAATGATGACAGGATGCCAATATCTTATAGGTACGTGTGGGAACAAATGAAACCGCTTAAAAGGCGAAATAATTAACCATTTTTGAGAAAACATAAAGAAACTAGGATATTAATTTCGGAATCCCAAAATGATGAATCTAATTAAAATCTACTACTTTATGCATACTATGTAAAAATCTGGTTTGGTTCGGAAGGCTGAAAATAGATGCTCTTCACATTTCTGCTTCAATTGAATGCAACACGCACCTAACAATTACGATGATCGTGTTCTCCAACATAGGTTGTCCTATTCACATTTTTGCATAGGTCTTTTTTGTAATAAACTTATAATGCTTTCGAATGTCTACTTAGCCCTTACAATTTTAAAACCGCAAATTACCATAATTCCAAAACAAATTGATTGCCTAGTTACATTTTATTTTGTAATACATCCCAAACTGCAAGGTAACTAAAATGTAAATATCAACGTTTGTGACAACTTAAACCAAATTAAATATGTAGATAATAAACAAAAATTCTGTTTGTTTTTTTTGTTTTTTTAAATAAAATATATATAAATAAAGTTATCTCCATGAAAGTAGTTTTATTTGCTTTTCCACGTTAAAATACTAATAATGTTTGTATCTGGAAGCCTTGTATTTACACAAACTGTGGAAAAGTCAACATTTTTTGCAAAAACTTCTGGATTGCGCCATTAGGTCAACTTTTGAGGCAGTTTCGTCCTTATGGGTAGAGAGAAAACTCAAAAGAACCATGTATTAGCCGTTGGTTTGGAATATGTTCATAGGAAGATACGACCTTTGTGAACCAACCACTTGTACGACCTTCAAACTCAATGGATGACGAACTTCTCAAGGAAGCTGTAGAAGGATATCGCCATCTTTCTAAGAACCTGCGGCACATCTTGACTCTTCCAAACCCTAACGTTAAGGTCATGAAGTGAGTTCCGCATCAGCTGGAGGAACCTTAGCTACTAAAATGTCATATTCCTTCTTGATTCTTTCTTTGGTACATTATTATTGTTTGTTTGTTTGACAGTAAAAATGATAGAGCATTTTTGGACACACAACGACGCGCAAGGAGCCAATATAATATTTATATAAAATCCATAATATAATTTGCATATCATTGAAAGACAATGACCCAACCAAAAAGACTTTTAACGGACACAACCTTCTAAACCATTTTTCACGGTATTCCGAAAATCAACACAATCGTCAACACTTTGTAAATGAATGTAAACGTAAACCACAACAATCATAATAATTTAATAATCATAAAATACGAACTAACTATATTATAAAACAAATTTATATTTCATTTTTTTTTCTTTTTTATTTATTTAATTTTTTATTTGTACAGATGAATATGCATGTATATATATATATATATATATATATATATATATATATATATATATATATATATATATGAACACTAATTTCTTTATTTCTTCATGCTACTTTTAATATCTGTTATTTAGTTTTATTTGTTTCACTTTTCTTTGTTGGCAATGAGAGCTAAGGCGTGTGAACTTCGTGCTAAGGTCGTGGGTTGGATTCGCATTAGGGGTGATGGCTTTTATTTCGAAAAAAGTAAAGGCATCAGCCCTATCCTGCCTAGAAAATGGTGGTAACCTGTCAAACATTAGAGCCAAACATCTTTGTCATGTATAAGTGGACGTTAAAAGTTAAATAAGTACTAATTTTGGATTTGTTCGTTTCTCATAGTGTTTAGTTATTATTATTAATTTTTTCCTTTCTTGATTTTTGTACTAATGGAGAGAGTGATCTACCAAGATGCGAAATCCAAATATTATTCGATATTATTTCGAATTGGCTTGAATATCAGTACATGAATCAGCAAACCTTTATGAACTTGGGTGCATTATCGGCTGGATAATGCACCCAGCCATGGCCTCCATCTAGAGGCTGTCTAGATGGAGTTGGTTAGTTTTACAGTATTAAATCTTTTTTTTTTTTTTTTTGCAAACTGTGAAAGAATGACATTAAGAATAGGTTGAGAATAGTTTGTCGGAGAAAGTATATTCCAATATTTATTTACTTATTCTTGCGAACTTCCGCCTCAGGTAACGGCCTCAGGTTGCGCTCCTGCTGCCCAAAGTCAGAACTTGCATTGACAGAGGCAGCGTATTGTTTGATGTGATATTCCTGTGTGTTTTTCTCCGTTAAATGTTCAATTTCACAGAAGGTAGAAAATGTTTTGGCCCGTTTTGGAATACAGTGTGTTTTGGATTGTCACTTTTGTAGCGACGTGCCGTATAGTGCCAAAATGTCATTGTTTCCCGCCTTTTGGAGTTACCCTATCGATAAGTATAGTGAGATTGGAACATGATGGAGACAAGTTCCTTGCAGTTCTATTGAGAAGACAAGGGGTCGACGTAGTAGCACGGTTCGTTGAGCTCACCTGCTGTCTTTCGCCGGCACCTTGCTGTCTTCTTGTCTAAACCTCGCTAAATAGTCCTTGTCTTATTCAGCAGGTCGTATCTCCTATAGAATACCTGACAGACAAAAATCTACTTAATTTATTTACAGTCAACATTTTGACCCTTATTAATACAAATCTAAAACAATTATTTAAAAAAAAAAATATCACTAAAATTAAAAAATCTGGATCAGCATAACATCATGTTTCACTGCAAGCGGCTAGGAAGAATATCCTTAAAATAACCTATAACTACGAAATAAACAAATGTTTGCTCTTTTTTATTTATAATGGACACTACTTTTTTCTGGAGTAAAATCTAAATAAAAAAAAATGTGTACCTTTAACAACACAAGGTTCCGCTTTTGTTGGGTAGGATATCTATCAAGTTTCTTGACTAAGGAAATAAGACACCTGATATTATTTATGACAAAACCACAAATGTTGAGAATATAAATATATATATATATATATATATATATATATATATATATATGTATATATATGTATATATATATATATATATATATATATATATATATATATATGTATATATATATATATATATATATATATACATATATATATATGTGTATATATATATATATATATATATATATATATATATATACTAAGAAACTGTGAAAACAGCAGAACTACGCGAATACCTGAAAGGTAATACTTGACACCACCAGAATATTTTGACAATTTTTAAACGAGCGCCCACAAAAAAAGAAGAGCAATGGTGCCTTTAGTCGGTAGCGTTTTCCGTTAGATACAATTTATCCCAGAAAACCGAGAAAGAAAAAAAAACAATAATGATGATAATTTTCCGGTCCAGAAATCAATTGGAAGATATTTCTTTGCCTCAGAACCTAGTTCTGCAGCTGTACATAAGCACAAAATTAGATCCACACGAGGAATTGTTAACTTTCCTTCGGCCTTCGTGTTTCGTGCAGTAGGATCCAACGCGCTATTTAACCTCCTTCAAAGAATATTCGAGACGCTTGTCAATCTTCACGTCGATGCCCAATCTTCGCGCCTCTTATCAACTTAACCTGTCTATTAACCACCAACGGTCAAATTTCGCTTCCCAATAATTCTATCCTTCCGCTGTTTAAACTTCAAGTTTTGCTTCGCGCTCCCTTACAAACTTCATATCGTTATTCAAATTTCACGCTATTGTTAAACAACGCATGACCATTAATGCTAATTGATGCTCCAGAATTTAATGTTTGCTCCTTCGTTCAATCCCCAAGGTTTTGTTTTATCTTCACGCTGTGATTCACCACCAGGAATTGTCTTTGTACCAGGAATCGTGTTTAAATCTTCGCAGAGTATTCGAATTTCTTACATCCACGTATCCTTTGCTTGCTATTATTTTTACTTCGGGCCCCATTTTTTGAGTGATATGATAATATTAGCTACGATATCAGGCCTAAGTATTAGTGTAAACATTTAGATGTAGTGGGTCAAATGGCTTAGATTCTTATGTGGGAGATGAGGGTTCGATTTACGCCAAAGCAGACATATTTCTAATTTCAGGTCACGTTGAGAAAATTCCTGGCTTCACCATGGATGTCGGCGCTAATGGCCCAGATGTCGGTGCGCCGTAAAAAATAAAAAAAACAATTATGTGTAGTACGAAATATTTTTACGATTGAATTAAGATGCGAAGTGATACATGTGGCTTTAAGTCATGGTGTGGTGGTGACAGTTTTGACTAGTCTCACGAAAAAATTTTTCATACATAATCTTCACCCATCCTGCCTACAAGCAGAGATGGGCATAATTTTATTTATAAATAAAAATACGAATTTATTCGTACTTTATACATTTGTGAATACGAATATAAATAAATTCGTACTTCATATATTTGTGAATACGAATATAAATAAATTCGTATTCATAAGTGTGAATAGGAATTTATTTTTATTCACATAAATTAAATATAAAAATACAAATAAAATTTTATTCGCAAATTTTTCTGCGAATAAAAATAAATTCACAGAAAAAATTGTAAATAATCACAAAAAATGTGAATATTTACAAAAAATCAAGTGATTACAAAAAAAATCACATTAAAATATACGAATAAAAATTTATTCACATTATAATTTGTGAATAAAAATTTATTCACAATAAAATTCGCAAATAAATTATGAATTTCCTCGGATTAAGATGATATTACAAAAGTTATTGAAGGTGATTTTTTTTTTTTTTTTTTTTTTTATTGAGGTACAGATGACAAACTGTGTCCCTGCAGCATGGCTGATGGTCCCCCGGCGGACTCGGGGTAAACAAAAAATCTAGGCGCTAATAACCTAGACGTTAAATGCCTTAAAAAAAAAAAAATCACCTTCAGTAACTTTCGTAATATCATCTTAATACGAATAAATTCATGATTTATTTGCGAATTTTATTGTGAATAAATTTTTATTCGCAAATTATAATGTGAATAAATTTTTATTCGTATATTTTAATGTGATTTTTTTTCTAATCGCTTGATTTTTTGTAAATATTCACATTTTTTGTGATTATTTACAATTTTTTCTGTGAATTTATTTTTATTCGCAGAAAAATTTGCGAATAAAATTTTATTTGTATTTTTATATTTAATATATGTGAATAAAAATAAATTCGTATTCACACTTATGAATACGAATTTATTTATATTCGTATTCACAAATATATGAAGTACGAATAAATTCGTATTTTTATTTATAAATAAAATTATGCCCATCTCTGCCTACAAGGTACCGAATTAGCCTCCCCTCTCCTGATTGTTTCAATTTATATATATATATATATATATATATATATATATATATATATATACATATATATATATATATGTATGTATATATATATATATATGTATATATATATATATATATTTAAATACTTTACTCACTCTCTCTCCCTCTCTTAAATGTTTTTAAATTGTTGATTTTAAATTGACCCGTTGTTAATTGGTTAAACGTGCCACGACGGAAGGTGAGTCCTTCTTTTCTCGTCGAATCTTTCCTAGTTCTCAACATGGGCTTCAGGCAGCGTGTAGGATAGCCTTCATCTGGGTTGAGTGTCTTTGGGTGTTTGTATATTCCTACAGCCACTCTGACTTGTCTTCTTAGTAGCTTATTCTTTTTTTAACTATTATCCTTTTTTTTTTCTTAATTTTTCCCCCCAAAAAATGAAATTCTGAGGTCAAGTCTAATTTAAAAACACCTTGGTAAGATCAATTCCTCAGACCTAAATGTGTCATTTATATCATATTTTACATATTACATATGTGAAATGATGATATAAATAAATGACACATTTAGTTCTGAGGAATTGATCATATCAAGCTGTTTTTAAATTAGTAGATTATGTTCTTGAACTGAGCCCCTGCCTTGTTGATTAGCATTTTTGCAGGACATTCTTCACCGGTCTAGCTAAAAAAAAAAACATTGTTTAAAAGTTATTAAAAAATGAGCAACTGTCTGATAGAGCCGGATATGGTTCCTGCAAAATATTACTTTTAAAAACCGAAAGCTGATGAATGCTGTATCAACAACAACAATATATATATATATATATATATATATATATATATATATATATATATATCCAACAGGAAATGCCAAAAACAGCAGGTCTACGTCACAATTAATTTATTTAATTTACAAAACACGCTTACGGAGTCTACAGCTCCATCCTCAATGCACGTGTAACATTATTTAATGTAGATATTCCAGCCCTGACCAGGTCGAAGATTTCTTGATATTGGTTATGGTGGGCGGTGGTGGTACTCCAACACAATAGTGAAACCAAAAACTCCACCACAATTAATTTATATAATTTACACAGCACGCTTTCGGAATTCACAGCCTCACCCTCAGTGCATGTGTATGTATTTTAAACCCATACAGATATACACAAAGATGTATATACAGTTATGTCATAACTGTAAGTATAAAATATGTTTCAGATGGAAACCGAAAAAAGTAACCGGACTTGTGGGAATTGGGTCAGTACTTGAGGTGACTGACTCCGTTCGTCACGCATACATTCTATCTTATTAATCTCGTACACCGCCTAACCACAGTACTATACAGTACTTACTCACTAACTGTACTTTACAGAGAATTGGTAATAGCACAAGGTAGAATTATTTTGGGTAATCTATATATATAAAAATCACTTGTTTGTCTGTTTGTCCGTTTTTCCGTTTGTCCGTATGTCTGTTTGTTCCTTAATCAAATCTACACCGTTTGAACGATTTTGACCAAACTTGGCATACAGGTAGGTCTTGATACGGGAAATCTCCTAGGCTAGGTCAAATTTCAAAATTTGGTCAAAACGTCAAACGTTTTGTTCAAGGAAAATTGGCTACACTGAACCATTGAGATTCAGACGGTCATTTTGAATCGACAGCCATTTTGAATAATGTCTCAAATTTATTTGTTCATGTTCTTGATAATTGAATCGATCCATGCAAAAAGAGCTTCAGTCCAAAATCAGTAGTTTTGATAAAACTATACTGAAACCCTTTCTACATGGAATAATAAAGTAATGACTATGTTTCTATGGCAACTATGTATTGGATTGAAGTCCTTTTAACATAGAAATGTGAAGTTATCTTTAGATACAAAGAATTCATCACTCATACTAGCGAAAATATTATCGGAACTCATATTGGGAAAAAATGGACTGAAGTTCTTTTTGCATGGATCGATTCAATTAGAATAACTCGAACTCATTGATGACTTTACATCATTATATAATCATTTAATGCAGTTTATTTCAATTTTATATTAACGCTCACTGTCTAACTAAGGAGCGCTGGCCTTTCTTTGATAAGAGCTATCTACTCGCAGGTTATGGTGCTGGCCTATGTTGGCTGTTTTAAGAATTGCTTTGGTGCTGGCTTCTGCCAGCATTATGGCTGCATTATGAATTACTACACAGATATAAACAAATTCACACCGTTTGACCGATTTTGACGTAACTGGGTATACTGGTAGATCTTGATACGGGCAGAGTCATAGGCAGTAGGTATAGCATGGCACACTGGGTTACAGCTGGTATTATATATAAATTAATATTTAATTTGAAGGTGAGGGTGGGAAAGGGTTAATGCATTCTTAAAGAAAACGGCAGGAGTTGCTCCCCAAAATTGTTTAAAACATTAACTTATATTGTGGACGTTTGGAACCTATTCAAGTTCATCCTCAGGCATCTTATAATAACTGTTAAGGCCTATTGGGATTTTAAATTTCATTTTGAGGTCCTTAAATTTAAATTATTAAATTTTGAGATTGAACGTTAAATCATGATTGATGTGTTGAGTGGGCGAGTTATATTCACACTAAATAAATTAATTTCTTCTTTTTCCTTACCTTTATTATCCATTGGCTTTAAATAATAATTGAATACACATATTTATTATGTCTTTTGGAAAACAAAAATGCAAATATTCGAAAGGCAATTTCTTCTGTTATGTTTTAATAATAGACATATTCATGTCGTGGATATGCCAGGGATTTATCCATGTATAAATATTTTTTTAAAAAAGATCTTTGGTTAACTAAAAAATAATACTTTTAGGGAGGTTGGGAAAGGAACTGTTAAATACATTTTCCTAATCACAGAAAATAACAAATATTTCGCAGGAAATGTTTGACAGACCTTTTATCACAAAGTTCAGTCAGTTCAAAACTCAAAACTGTCAGTTTTCAGTTAAATTTATTGTTTTTTTTTTCTTTTGGTTGAATTTAAGGCGAGTCAAAATTTTATATATATATCTTTACGGATAAGGGCTTCATTTTTTTACTTTATGAATAAACATGAAGCCCTTATCCGTAAAGATATATTAATTTTAGCTGGGATCATTTTTAGTAGTGCCTTCTAGTAGGCAGGATCCATGGAGAATTGAAGAAATGTTTCAAAACTTCTTTCATACCAACTTCATTAATTGCAATCCTTCGGAAAGTGCTAAAACGTAAATGCCGTTAAAAGTCCTTTCATTCATGTATATTGGTATATATCTGAATGAATGAAAAGTCCTTTCATTCATGTATATTGGTATATATCTGAATGAATGAAAAGTGACATAAATATTTTGATGAATGTATTGGTGACAGTCGATGATTAGAATGCCCCAAGAGACTCCCACACTAACGGATAGGAACAAAGGAAGCGTGCCTGTTCTCTCGGCTAACGGTACCCTTTCCTCCCCCGAGCACTAGGTTACCAATTGGGATTAACTAGTTTTAGAGTTCTCATTTCGTTAGCATAAGTAATATTTTTTTACAAGGGGGCTTAGGATACTGTCAGTTTCCTGTTGTGACACGTATAACTTCCTTAGAGATTTTATTATATTATTATTATTATTATTTTATATCTTTAAAATCAAACCCTACAAATAACCAGCTTATATTCCTTTACTAATGGACGTAGGGATATGACCGGAACCGCGCTAAGACGACGATGTTCCTCAATAGAACTTTTCATATTTTTAATAATATGTTGTTGTTTTTTTTGGGGGTATGTTGCGAAAACATCAACATACCACGTGACATGTATGAACTCTTGACAGTTGGTAGCCCACAGATATCCAGTATTTTAGACTTTTTAAAACAAATAAAAATGTACGAAGAAATAAAGAAAAATTAAAATATTTTAATATATGTTAAAATAAAGTTTTATTTGTACAAAATAGAGCGAAAAGACATCATTTTTAGTTTAGTAAAAATAATTTATTACTTAGTTGTTTTGACCTTTTGTGATTTATCGTTTTATAATTTTTTTTTATTCATATAGTATAAATTTTGATTTTTTCATTTATTTAATTGTTTCTTTAAATTTTTTAATTTTTGATGGTCTAGTTCCTTTATTTTGTTTGCATCTTACCCAGTTGCGGGCTCTAAAAAAATATCAATAATTAAATATTTTTTTTTTGTATAAATTAATATAATAATAATAAATAAAATAATTTTAATTGGGCACAAGACCATACTCCATGCCCCAATAAATAATTAAATAAGGTTTAGTGATATTTTATGTACATTTTTTTTTGTGTGTGTGCATCGGCTGCCCAGGCCATTAGCACACGTTATGTAAATATACTAACTATTGAGTAAATAGCTCTACTGTGAATAATTTATAGTACTTAATTATGTACACAAATGTGCAAATTTTGTTTTATGTTCTCTTTGTTGTATTAAGTTCTCTAAGTTGCTGATAATTGTGGACATATACATTTGTATTTTTTTGTTAACTAAAAAAGTGTAAATCGCCGACCTTGCGGAGCTCTTAAAATAAATTTAAAAAAATATATAGTATGCATATTTTATTTTACTTTGCGTTTTGTGCGTTTTTTTTTCTTAAAAATCCAAACGTTTCTGAAGTCGAATACATTAGAATTCGGTCGAAGCCATAAGTGGGATTTGCTCCCTGTAGAGAGACAGGCAACAAACTGCTAATGCTAAAAGTGGTCCTACTTTTTGTGACTTTACCCAGACAAGGAAATAACGGTGCTTGATACCGTGGCCTTGACCAAGTCCCCCACCGAGCTGTACTAGACTTTGAGTCTGTATAATGGGGCGGATAATTTCATTTTAAGAGCTTGCCCGTTAGCAAAGACCCCGTTAGTGCCGCCAATGGACCGCAAGTTTTCTCATCAGCCTCATGCCTGTTATTTGCGGCTGCTTGCGGCTCTCGGTGCAGTTCCTCGTGTGACTCCTCATTCCTCATGGCTTACCTAATCAGCATTCTTGAGGATATTAACTTGAGGAAACTTGGAATTGCTTCCTAATATGTCTTGTTATTAGATGAATAATTATAACCCACAATTATCAATAAGGAAACCCCAGGGAATAAACATTCTTTTGTCAAAGACCTGCGTAAAATGCACATACATTCACCAGTAAGAGAGTGACAACAATATTGTAAAAACATTTGGCGGTTTGAGTCCCAATGGCCGTGATTGTTGCTATATTGGTTCGTTCGTATTGGGGCTATTGGGTTCTCTTTCGACAATAAGAAAAGTATCACCGCTATTTTTGGATGGAAAGGGTGATAATGCCAAGATAACAAGACAGACGATTTTTTATAACAAAGAAACGATAAAAATAAAATATAATTACAGTGGAGTCTCAGTTATACGAATGTGAGTGGAAACGGAAAAAGTTTCGTATAACTGAATAGGACTATGTTTCTTGGCTATTTTAAAATAAAATAAATTCTTCATAAAAAAAGTCACAGTTTTATTGTTTGAACATATTTTGTTCTTAAATAACATTGCACGTTATTATATTTTGAAGTCTCATATCAAAAAAATTCTCCTCGATTTCTTTCCTCCTACCGATAATAGTCGCAAGGGTTGACAAAGGTAATTTCAAACGTTTCGCTATGTCTATTTTTGTTTCATTGGGGTTGTCATCAACTTCTTTTAGTATTTTTATTTTGTCTTCAAGCGAAAGTTTTGTTCTTGTTTTTTTACTCATTTTAAAAGATAATTGGACAATAGAAGACGGCTACTAGAACGACTACTGTTACGTTCAGCACAAATTGCTAATGAAATATATATAGAAAATGCTTATCGGAAATGGTGCCGAACATAAAGGTGCCTATTATTGAGGCTAAATAATTGAAAATATAAGGTGAGCAAAATAATTGAAAATATAGAGTGAGAAAAGAAAATGACTTATTTATTTTCGAAAAACAAAAGAAAAAAAATATCTCCTTGTGGAGCAGATGCTGGTTAGTATGTTAGCGTAAATTAAAAAAAATATAAACTTCTGTGCAAAATAAAAAGAATAGGGAAAATAACAATTATTATTCGAAATAGTGGCAGCTGAGAGTTTATTTAAAATGGCTGTAATCTGGCTTATCTGGTGGTGATGGTGTGTTCCGCTGTAGCCGCTGACGCCAAGTTGAAGAGGGATCTTGACGGGGCGCCGCTGACGCCAAGCTGAAGATGGAGCTGCTTGACGGGGCGTAAATAAGGTGCACCTTCAAACGCTGGATGCAGCAATAGTAGCGTGAAGATGCTCCTAAAGGCCTCAAGGATGTACTACTTCATAAGGGAGTCAAGGCTGTACTCCACCTAAGGGTCTCAAGGGTGTACTGCCTTAGGGCGGGCAGCTCGCAAATCGGCGATAATCTCGTGAACTGCCCATAAGGTCCTGCCCTCATTCGAATATTGCGTCGGGAGGTGGTGGACTCTGCAGGCTTGGAGGTAAATCAGCCGTCTTATCGCGAAGATACTGTTGATACCTAGAGGATTAAGGATCGACTGATAACCGCCTCAGGATTTGTATCTCAGCTGCCAGACTATTCCCCTATACCTAGACGCTACAATGCTTCATTTTAATAATTAAATATTAGGAAATAAATATTAGCTACTTTTAAACAACATGGTCTCTAACAACTACTGTATAGAGAACTTAAAAACGAGAGAGTGGAGGAGGGCTGAATCAATGGCATGTCCCGTGTTATTAGATCGGAAACGAAGGAAATCACACAAGATAGACTGGATAGAACACGGCTAGACTACAAGAATCACGAGGAAGAACTGAGATGAGTGAGAGAGAGACTGGTTAGGGTAAGTCACTGGTAAGTCGTAAAAATTTCGTGGAAAAGCTGTTGTCTCTTCGTATAACTGAATACTATTTACACCAGGGCAACAAATTAGCTTTCGTATAAGTGAATATTGTGTATAACTGAATATCGCATAAGTGAATAATTCATGAGCCAGGATTAAATGGAGTTTCGCTGGGGTACGAGAAATTCGTCGTACAACTGAATGTTTCGTATAAGTGAGACTCCTCCGTATTAACATCATTACAACGGAATCGGATCGCCTTACATCGTGGGAAAATAAATAATTGCAAAGGCGACATTATAGCCTGGTTGGTTTCAACCAGATATTTAATAGTATTACGCCTGCTTCCGTAGAGGGTACATTGTACCAACATTTATTAACCTTCAGTTAGTATTATGGGTCAAAAATGTCCCTAAGGTTGCCGATATTTCGCTAGTACCCGACATGTATGAAAGGCAGCGTCACCATACTTATTGTATTCTCATGTCCATACGTACTCTCTCTGTAGGTAGTCAGCCAGTGTCAGTCTGATTTTTTGCATTTGTATATTAGCTCGGTTCGGGTCATTTTTGACCCATGATACTAGTTACGTGTTTGTTTTTTTTCGACATAGTTAAAGAAAACATGTACCTATATTTGTGTATTTACAATAGTGTAATAGCCTCTCAGGGGTTTATGGTTGATTGAAACAGTTATGAAAATTAAGACCTGTCATAAGGAATATGGTGAAAGGTGCTTGCTCCACTCCAGGTCCTTCTTAACCATCGGCCAGTCAGCCAAACAAGAAAAGTAGGAGATGCTATTTCTGTGACTCCAATAGCGACAATTATTTAATTGTAAAAAATGTTCTCGCGCTATTTTAAAGATCATGCGGAAATTAAAATTCATTGCAAAACATGCCACAAATATAGGTATTATCCAAGTTAAACATTTTTTAATGGTTCCTCTGTTTAATGTCACCCCTGTCAGATTTTTTATCATTCTCTTATTACATTTTTTATTGTTTACATGTGATTTTAATTATATTAAAGTTTTAAAAAACGCATTAGACAGTCTAATTTAGACTCTTTGATTTGAAAAAAAAATCATAAGAAGAGGATAATTTTGAAGACAACTAGTGAAAATGAAATCACTTTTTTTTAAATCATATTTTCTAATCCTTGTATTTGTATTTCGATAACCAAATGATTACCTATTTAAAAAAAATACCTCTGGGTCACTTTTGACACATGATACCACTATTTTAAGTTTGATAAGGTGATAAAACAGTTTTATGCCAGACCCAAGAGGGAGTAAATGCTGACGAGAGTACTTCCTAGCATGAAGTGCCCCTGAAGAGGTGAGAAAATACGCACGAAACATGTCGGGCCTAATAAATAAAGTAATATGAAGGAAGAATTGCTGCTTTTAAGACCCCAAACCTCCTAAAATTTGAGAGAATTTATATATATTTTGGGTCATTTGCAAGAATAAATAATATATATATATATATATATATATATATATATATATATATATATATATATATATATATATATAGGTTTTAACGTGGGCCATTTTCGGTATCTAGTCCAGAGGTTCCATGAAGATTTGATTGAAATATGAATTTCATTACAATGAAATAGAATCCAGCTATCAAGTTATGATGACTTCCTTTGTCTCTAACGAAAAGTGGTATAAGAGCAATGTTGGGCAAAACTAAAAACTAAAACTAAAATTAAAACTAAATTCACTTTTTGGAATAAACTAAAAATTGCAACCTAAAAAAAACTAAAACTAAAATTTTACTAATTAATGGATTTTAACTAAACTAAAACTAAAACTAAATCTGGGAATTGACTAAAAACTAAACTAAAAATTTAGTTTAGTTTAGTTTTACTAAAATAACATGAATTAATATAAATCATATGTTATTTCGATAATTAAGTAAATTATTAAAACTAATAGAACTTGCTTAAGAATAAGAAATTGTGGCTTTTTCTCGTAATTTGAAAACATATGTTCTTTGATAAACTAAATTAGTTAACTAAAAACTAAAACTAAACTAAAATCACAAATTTAGGTCTCTTTTACTAAACTAAACTAATTGCATTACTAAAAACGGAGTCCATATGATTAATAATTATACAAATCTAAAACTAAACTAAAACTAAAACTAAAAATATAACATTAGTTTAGTTTTAGTTAGGGAAAACTAACGTTAGTTTAGTTTACTAACGTTAGTTTTGCCCAACACTGTATAAGAGTATGCGTACCGAGATAACTGAGGAAGTCAATCATGGAATGACCTCATATAATAAGACCTGGAAGAAAATTAGTACAGTTGATAAGAAATTACCAAGCGCGATTTGAATCAACCTCCTTGAATTAGTGCGCATGCTCACTCGACTGGAGGAAGGTCACATTTGCATATGTCTTTATAGATACCATCTCAGGATTGAAAAGGCTTTTAAATGATAACGTTATCATTCTCTTGGGGAAATCTTAGTCGCAATAGAACGATGAAATTTGTTTTAAGACAATTTCAATTGTAGAAGGTCCCCATAAAGATTGACCATTCTTAATTTACACATAACGGCGAAACAATAACAGCCACAATGTGGCTTTGCCTATACAGGTTTCCAAGTACACTTCTTATAGGTAATCTGACGTGGGAAAACAAATTAAACCATAATTATAACCGTTTTCGAGAAAAGCAGGAAAAAATGAATTTACTTGAAACCGGTTGCGAAATCGAGGTAAGTTTAAGGCAGCTATTCGAAAGCTTAAAAAGTGTCCTAAATAAAACAGTTCTTAAGCAAATTTTCTTTTAAACGATTTTTTTGTTGATCTGTTTTTAATTGCATTCTTTTGTTATTAAAACAAGAAAAGTAAATGATCAGCTTGTTAATATTAGATGTTGTTTGCAAAAAAGTCATTAAAACGAGAGGAAGTCGAGGAGGTGGAGCGAGTAATTAGTGCTTGGCTGCTGCCAGTTTCCTGTGCATTTTGGCACGTGGATCTCGCTGGTCTTGTTGGTAGCGTAAATAAAGGATCATTGATAGCAGTCTCTCTTGATTTAGAAAAAGCCTCTGAAGCCGTGCGAAGAATTATATCAAATCACAGCTTGTAGATTGGGGTGTTCAGGGCAAAATATTAATTGCCTCACCAATTATTTACCACCAAAAAATCAGAGTGAGGTAGCGCTCATTCGGATTTATTTGTTCAGGAAAACGGAGTGCCTCAAGGAGATGTTCTTAGCACAACCTTATTCAATATTGCGAATCAGACATTTTTTTTATCGTGAGATTATTAGAGCCTCCATCATGATCAAGTGCTTAATCTAGCCTCATCATGATTTGAACAGGAGGAACAAGCAATGACTATCATTATTTTAATAGCCTTTAATCTCTTGATAGAGCAATAAACAGCTTTTGATGTCTTGAGTTACTCTTACCATCCGTCATAAGCTTCTTTAGTGTATTCCATTACAGCGGGTAACGGGACTTAGAAACGAACCTTTTACTCTTTCTCTCAATTCCACATGTACACATCACCAGACCGTTAGGGAAGCTCATGAAAATCTCATGATTCTATGAATAATTCACCACCTTAAGTTAGAAATTCAGATCAATTTCAAATTCGTTTCAGAGCTCATTGTTCTGATGATTAGGTCAGACTGAATCACCGATATCAAGTATTTTGAGGTTGGAAAATTTTTTGAAATCTTTATCTTCATTTTTATTACAACAGTTTTTCATTTTTTATATATATTTTTTAATTGTCTTTTTAAAATATTTCCTATGTTTTTTACATACAAATCAACTACTAGAAAAAAATTCAACTGAATTAACGTACCCATATATCTTGCCTTCATTGCACGAAGAAAAACAATTCAATAAGAAATTATTTCGAAGAACAACTAAAATAAAATAAAATCAAATTTGAATTATTTACCTCCTAAATTATTTACAATATATATACCAGTGTATGTTGCCTCATGCAGACCTCCCCTTGAAGGGGGTAATGGTCTAACTTCCCTGGAGACCAAACCAACTAGGAAGTGGAGTTCACTATTTCTTTCTACAATGCTTCCCATTTGATTTTATCCCTTAACATAAAGAGAAGACGAGGAAGACCACGTAGGCGTTGGAGCGATGTCCTCAAGTCCGTAGCTGGTCCAAATTGAATGAAAGTAGCATTTTGGACCAGCTACGGACTTGAGGACATCACTCCAACGCCTATATGGTCTTCCTCGTCTTCTCCTTAAGTTATGCGGAATCCATTTCGTAGCCTTGAGGGTCCACCTGCTATCCTGCAATCTGGCAAGATGACCAGACCATTTCCACTTAATTTTCCTTATATGCAGGCCTATATCTGTCACTCCAGATTCTTGCCGCATAAATGAACCCCTGACTTTATCCCGTCTCCTGTAGTTCATCATGCTTCGTAGGACGGAGTTTTGCCACACTACTAGCTTGGATTCTTGCTCCTTGGTCAGTGCCCAGGTTTGGCATCCGTAACTCACAGAAGGGAGAACACAGCTTTCGAACACCATCTTCTTGTTATTCAGGCTAAAGTTACCCTTCATTACTTCTTTTAGTGGCCAATACTTCTGCCAACCTCTTGTAATTCTTCGTAGCACTTCTTTAGCTGCACGATTATTAATGGATATAAGTTGTCCAAAGTAAATAAATTCATCTACGTCCTGTAGTATGTATATGAATTTATTTTGGAATGGTATTGCTTAATGCACTGCCACCTTCAACTCACTTTCCGAAGATGCAGACCATCAAAAATAAACCATAAAAACAAATAATTAAAAAAATAAATAAATTACTTAATAAAATTTTCACTAATCCTACCTACTAGATGAGGAAAATGAGTTTCTCTGAGTGTCGGTTAACAAGATAGCGGTCATAATTTTTATTTCTTCGCCAGGGAACTTTTTAGTGATTCCCAAAACAAACGATTGGACAAGTTCTTTAACCAAACAAATCGGTTCATTTGACGGAGGCCAACAATCATATATATGCCTTTAAAAGCCGATTTTGTTTATTATATTGGAACGAAACTCCGCTTACATAGTGATCTTCTCAAATAAAAGATTTTTGTAAGGGTTTGGTCGTCTTTTCTTAATAAAACCACATTTTTTATAGGAATACACTTAATGGGTGGTAAAAAACTCCTCTTCCCCCACCCACTCCTCACACTTACGCATTTGATCATCCACAGTAAGAAATGATTACACATCCGTGCGTCTTAGTCCTCGGTATGCCTTTTTTCATTATGTAATTTTTTTTTTTTTTTGTTTTGTCTGTATGTTTAACGGCGTATCAACACTTGGGCTATTAACGCCGGGCTGTCTATAGGTTGCTACCCTTTTATAACGTCAACAGCACGTGGTCGGTCACCCATTCAGGTACTGACCTCGCCCGATTTGCTTAACTTCTTTGATCAACGGGAACCGGTGTATTCAACGTGGCTATGGCCGTTGGACTTGTAATTGTTAATTTTATATCTGTATGTATGTTACTCATCTATGTCTTAAATTTGTGCTATATAATTTGTGCAGATGTTAATAACGCTTTATTATTTAAAAAAAAAAAATTCTTAAATCAGCATTGAACTACTTACAATTTAAGCTCTAGGTATAGCGCACACTTAATGTATAATGTTTTTCTGTTTTTTAAAAATGTAGTTTTATTAAGACACAACGACCGAACCCTGACAATATCTACCTTCTCATCACCAACGGTCAATGATCTACTCTCATTAAAAGATATTTTGAAGAAAAGAGATTTAAACATATTCTTTCATGAATGCAAGCTCAAAAGCTACATTATCTCAGAAAGCGCTGAAAGGTACGCTGACAGGTCGACAAAAATAAATTTCATCCCCAGTACTCAAATAGATCCGGCAGATAAATCTATAATATCCATCAAATAATGAAACCAATTTCATGGAGCACAATAATTTT
The DNA here is from genome assembly GCA_946811695.1 of Gonocerus acuteangulatus. Taxonomy (NCBI): domain Eukaryota; kingdom Metazoa; phylum Arthropoda; class Insecta; order Hemiptera; family Coreidae; genus Gonocerus; species Gonocerus acuteangulatus. The sequence goes on from OX328124.1 coordinate 25,275,093, forward strand.
TGGTTAATACATAGTGGAAAATGATAAAATTTTTCGCAAAGATCGCAAACTCTGACGTATAGAGCCTGTCATTACCCGCAAAGATGGCAAACACGGACACATAGAGCCTGTCATATTTTGCTGCCCCTATTGTCCTTACCGCCTCCACACAGAAGATCCACTAACAAAGTAGGTAAGTTGTGTTGAAAGTGGACCTGCCCTTTATCCCTCAAGACGAGGAGGCATGTTGTCAGAAAGCTATTGTTGAGCTTGTCATGGATGACGCTACTAATCCTCTCACTCAGCTATTAGGCCCAGTAAAAGCCGACACATTTTTTACAGCCGTTTTTTCCTCCCTCATGAAAGCTCTGGGTGTAAAAAAGATTAGGTTTTTCGCTATACATGGCTGCTAAGGAAAAAATTCTTCTAATATATTAAACATAAAACGTAAATACATTAAATAATCATTTAAGAGTGTTGCCACAAGTCGAGAAGACATTCCCTCTCCTATCTAACCGATTGACAAATTATCAAACTCGAAGAAACTATCACTGCAAATAAAAAAGTCCGTCACGCAGGAACTGCATAACTAAGCACTTTCCTCAGAATTTGGGTAGTGTAGATTGCTTTCCAGAACAATTTGCTTAAAATATCCTACATAAATAAAATAAAAACATGAATAGTTCTCTTTTAAATTTGTAATGAGTAACTGATCAATTAATAATTTGCTTCCAGAGTTATGTCTACACATGGTACCTATTACACTTCGTAATAAATACAAAAAACCTCATATTATCGTATTTTGATCTAACGCAGGAACAGGATACAGTCACTCTAGTGGTAGAAAGCGCTCCTTGCGGCGGCTTTGTGAACCTACGTCTGACGGGCTTTTCTATTGAAATATATTACAAATTAAACCCCCGCTTTCCGATTGACCGATTCAGCTCATTTCTACAACACTTCTTTCTCATGAGTTACCCACGACGTATACCGCGTTTCGTTACAATACAGCAGAAATTACGACCGGTATGAGTATATTAAGAATTTGGGTCAGGAGTAAACCCCCCCTTCTAATGAACCGATTTAGTTTATTTTTACAACACATATTTACCTGTAGATTACCACTACGAATGCCGAGTTTCGTCGAAATATACCAAAAATCACTGCTGGTAGTGGCGAATTGGTATTGTGGGTCCGGAGTAAACCCCCCCTCCTAATGAACCGATTTAGTTTATTTTTACAACAGTTATTTACCTGTGGATTACCACTACGAATACCGAGTTCCGTTGAAATATACCAAAAATCACGGCTGGTAGTGGCGAATTGGTATTGTGGGTCCGGAGTAAACCCCCCTTCTAATGAACCGATTTAGTTCATTTTTATATCTCACTTTTCTCTCTATATTACCACTACGAATACCAAGTTTCGTTGAAATATAACAAATATTACGGCTGACATAGTCAAATTAGTGTTTTGGGTTCGGGGTAAACCCCCCCTTCCGGTGGACCGACTTTGGTGGTTAACGAACTCGTTCAATCGTTTGCTAATTGAATGCTATATACCAAGTTTCGTGACGAAAAAACAAAAACTCTGGCCGCTATCGTGTTAACAGACACATATATATATAGTGTAGATGGAGATAGTTAGCCGCTGTAGAGATACGAAGACAGGTATAGTTGGGATTCGGCTAGGAGAAAAACGTCAGACTTTCAAAAAGAAATCTGTATTTTGGACGTTTCGACTGCAACAATGGCAGCCTTCTTCAGCTAAAAAATATATACAACTTATAAGTAACGAAATTGTACAACTAGTAAGTAAAAGACAGGCAGAAATGAGCGGAGTATATATATCAATACAATAAATTTTAACCAATCTTATTTTTAAAAACAATGAAAATACAGTAGTTGGAAAGTAAACAGCATGTAGAAAGTGTTAGTAAAAACAGTACAAAAAAAATTAAACAGTAAAAACAACGAACATTTTTTATGTAGTGAGAAACAAAATCTATTTTATAAGTGAAAACAATTTATAACAATTAATATATAGATACATACCACTAGAGAATGCCTAGGGGGGAGGGAGGAAGACCTTGATGACAACTTAGGTAACCATGGTTGAATGTATGAGGGACAGCAACTACACAGGGGGTTTTATAGTTTTGACTGGGGGAGGGGTGAGGAAGCGGTAAGTCGGTAAAGATGAAAGAAGAGCAATTGCTGGGTTGTAAAAGCGGGTTGTAAAGGTGTTAAGAGTTTTGGGACACACAGGTAGAAAAATTGTCTGGAGCCTGGGAACAAAGATAAAAAGGAGGTCAGGACAATTTATGGAAGACGGCGGAGTAGGCAGGGGAGATGTTTTGTTTGTCGGTTTTGTAATTAATGTTGTTGGGGTTTAAGTTAATGTGGACGCATTCGGAAATCTGTCGTTTTTTGGTGTTTCGTTCTGTGGAAAGTATTTTTGTGTCGTCAAAGTTGAAAGTGTGTTTTTTTGTTATGGCGTGTTTTGCGAGGGCGGATTTGTGGATTTCTTTGTTTTTTACTGTTCGTTTGTGTTGTGTTATGCGGGAGTGAATATAATTTTTGGTTTCACCTATGTATACTGCATTACAGGAGGGGGTTTGGCAGGGTATTTGGTAAACGCAGTGGGTAGTGCAGTCATAGGGAATGGGATCTTTGAGTTTGGTGTACAATGTAGTTAGTTTGTTTGTGGTTTTTAACCCAAAGTTTAGTGACGGGAGGGCTTTTTTTAAAGTCTTTGTGAGTTTTTCAGTCAGTCCTGGTGTGTATGTCAGGGAACGAAATATCTGGAGGGAGGATTCGAGGGAGGTATTGGGGGAGGTGGCATTGAAGGATTGGGATTTTATTTGTTTTATAAGCCGGTTTATGAGGTTGGGGGGGAATTGATTCAGTGTTAAAATTTCGGTAGCTTTATTCAAGTTTTCATTGTGGAAGGACTCATGGGATAAGGAGAGGGCGCGGCGAAGAAGGTTCCGAGCTACATTGGTTTTCATGTGGTAAGGATGGGAAGAGCTTCCTCACCCCTCCCCCAGTCAAAACTATAAAACCCCCTGTGTAGTTGCTGTCCCTCATACATTCAACCATGGTTACCTAAGTTGTCATCAAGGTCTTCCTCCCTCCCCCCTAGGCATTCTCTAGTGGTATGTATCTATATATTAATTGTTATAAATTGTTTTCACTTATAAAATAGATTTTGTTTCTCACTACATAAAAAATTTTCGTTGTTTTTACTGTTTAATTTTTTTTGTACTGTTTTTACTAACACTTTCTACATGCTGTTTACTTTCCAACTACTGTATTTTCATTGTTTTTAAAAATAAGATTGGTTAAAATTTATTGTATTGATATATATACTCCGCTCATTTCTGCCTGTCTTTTACTTACTAGTTGTACAATTTCGTTACTTATAAGTTGCATATATTTTTTAGCTGAAGAAGGCTGCCATTGTTGTAGTCGAAACGTCCAAAATACAGATTTCTTTTTGAAAGTCTGACGTTTTTCTCCTAGCCGAATCCCAACTATACCTGTCTTCGTATCTCTACAGCGGCTAACTATCTCCATCTACACTATGAACTTCCCGGGACCGTGCCAACGTGCACCAAAAGACGCGAAACCACTAATCAACCGGATCTCCAAATTAGCGAAGAATTTGGTTAAGAAGAAAGAAGGTTTGATATTCCTCCTAAAGTGTAAGTCGCACCATTTTTTACCGTTACACATTTCTACAGCCACCAACCACATTAACCCATGCAACAACTTCTCTCCAGCTCATAAACAGTTTGTAAACGCCAAATTACAATTTCAAAAAAAATTGCTTAACGTAGAAATAGCGAACTTAAATTATGAGATAAGAAAATTGGAACATCTGTTAGAATCCCAATACAATTTGTTAAGAGGGGAAGTTGACCAAACCCTTTTCGATGAAATAGTAATTTTTGTCTCTAACATAACCAACAATTTAAAATCTAAATTAAAAATCAAGTTATTCCAAAAATTTAATAAAACTTACCAAATTAACGTCCATCATCCCAAAGGAAACACAAAATGGGTAAAGAATATATCCTCGGTCAACCTCCCCCCACATGTTAATCATATCCTTAGTCTAGGAGATAAGTTTTCACTGCCCCCTAATTCTAATAACAATATACCTAAAGTAATTACAGACGTAGAGTATATATTAAAAACCCTACCATGTAAGGAGGAAGACTTAACCCGTTCCCAAATAGTTAACTCCATCACTAATTTCCTACAAACTCCGTCCCCTAATCCCACCCACCTTTCCACTGACTTCTACAAAGACCTGAAAGCCACCAGAACTTTCCTACACTCACACGACAAACAGATTATTTGCACCAAAGCTGACAAAGGGAACGTGACGGTCATAATGGACAGAACTGACTACGACAACAAAATGAATAACTTACTTAACGACACTAATACGTACACCCCTATTCCCAAAGACATCACCCTCAGACTGGAAAGACAATTTAATGAACATACCAAACAACTCCTACAGTTGAAAGAAATAGACAGAAAGACCCACCGCCAATTAATTTCTCACAACTCTCTGCCTCCCCGAGCTTATGGCCTCCCTAAAATTCATAAACCCGGAAACCCCCTCCGACCCATCATTTCGAATATTAATTCTCCCGCTTCCAAATTGAGTAAATTTTTGCTCCCCGCGTTACAAGCCTTAAGCCATAATAACCCGTACGATATAAAAAATTCTTACGATCTTATATCAAGATTATCTAATTTCACTGTACCCCCCGGACATATCCTGATCTCATTTGATGCCACATCCCTTTTTACCAACGTCCCTCTAACAATAACGTTAGAAATTATCCAAAATAATTGGTCCTCTATAGAACCTCACAGCCCCCTATCTTTTCAATATTTTGTTGACAGCCTCAAATTATGCGTCAACAGTGGTTTTTTCAAATACAACGGACAATTTTACCAACAAATCGAAGGGTTAGCTATGGGTAACTGCCTTGCTCCAGACTTATCCTCGATCTTTCTTACTGACTTACTCAACACTTTCGTCCCACTGTTCCCCCAGGACATATCTTTCATTTGCAAGTTTGTAGATGACCTCCTGCTAATTATCAACCCTGATAGACTAACTGACATACTAGACTGCTTCAACTCCTATCATCCCAGACTACAATTTACGGTGGAGACTGAACAAGACCAACAACTCCCCTACTTGGACGTTCTACTTATCAGACAGACTGACGGCACTATCATCACAAACTGGTATACTAAACCTACATATTCTGGACGTTTACTCAATTTCCACTCTTCCCATCCTTACCACATGAAAACCAATGTAGCTCGGAACCTTCTTCGCCGCGCCCTCTCCTTATCCCATGAGTCCTTCCACAATGAAAACTTGAATAAAGCTACCGAAATTTTAACACTGAATCAATTCCCCCCCAACCTCATAAACCGGCTTATAAAACAAATAAAATCCCAATCCTTCAATGCCACCTCCCCCAATACCTCCCTCGAATCCTCCCTCCAGATATTTCGTTCCCTGACATACACACCAGGACTGACTGAAAAACTCACAAAGACTTTAAAAAAAGCCCTCCCGTCACTAAACTTTGGGTTAAAAACCACAAACAAACTAACTACATTGTACACCAAACTCAAAGATCCCATTCCCTATGACTGCACTACCCACTGCGTTTACCAAATACCCTGCCAAACCCCCTCCTGTAATGCAGTATACATAGGTGAAACCAAAAATTATATTCACTCCCGCATAACACAACACAAACGAACAGTAAAAAACAAAGAAATCCACAAATCCGCCCTCGCAAAACACGCCATAACAAAAAAACACACTTTCAACTTTGACGACACAAAAATACTTTCCACAGAACGAAACACCAAAAAACGACAGATTTCCGAATGCGTCCACATTAACTTAAACCCCAACAACATTAATTACAAAACCGACAAACAAAACATCTCCCCTGCCTACTCCGCCGTCTTCCATAAATTGTCCTGACCTCCTTTTTATCTTTGTTCCCAGGCTCCAGACAATTTTTCTACCTGTGTGTCCCAAAACTCTTAACACCTTTACAACCCGCTTTTACAACCCAGCAATTGCTCTTCTTTCATCTTTACCGACTTACCGCTTCCTCACCCCTCCCCCAGTCAAAACTATAAAACCCCCTGTGTAGTTGCTGTCCCTCATACATTCAACCATGGTTACCTAAGTTGTCATCAAGGTCTTCCTCCCTCCCCCCTAGGCATTCTCTAGTGGTATGTATCTATATATTAATTGTTATAAATTGTTTTCACTTATAAAATAGATTTTGTTTCTCACTACATAAAAAATGTTCGTTGTTTTTACTGTTTAATTTTTTTTGTACTGTTTTTACTAACACTTTCTACATGCTGTTTACTTTCCAACTACTGTATTTTCATTGTTTTTAAAAATAAGATTGGTTAAAATTTATTGTATTGATATATATACTCCGCTCATTTCTGCCTGTCTTTTACTTACTAGTTGTACAATTTCGTTACTTATAAGTTGTATATATTTTTTAGCTGAAGAAGGCTGCCATTGTTGCAGTCGAAACGTCCAAAATACAGATTTCTTTTTGAAAGTCTGACGTTTTTCTCCTAGCCGAATCCCAACTATACCTGTCTTCGTATCTCTACAGCGGCTAACTATCTCCATCTACACTATATATATATGTGTCTGTTAACACGATAGCGGCCAGAGTTTTTGTTTTTTCGTCACGAAACTTGGTATATAGCATTCAATTAGCAAACGATTGAACGAGTTCGTTAACCACCAAAGTCGGTCCACCGGAAGGGGGGGTTTACCCCGAACCCAAAACACTAATTTGACTATGTCAGCCGTAATATTTGTTATATTTCAACGAAACTTGGTATTCGTAGTGGTAATATAGAGAGAAAAGTGAGATATAAAAATGAACTAAATCGGTTCATTAGAAGGGGGGTTTACTCCGGACCCACAATACCAATTCGCCACTACCAGCCGTGATTTTTGGTATATTTCAACGGAACTCGGTATTCGTAGTGGTAATCCACAGGTAAATAACTGTTGTAAAAATAAACTAAATCGGTTCATTAGGAGGGGGGGTTTACTCCGGACCCACAATACCAATTCGCCACTACCAGCAGTGATTTTTGGTATATTTCGACGAAACTCGGCATTCGTAGTGGTAATCTACAGGTAAATATGTGTTGTAAAAATAAACTAAATCGGTTCATAAGAAGGGGGGGTTTACTCCTGACCCAAATTCTTAATATACTCATACCGGTCGTAATTTCTGCTGTATTGTAACGAAACGCGGTATACGTCGTGGGTAACTCATGAGAAAGAAGTGTTGTAGAAATGAGCTGAATCGGTCAATCGGAAAGCGGGGGTTTAATTTGTAATATATTTCAATAGAAAAGCCCGTCAGACGTAGGTTCACAAAGCCGCCGCAAGGAGCGCTTTCTACCACTAGAGTGACTGTATCCTGTTCCTGCGTTAGATCAAAATACGATAATATGAGGTTTTTTGTATTTATTACGAAGTGTAATAGGTACCATGTGTAGACATAACTCTGGAAGCAAATTATTAATTGATCAGTTACTCATTACAAATTTAAAAGAGAACTATTCATGTTTTTATTTTATTTATGTAGGATATTTTAAGCAAATTGTTCTGGAAAGCAATCTACACTACCCAAATTCTGAGGAAAGTGCTTAGTTATGCAGTTCCTGCGTGACGGACTTTTTTATTTGCAGTGATAGTTTCTTCGAGTTTGATAATTTGTCAATCGGTTAGATAGGAGAGGGAATGTCTTCTCGACTTGTGGCAACACTCTTAAATGATTATTTAATGTATTTACGTTTTATGTTTAATATATTAGAAGAATTTTTTCCTTAGCAGCCATGTATAGCGAAAAACCTAATCTTTTTAACACAAACGAACAGTAAAAAACAAAGAAATCCACAAATCCGCCCTCGCAAAACACGCCATAACAAAAAAACACACTTTCAACTTTGACGACACAAAAATACTTTCCACAGAACGAAACACCAAAAAACGACAGATTTCCGAATGCGTCCACATTAACTTAAACCCCAACAACATTAATTACAAAACCGACAAACAAAACATCTCCCCTGCCTACTCCGCCGTCTTCCATAAATTGTCCTGACCTCCTTTTTATCTTTGTTCCCAGGCTCCAGACAATTTTTCTACCTGTGTGTCCCAAAACTCTTAACACCTTTACAACCCGCTTTTACAACCCAGCAATTGCTCTTCTTTCATCTTTACCGACTTACCGCTTCCTCACCCCTCCCCCAGTCAAAACTATAAAACCCCCTGTGTAGTTGCTGTCCCTCATACATTCAACCATGGTTACCTAAGTTGTCATCAAGGTCTTCCTCCCTCCCCCCTAGGCATTCTCTAGTGGTATGTATCTATATATTAATTGTTATAAATTGTTTTCACTTATAAAATAGATTTTGTTTCTCACTACATAAAAAATGTTCGTTGTTTTTACTGTTTAATTTTTTTTGTACTGTTTTTACTAACACTTTCTACATGCTGTTTACTTTCCAACTACTGTATTTTCATTGTTTTTAAAAATAAGATTGGTTAAAATTTATTGTATTGATATATATACTCCGCTCATTTCTGCCTGTCTTTTACTTACTAGTTGTACAATTTCGTTACTTATAAGTTGTATATATTTTTTAGCTGAAGAAGGCTGCCATTGTTGCAGTCGAAACGTCCAAAATACAGATTTCTTTTTGAAAGTCTGACGTTTTTCTCCTAGCCGAATCCCAACTATACCTGTCTTCATATATATATATATGCATATGTATATATATATATATATATATATATATATATATATATATATATATAGATAGATATATATAAATTTTAACGGGGGTCATTTTCGGTGTCTACTAGGTAGGATCGATAAAGATTTGAAGAAATTTTTCAAAAATCCCATCATGAGTCCAACCTCAATAGCTACTTTCCTTCGGAGGAAAGTGCTAAAAAGGTTCATCCAGGAATTAGGGGACCCTTGATGATGACAAACCTTATACAAACAAGTCAAAAGTACAAAAACTCACAAAAATGCCATTGTGGGTATAATCACAATATCTAGAGGAAGATGGGATTTTTAACGGGTGTCATTTTCGTCAACTATAAGTTGGATCGGTGATGGTTTGACGACTGGACATATCGTCCCTACCATGTAAAACAACCGAAAATGCTAATATTAGCAAACTAGAGAACGAACGTATTCTATACATTGGCGAAGTAATATATTGAAAAATGGTCTTATTCGATACTTTATTTAAGGCATTAAAGGCTATTCTGTAAAGGGGTTAGATTTGCAAGAATTTGCGACAAGCCATATCGTCCACAATCCAAGAGAAAAGTCCAGAATCTAAAAACGAGATTACGGATATTCGATAGTTTGGCATGGCAGGGACGATATAGAGGCATATATGTATCTTCGAGCTGCCGTTTCTAAAATGTTTTGTCCCGTCGAAAGAAATGTCCGCTTTAGTTTTTGGTCACACTCGAAGTGAGTTTGTGCGATTTATCGCGTTGCCGTGCAAGGGTGATAGCGATAAAAAAAGAAACATATTTATCAAAATCAGTTAACCCTATTTGCACAGACGAGGTTCGCCGACTTTCACGGACGACTGACGGAGGAATACAAACCATTTTGTGTTTTCCGTCATTGTAAGTAGAATTTCAACACGAGAACCATGGATTAAATTTCTGGAAGAATTAAAGAATAAATTTTTCTCGTGTTCGAATGGAAACCTCAAAAATAAATTAAATATGATCACTTAGTTCGGAAAAAATAATTCTGAACGGCGATTCAAGTATAAGGATGGTATCGAGGCTGATAAGAAGTACATATAAAGGAAATAATTTTGGGGGGGGGGGGGCTGAAGGAATTTCGGGGAGGGGCTGGGAGCATTTGGGGGGTATGGAATACTAACAATCTAGAATAGTTGGCCAACTAAAACGCTTTTTTTATTTTTTACGGTGCATCTACATCTTGGTCATTAGCGCCGACATCCAGGGTGCAGCGACGAATTTTACCAGCGAGCCGTGGGATGATAAAATTCCTGCCGGAGGTTGGGAATCGAACCCACCATCTCCCACTTATGAATCCAAGGCGCTAGCCATTAGACCACGGGAGAACCCACTAAAACGCTATTAAACCCAAAACAATTACTTTCTCTGAATTAAGTGATTTTATTTAATTTACTTTTAAGGTTTTTATGACACATTTTTACCGACAAAATCAAAATTTCGGGGGCTGCAGCCCCCATTATATTTATTCGTATAGTGTGTGTGTGTATATTCTGTTACATAATACTTTTCAGTTTAATACAAATTGTAGCACAAAGATTTTACAAATCATGGAAAGGGTACAAAAATGACAAATTATTCAATTAAAAATAAAATGTTCATTTTACCGATTTGGTAAGAACATATTGTCTAAAAAAAGCCAATAAATAATACAAGTCAATATAGCAATGTGTATGTGAGGACAAAGATTCCTGGTTGGCAATAAAATATTTTATGTGCCTCAATAAATATTCAGTGGTGAGTTGAGACTAATTGAAATATATTTGACGTTCCTTAAAAATAGAAGAAAAAAAATAAATACTTATTTTTATAGCTGTTTTATGGTAATTGATATAAATATTGTTTATAATATGCTTCAGGAATTAAATATAATTGATTGGGATCCCTGAACCAATTAATTTTTTTATATATTTTTTTTAATAGTTCTTAATTATTTCCACCATATACTTTTATACTCTCATGTAAATGACTGACTGAATACAGCCAAGATTCAATTAATTTTAACGAATAAAAAAAATTGTCTTAGGGAATTCCAATTTTCATCACTTGCATTCTTGCCATAAACCATTAATTATTCATTTTTTTTTATATTGCCTCTGAATATTTTTGCTGTGGAGAATTTTTAATTTCCTCTCGTGTACTAATAAAAAGTTGACTTTATTACCATTTATGTAGAAATAGTTCTTTAATAGAAAAGGCTATTAACTAGAAAATTACTGTCTATTTTTCCCCGAGCTTGGCTTTTCCGATGCTTTCAAGTTAAATAGACCATCAACTAAGTGGAAGAGTGCCTCAAGTTCAGTGCTCCCATTCCTTTAGTAAGGTACAATATAAAAAGTCACAAGGTCATTATACCATTCTATCTAACTTTTTTAGTGTCATGATTTTTCCATTATCTTCTTTTTACCTTCGGACAACGCCTGGGAAGAGAGAAATGATAAAAAGAGAGAGACAGACAGATCTAATTGGGGCTAACCTGGATTCAAGACGCACTGTCATGTTTTTGTCTTCTTATTTTTAATTTTCTTCTTTCTTTGTATCTTCCTCTCCCCTTCATTGTGTGCCCTTACTTCGAGAAGAAAGTTGATCTAAAGAGAGTACTCGGGCGTTGGGAATCAAACGATATCTTTCTTCAAGACCATTTAACTTTATTTTGAATAATATTATACCTAAAATTATGCGACATTATCTCTGAAACATTTCCGAGTCGCAAGACCTGCGTCATCTTAGAGCATTTCCGTTCTTATCCCCCACCCATGAAAACGTAAAACACTTCAAAATAACTCGACGGAAGATCGGTGCTTTACAATTGTTTTCACTGAAAAAAATGCAACCCATTAAACAATTACAACCAATGAAAAATGAGACAAACTAAGAGAAAAAAACGAAACCGAAGCTTTCGGTTCACAAGTTGGTGGACGAGTGCGTTCATAATTGTGACTCTCATTAGGCCAGCTTATTGGCAAAAGACAATTATTCGTTCAAACGTAGTTGACAAGTGCGATCAGTACGGTTAGTCCAGTAACTAACTTGTCACAAACTCTTGATGGGCTGTTTAGACGAGGTGGCAATGGACAGTTGCATAGTAGAATGGTGGCGGAGGAGCTTAATTGTCGCTTTGTAATCTTATTCAATTGTACTTGCCCCATATAGTAATATTTGTTGCTGAAAAAAGAACATGTTTACCTGGAGGTACAAGTAACAAGTGACAAGTAGATATCCACGTGGTCTGTTGGCTAATGCCTTAGATTCTCATGGGAGAGAGCGTGGTTCAATTCCTGTATGCAACAGGTTAGGTTTATTTTCATTTCAGGTTCCGTGGAAAAAGGTCTCTCTTGCACCATAAAAGTTTAGAATAGGTCGTAACTGTAGCAACATCATAACGCACTAGTATTTCTGAAGTGCCACAACTAAAAAATCGGTGTTTTTGAGTTATGACTATGGAAAAAATTGGCAAATATCTCTTTATCAACCATAAAAAATGTATGTACGTAGCTTCAGAGCTTGTACACCTACATATTCCCCCTACATAGGCAAGAGTGACACATTTTCAGTTGTCTTGAATTTTTTGTTTAACTGAAGTAAAAACCAAGTTCAAAGGTGCATTATTTTGAGTTGTGACATTCTTAATGTTTCAAAGTCCGAAAAGACCTTGTGCTATTATGAGTTGTGTCGATTTAGGTGACTCAGGTAACATAAAAACCTTTGTTTATTTCAAGTTATGTCAGCCTTCATAAATTAGTTTAAGTCATTTTCAGTTATGTCAATTTTAATGAAAAATGCTTTTTTTCTTTTTTCCTTTATTTAAAAAGAAAACTGGTGGCCATCCTTTAAGAATCAATCGAAAAAGGAAGAAACACTGAACATTTCCTTTGCTTTGAACTATTCTATGATGGGAGGGAAAACCCGCATTAAAACTAAGCATTTGGCAGCTCCTTCGAACATTTTACTAATACGTTCAAAATAAATCATACTTTTACTCGATAATAATGATTTCACAGTCCTAGTAATTAGTTGAGACTTTAGCTGGCATCCTAGACTTCCTTGCATATTAATATCTAATTCACCCGAAGACCTACTGCGGAAGAGATAGACTCCTCTATCCTAGCTCATATTTACCTCATTAATGCAGTGCGGAAATGAACCTCCTTCTTCCTAACAATAGTATTCACATGAAAAGGAAAGCAGAGAGCTGTTGTGGGAGTTACCTCCTCCTCAAGCAGTGTCACTTTCTACACAGATTTTCGCACATGGATCCATAACTTCGTTTCTTGACGAGTGCAAGCAGGATGTGCAGGGGGTGCTCTCAGCTGTCGTTTTATCACTTCCTTAATAACTTTTGCAATTCATATTTTTCAGTGACTGTTTCTAAGATTGTTAGACCAGGATTTTTTTTCTGACTAATTAATATATTTCGTTACAAAATAATTTTGGTTTTATTCGTAATTTTTCAAGTTTTTCTGCGTCTTTCTCTTTACAAGGAATAACGCATTTATTCCGTCAATCCTAGGCCGCAACCCCAATGTGCTACGAGAAGTATCGAGTATACATTTTTATACGAATATGTAAAATGGTATCCGGAAAGGATGGCGCACGTATTCGTTGAATAAACTCCCACGATGGAGGGTTACTCCAACGTGGAAAACAGGAATATTTTTATACGAATATGTAAAATGGTATCCGGAAAGGATGGCACACGTATTCGTTAAATAAACTCCCATGATAGAGGGTTACTCCAACGTGGAAAACAGGAATATTTTTATACGAATATGTAAAATGGTATCCGGAAAGGATGGCGCTCGTATTCGTTAAATAAACTCCCATGATAGAGGGTTACTCCAACGTGGAAAACAGGAATATTTTTATACGAATATGTAAAATGGTATCTGGAAAGGATGCCACACGTATTCGTTGAATAAACTCCCATGATAGAGGGTTACTCCAACGTGGAAAACAGGAATATTTTTATACGAACATGTAAAATGGTATCCGGAAAGGATGGCGCTCGTATTCGTTAAATAAACGCCCACGATGGAGGGTTACTCCAACGTGGAAAACAGGAATATTTTTATACGAATATGTAAAATGGTATCCGTAAAGGATGGCACACGTATTCGTTAAATAAACGCCCACGATGGAGGGTTACTCCAACGTGGAAAACAGGAATATTTTTATACGAATATGTAAAATGGTATCCGGAAAGGATGCCACACGTATTCGTTAAATAAACTCCCATGATAGAGGGTTACTCCAACGTGGAAAACAGGAATATTTTTATACGAATATGTAAAATGGTATCCGTAAAGGATGCCACACGTATTCGTTAAATAAACTCCCATGATAGAGGGTTACTCCAACGTGGAAAACAGGAATATTTTTATACGAATATGTAAAATGGTATCCGGAAAGGATGCCACACGTATTCGTTAAATAAACTCCCATGATAGAGGGTTACTCCAACGTGGAAAACAGGAATATTTTCATACGAATATGTAAAATGGTATCCGTAAAGGATGCCACACGTATTCGTTAAATAAACTCCCATGATAGAGGGTTACTCCAACGTGGAAAACAGGAATATTTTTATACGAATATGTAAAATGGTATCCGGAAAGGATGCCACACGTATTCGTTAAATAAACTCCCATGATAGAGGGTTACTCCAACGTGGAAAACAGGAATATTTTTATACGAATATGTAAAATGGTATCCGTAAAGGATGCCACACGTATTCGTTAAATAAACTCCCATGATAGAGGGTTACTCCAACGTGGAAAACAGGAATATTTTTATACGAATATGTAAAATGGTATCCGGAAAGGATGCCACACGTATTCGTTAAATAAACTCCCATGATAGAGGGTTACTCCAACGTGGAAAACAGGAATATTTTTATACGAATATGTAAAATGGTATCCGTAAAGGATGCCACACGTATTCGTTAAATAAACTCCCATGATAGAGGGTTACTCCAACGTGGAAAACAGGAATATTTTTATACGAATATATAAAATGGTATCCGGAAAGGATGGCACACGTATTCGTTGAATAAACTCCCATGATAGAGGGTTACTCCAACGTGGAAAACAGGAATATTTTTATACGAATATATAAAATGGTATCCGGAAAGGATGCCACACGTATTCGTTAAATAAACTCCCATGATAGAGGGTTACTCCAACGTGGAAAACAGGAATATTTTTATACGAATATGTAAAATGGTATCCGGAAAGGATGCCACACGTATTCGTTAAATAAACTCCCATGATAGAGGGTTACTCCAACGTGGAAAACAGGAATATTTTTATACGAATATGTAAAATGGTATCCGGAAAGGATGCCACACGTATTCGTTAAATAAACTCCCATGATAGAGGGTTACTCCAACGTGGAAAACAGGAATATTTTTATACGAATATGTAAAATGGTATCCGTAAAGGATGCCACACGTATTCGTTAAATAAACTCCCATGATAGAGGGTTACTCCAACGTGGAAAACAGGAATATTTTTATACGAATATGTAAAATGGTATCCGGAAAGGATGCCACACGTATTCGTTAAATAAACTCCCATGATAGAGGGTTACTCCAACGTGGAAAACAGGAATATTTTTATACGAATATATAAAATGGTATCCGGAAAGGATGGCACACGTATTCGTTGAATAAACTCCCATGATAGAGGGTTACTCCAACGTGGAAAACAGGAATATTTTTATACGAATATGTAAAATGGTATCCGTAAAGGATGCCACACGTATTCGTTAAATAAACTCCCATGATAGAGGGTTACTCCAACGTGGAAAACAGGAATATTTTTATACGAATATGTAAAATGGTATCCGGAAAGGATGCCACACGTATTCGTTAAATAAACTCCCATGATAGAGGGTTACTCCAACGTGGAAAACAGGAATATTTTTATACGAATATGTAAAATGGTATCCGTAAAGGATGCCAGACGTATTCGTTAAATAAACTCCCATGATAGAGGGTTACTCCAACGTGGAAAACAGGAATATTTTTATACGAATATGTAAAATGGTATCCGGAAAGGATGCCACACGTATTCGTTAAATAAACTCCCATGATAGAGGGTTACTCCAAAAATAATGGACGTTAAAATTTAAATAAATAATCCTGTCAGATGGTCAAAAATAAGAAATACACCATTGAAAATTAATTCATTTTTGAAATTCATCAAAACTAATATTTATAAGTTTTGCTAGTATATTTAAAATATCTGAAGTTTCAAAACAAATAAATAAAGAGGCAAACAGTTTCTTATGTATTTTTAAATATCTCCAGAACTATTGCAAGACCTGGCAGTGAAAGATCACCAATCGCTAGCCTACATCGTTGTCACAAAATCGAGTCATGAATTAATTTCGATACGACCATCTTAGTCGAAGAAAACGTCTTTTGAACTTTCGGAATTCACTTCTTTCCATTGAAGCCGAAGTATTATGAGTCTTAATTCTACATTTTCCGAATAATACCAGATATGAAAATCTTTTAGTCCTTAATATAATATATATATATATATATATATATATATATATATATATATATATATATATATATTTATTTATTTATTTTTTATAAATATGGCACAGGTCAAAAGAATAGTACTCCATTTTGTATGTACTATTTTATTGTTGGCACGCCCTACATGTTTCGTGGCCTTTATGCCACCTCCTTGAGGACAATGAAATAGTACATAGAAAATGCAGTACTATTCTTTTGACCTGTGCCATATTTATGACAAATAAATAAATATACGTAACTAAAGGTCAGAAATACGTGGAATAGAGTGTGTGTGTGTGTGTGTGTATATATATATATATATATATATATATATATATATATATATATATATCGAATAATGACCTCTTCTATCACTTATCCTCTTCTTCTTCTGAGGCCTCTGAGATAGAATATAAATAACTAATAATTTTTTTTAATACAAAATTTAGTGTTTTGTGAAAATTATTAATATCAGATGTATCTCCTCGAAAAGAAGCGGCTGGAACCTTCCCTTCTGGGCCCTTAGTGGCCTGTTACGGGACTGATAAGTAAGACCTTCACCTTAATTGACATATAAGACTTATGTCAATAAGTCATAAGATTTATTACAACAATATGATATACATATTAACAGTAATGTTGCTAGTTTTGGAACATTAACATTGTGAGGCTTGATGTGGGAATATGTACAATTACATAACCCGCGAGAACAATAAATTTTAAGCATTGCAGATGGCATGTTAAAAAAAATTGTCTCTAGTCCACCGCCGCTTCAGTCTTCTATGAGGATTTTGTGAATTATTGAAGGAGGATGGAGAGTTTATCAAAGGATTTGGATGGCCAGGGAGATTGGAATGAAATTTCTGATAGACTGATTTGGCCAGGGATTGCATGAAGGGGTCATTATGCAGGGTTAGGTTCAAGACATAGTAAGGAGCATTGGATATTTCTCGAAGGATTTTGGATTTCATTTGTCCAATAAGCGTGAAAAATGTTTAGTTCCTGTTTTTTCTGTGTTGTTTGTGGCTTCCGAGTTAAAAGTTTGTCTAGTATCAGTCCTAAGTATCTTATTTGCGATTTCTGTGGAATTATAATGTTTCGGAGGGTTATTGGAGGACAGCTTGACTTACGAATTGTGAATGTTGCATGGCGTTGGTTGAATGTGTACAAAGGCGTTTGAGAAGGAGTTTTTCGAGGTTTTTACCCATTATTGGTAAATGAACAGGTTTACCAGGCATTGGGATCATCCGGATAACTGAACATTTCTAGAGTATGGGGAAATATGTTGAGTAGTACAGTAAACACAAACATGTTATTTCTTATTTATACGAATTTCTTTGGGATTAATTATTTCAAGAAGCCTGTTTAAAAAATATACATATCAATACAAATTCAATGCAAATACTCTTTTTATTTTTTTTTCTGGGGTAACAAGTTATAAACTTTTGGACTAGTTTTGTCAGAAAATGGGAAACAGATATTCTAGTAAAATTCCAAATTTCCATGACATACTGGAGGAATTACTAATAACAGCAAGGCTTTGTGTTCAGTTATGGTTTCTATTCAGCTTTCATCAGCGAAAATTTTCCCAGTGGAAGCAAATAACGTTCTTAAAAAATTGTATCTTCTTTAGCTCACAACTGGATCAATATCAAGAACATATAATACAATTAATATAATTGTAATATACATAATAATACAAAATATCATCTTTAATATGTCATGTCATAGAATATGAAACAGCCTTACACACACACGTATATATATATATATATATATATATATATATATATATATATATATAATTTTTATGAAAATCTATTGTGTATTTTAAAAGGATATATCTATGATGATTTTAAAAAAATGACTAAACGAAATTCCTGGATGAAGTCTCAAAAGCAAAGTCCTGGAATTTTGCAACAGGACTAATGTAAATTTAAGCGAACACTTCCCTCGAAGAGAAAATGTATTTTTAATGAGCCTATTTTACAGGTGAGAATTACGCCTCATCGAAGACCATGATCGTTTGTCAGCTTGAGAAATGTTTTGCTAATAAGGTTTCGATATCCGGGATTTTGCCCTAACAGCCGACTCACATGAAACCATCACATTTACTTCAAAAGGCAAGAACTAAATGATCAATGCGCAGAGGAAAAGGGAAAATTCCGTCACATAGGAGCTGCATAACAAGGGAATTCCACAGAAAGGTTCTAAGCCTTACCGTCGAAGTAGGTTCTTAAAACATTCACTCACGTGTCGAGGGCACCTGGGGAATTCCATGATGAGCAGGCCTGGTGTGTCGTGGGCACTGAACGTGTTAATTGCTTAATCCTCTCATTTATAATAACATTTTTTTCCTAAAGCCCCTGATCAATGGCAATAACTTGAACAGTGTCAATTAAGGATTATGGCTACGCATATCCTTATTATTATAAAGGTCCGGCTTGCCATAATACACCTACTTTTTTTTTTTATCGTTCTGAAGGGTGTATTCAACCCCGGGAGGTCATGGGCACACCTACTTTATCTATATATATAAAAATCACGTGTCTGTCTGTTTGTTCCTTATACAATCTACACCCTTTGGCCGATTTTGACCAAACTTGGGACACTGTTAAGTCTTGATCCGGGGGGTCTTGTAGGCTAGATCAAAAATGTCTACCAGCTGTTTGTCTGTATGTTTGTTACTTAAACAAATCCAAACCGCTTGACCGATTTTGATCAAACTTGGCAAACATGTAGGTCTTGATTAGAGGAGAGTCATAGACTAGGTCAAAATATTCTAGGACTCACAGTTCGGAGGTCACGGGTTCCAAACAATAAACCCAAATAGTTAAAGATTTGCATTATTAGATTTGAATATTACTTATTTGGTTTCGAATTTAATGTTGCTTTAGATGCAGATAGAAGGTGTATCATGGCACGCCGGGTAACAGCTAGTAATATATAAAAATACTAGCCGTTACCCGGCGTGCCATGCTACACCTACTTTCTGCATATAGAAAAGCCTAAATAAATTAGAAGCCAAATAAGTATTATTAAAATCTAATAACACGAATCTGTAACTGTTATGAACCCGTGGTGTCCCAACTGTGAGTCCTAGACGACTTTGACCTTACCTATAACACGCCCCATATCAAGACATACATGTGTACCGAGTTTAGTCAAAATCGGACGAACGGTGTGGATTTGTATAAGGGACAAACATACAGACAGACAGCTATAAGACGTTTTTGACCTAGCCTACGACACTCCCCAGATTAAGATCTACATGTGTACCGAGTTTAGACAAAACGGACGAACGGTGTGGATTTGTATAAGGGACAACCATACAGACAGACAGCTGGTAGATTTTTCGACCTAGCCTAGGAGATTTCTCGTATCAAGACCTACAATTATTCCAAGTTTGGTCAAAATCAGTCAAACGGTGTAGATTTGTATAAGGAACAAACAAACAGACAGACACGTGATTTTTATATATAAAAATATGAAGAAAATTCAAAGTTATACTGTAAATGTTTGTCGAGAAGAGTATTCTTTCATATCAACCTTATTCTCAATCCACTTACCACACCCTGATACACTCCAGCACAACACAATACGCACGCGTGTTCATAAATGTGCGCATAGTTAGTGGAATAAAAACAAACAAAAATAAATTAGAAATCCAATAAGTAATATTAAAATCTAATAACGCAAATAAAGTGACAATTTCTGAAAATTAACTATTCTGTAACTGTTTGGGTTCACAGTTTCGAACCCGTGACTTCCGAACTGTGAGTCCTAGCCTATGACACTCCCCGGATCATGACCTACCTGTGTGCCAAGTTCGGTCAAAAACGGTCAAATGGGGTGTATTTGTGTAAGGAACAAACTGACAGACATACAGACAAACAGCTGAATTTTATATATATGGATTAACATGGGTCATATTCGATATCTATTAGGAATATCATCTTTGGTGTTTAATAGCTACAATAATGTTGAAGAAAGAGAAAAATATTTATAAGACATGATCGGTTAGCATTTTAGTAGATTTTATTAAATATCTATTAAAACATTGATAAATTATCGCACGTTCAAGGCGACCAAGTGCTTAGGACTTGCTTTACTAATTATCGCACGTTCAAGGCGACCAAGTGCTTAGGACTTGCTTTACTAATTATTGCACGATTAAGGCGAACAAGTGCTTAGGACTTGCTTTACTAATTATCGCACGATCAAGGCGACCAAGTGCTTAGGACTTGCTTTACTAATTATCGCACGTTCAAGGCGACCAAGTGCTTAGGACTTGCTTTACTAATTATCGCACGTTCAAGGCGAACAAGTGCTTAGGACTTGCTTTACTAATTATTGCACGATCAAGGCGAACAAGTGCTTAGGACTTGTTTTACTAATTATCGCTCGTTCAAGGCGAACAAGTGCTTAGGACTTGCTTTACTAATTATCGCACGATCAAGGCGAACAAGTGCTTAGGACTTGCTTTACTAATTATTGCACGTTCAAGGCGACCAAGTGCTTAGGACTTGCTTTACTAATTATTGCACGTTCAAGGCGACCAAGTGCTTAGGACTTGCTTTACTAATTATTGCACGATCAAGGCGAACAAGTGCTTAGGACTTGTTTTACTAATTATCGCACGTTCAAGGCGAACAAGTGCTTAGGACTTGCTTTACTAATTATCGCACGATCAAGGCGACCAAGTGCTTAGGACTTGCTTTACTAATTATCGCACGATCAAGAAGACCAAGTGCTTAGGACTTGCTTTACTAATTATCGCACGTTCAAGGCGAACAAGTGCTTAGGACTTGCTTTACTAATTATCGCACGATCAAGGCGAACAAGTGCTTAGGACTTGTTTTACTAATTATCGCACGTTCAAGGCGACCAAGTGCTTAGGACTTGCTTTACTAATTATCGCACGATCAAGGCGAACAAGTGCTTAGGACTTGCTTTACTAATTATCGCACGATCAAGGCGACCAAGTGCTTAGGACTTGCTTTACTAATTATCGCACGTTCAAGGCGAACAAGTGCTTAGGACTTGCTTTACTAATTATCGCACGATCAAGGCGAACAAGTGCTTAGGACTTGCTTTACTAATTATCGCACGATCAAGGCGACCAAGTGCTTAGGACTTGCTTTACTAATTATCGCACGTTCAAGGCGAACAAGTGCTTAGGACTTGCTTTACTAATTATCGCACGTTCAAGGCGACCAAGTGCTTAGGACTTGCTTTACTAATTATTGCACGATCAAGGCGACCAAGTGCTTAGGACTTGCTTTACTAATTATCGCACGTTCAAGGCGACCAAGTGCTTAGGACTTGTTTTACTTATTTAGTTGATTTTAAGCGATTTTCTCAATACACGTATCATTGAGTTACAATTACATAAATAGATAATAAACTTACATAAGAATCAGGATATGCTTTATAAAATGAATTCTAAAAATGACATTTAAAAAAACACAACTGTGTCCATTTAATAATAATAATAAAAATATTCAGTAAACACATT
Organism: Gonocerus acuteangulatus; assembly: GCA_946811695.1. Lineage (NCBI taxonomy): Eukaryota > Metazoa > Arthropoda > Insecta > Hemiptera > Coreidae > Gonocerus > Gonocerus acuteangulatus. Next base: position 25,297,025 of record OX328124.1, read on the forward strand.
TGCTACCGTATATACTACGGAGCGCCGTGTCTTGCTCCCGGTGCTGGTTTCGTAGCAAATAGGGAGTTGGAAAAAAAACTAATATTTTGGGGATATTAAAATACACAAAATATTTTAATAGACTTTCTGGTGGATTTAAAATTCAAAATTCGTAAAAAAAAAAAAAAAAAAAAAAAAAAAAAAAAAAAAAAAAAAAAAAAAAAAAAACATAGTGGCTCATGAGTGCAGATTCAAATAAGGAGAGCGGCAGAGAATGTGTTAATCTAGAAATGTAGTTTTGCCAATTTTTTTCTCTCTTTTTATTTTTAATTTATTTACTTATGCTTTGCAAGGAGAGTGAACAATATCATTATAATTTCAAAATCAAAAGGATAGGAAGCCGGGCTTGAAAGGAAAGTATACGAAGATCCGGAAGTATTTATCGGCTAAATAAAACAGCCAAATTCTCAAAGGCTTGAGAGTGAAAGCTAACTTGCTCCCATGGTATGTAGGAAGAAGGGGCTGGCCTTACTAATTGATGTTTTAAACTATTAGGCTCACTAGAATTAATACAATAGGGAAAAATTATCTGACGAACTTTCAACAATTACATATACCTTCATTTGTACGTAATTCGAGATGAAACTGTAAGCATATTTTAAAATAATTCAGCTAAAATATTATAAAGAATTATTTTATATGAACTGTGAATAAGACAATATATATAGGGGAACTCGGGGCGGAACGGGATACGTAATGCTAATAGATTTTTAAGAAGTATGGTAGGTAATCAATCAAAACCTATAATAAAGGCGTAAAACATTTATTTATATTGTTAGTAAACATATGTAAAATGGTTAGTAGTTCATTCTAAATAAAAACACCTTTTTTACCATTTTCAAAAAAAGTCTCCATATTTCCCGTTCTGCCCCGCATACGGGGCAGAACGGGATATGGGGATTCTCACACTAATTCTTAAACTAAAAAAAATTAAAATGATAATTTTTAATGCATTTTGAAATAAACACAAGAAACACAATATATTACTTGTCATCCTGGCAATATTTACAAACTAACACTTCCTCAACACCTTCGCTGTCTACTCCAGCGCATGAATTGTTAGCCGAAAATAGTTGGGAAAAGGTTAAGATTTAATGTTTTGATGGGGCGATGTCAATCCGAGAAATAAGTGCTTAAAACTTGAAGATTGTTAGTTTTGTTCTTTTCAACGGGGTTTTATCACTGTTTACCCAACGTTTTAATTGTTTATTGTTTTTTTAATTGCATTTAATACTAAAATTAGCATTTTAATAACATCCCATTTTTGCCTCTCCGTCTTTCTAACGTACGTTCGAACCATCTGAAATGAAAAAAAAAATTACTATCTCAAATCTATCCCCGCCAAAAAATGACGGGATACTATCCCATTCCGCCCCGAGAGCCCGATTTAGGTTATGTGGCGATTCCTGAACTAAAACCTGTCATAATTATACTTAAAACGAGTGTTTATTTTAGCTACTGACATGCACTACAACGGAAGATAACACACATTAGCGTTACATTAATGATTAGAAGCTTACTTTGCATTTAAGTGGACAAAAAGTTACAACAAACTCGGCAAAAATCAAAAAACATCACTTCACTCAAAACGGTCAGTCAGAACTAATTCAAACTCCTACCGCATATTCTCTACCGTCTGTAGGTATAGTTAAATACATATCCGCTAAAGTGTCGCCCAGGAAAGTGCCCTATCCCGTTCTACCCCGCTATCCCGTTCCGCCCCCGAGTTCCCCTACGTGAATAAAATTCATTCCCACCTTAACAATTACGTTTTCTGATGATTCTGAAGATCATGAAATATACAGTATAAAAGTTATTACAAAGAATGAATTGTGAAGTGAAAGATCATTCACGGTTGAGGCTTGAGTTAAAACACTGTGACGGAAATGAATGGTTTTAATATAGCAAGTCACTCGTCACTGTTGGTTTCTCGTCACGTGAACATTTCTCGTGTGCGTCTCTTCGTTCTCTGTAGCGCTCTCCAGGTCTCTTCGATTAATTTGATTTTGAAATTCGGTTATTTACTATGGTCAGGTGAGGCACAAACAAAAAGGAATGCTGAAGCAATGCTGAATTCCCAAAAAAAAAATGTGGTCAGCTTAGGCCACATTTCTAAAGATTGTGCCTTAAACAACGTATATAAATACATAAAGAAGCTTCTGGTTAGCGACAACTTTTCTAAAATCATTACTCTTCCAAAAAAATTGTTTACAGGCTGGAGAATCATACCAAAATAGTACAATTTAATCAGCTTTCCAATTCTGTACTCAGACCTGAGATTATACCATAATTTTATAATGTAAATGGAATTCTAAAGTGAAAAAACATAAAATAAATAAAAATTATATTATGTTTATTTTCGTATTATCATAAATAAATTAAAATTATTCTTGATGTTTACTGATTATACAATAGTAAGTCTTATATAAAAGTCGAATTGACTGAGTCGACTGACGACACCTGGTCACACCGCTGATGTAGTCCTTGCAATCTCATCATGGTTAGCTTTCATTTCCGAACGGGCTCAACATTATCCAGGAATGTGGATTAGGGTTTTTGGCCCTATGCATTGGCCGGCCAAAAACCCTGATCTGACGTCGCTTGATTTTTAGGCGTGGAGTTGGCTTAAGTCGCAAGTGTACAAAGTATCCATTTAGGAAATAAACCACCTGATTGCAAGAATTCGCGAATCATTTGTGGAAATGAGAGCTAACCATAATGAGATTGCAAGGACTACATCAGGGGTGTGACCAGGTGTCGTCAGTGTGTTCTGCAAGGAGGCCAGTTGTTATAATGTTTATAATTTTCTGCTACTGAGCTAACGAGCGCGCGAAACTCTATCTATGTATATATACGTATATGTATATGTATTTGTGTATGAGTATATATATATATATATATATATATATATATATATATATATAAATGTTTACATTTTAGCGCGGTTCCTCCCTCCCCGGTAGGGAGGAACCCCGCTTATAAGGTTGATACAATGAAACAATCCGGAAGTGCCGACTAGAAAATTTCACGTTTCAGAACCCCTAGAGACCGAAAATAACGGTGGTTAAAATTTTTATATATATATATATATATATATATATATATATTTGTCTGTTCGCGGATTTCTGGCCTCCCTAATGGTCCGATTTTGATGAAATTTGGTACAAAAATCTGTCGCTCGATTTGAAAGGTCAAGTTCGTTAACCAGCAAAATCCGCCCACTGGAAGATGGCGTTTGGGGCGAAATTCGCGCAAAAAAAATCGTAACGCTTACGTTTTTGAGTTCATAAGCTTGTAAGTACTCGTTTTATAAGTTTTTTTGGCTAGGAAAACGAATGAAACAATTTTCAAGGCGATAGCTTTAACCGTTTTTGAGAAAATTGGAAAAACAGTTTTTGAATACCGTTTTTGGTTTGGGTACTTAGAATCATGGGATTCAGTTGAAATATTTTCTGCATGTTTTACTATCATTAAAACTAATATGTTGAAATTTTGGTTACGTTTGGAGTTAAGGAAGGACTAGAATAAAATATTTTATTAACAGACCTAAAACGTTTTGGTAACTTTGTATATTTTCCTTAATATCTCGAAAAAAGTTGAGAATCTTGGTAAACGAAAGAATACCGTTAGAAAGCTTACTAAATGCTCTACAAAAAAGGTTCTGATGAAAGTTTTGATTAGGCGATGTCAATCGGAGAAATAAGTGCTTAAAACATTAAAGTAATTGATTTTGCTTATTCGAACTGTTCTTTTTGTCTGTTTTTATTCCTTGTTATTTTTTAATTGCTTATAGTTGGATAATGTATTTTACAATAAAACAGATTAGGCAAAATAAGAAAAACAATTTATTGTTAGAAATATAGCTTGCCAAGAGAAAAAGATTCGATGACGTCTTTTGAATATTTTCAATTGCCTTCATGCTGTTGTTGTTTTATTTTATTTTTTAATTGATTTTATCTGTAGAATTATTACTATAGTAAAAGAACACAGGAATATGTGAAAATTTTTGTTATTTTCCAATTCATTGAAACGAATGAAATGAAGTATTGGTAGAAGAGGTTTCTAGGGTCTGGCGGACCCGACCCCAGGAATAGCCATAAAACCCTTTGAACAAAGGCCGAGGAAAATATCATCTGTTTCTATTCTATGCTTTTCAAATGAGAATAGGGATATGAACAGGAACCGGGGTCTCCCGTGGTCAAATGGCTAGCGCCTTGGATTCATAAGCGGGAGATGGTGGGTTCGCTTCCCAACCTCCGGCAGGAATTTTATCATCCCACGGCTCGCCGGTAAAATTCCTCGCTACACCCTGGATGTCGGCGCTAATGACCTAGATGTAGATGCGCCGTAAAAAAAAAAAAAAAAAAAAAAAAAAAAAAAAAAAAAAAAAAAAAAAAAAAAAAAAAAAAAAAAAAAAAAAAAAAAAAAAAAATTATTTCCAAATTTTCTTTCACGGACACAACTTCAAACACTGATTTTTTTTTCTTTACCTGTTCAAAATCAATAATAAGCTATAATTCTTTTCCTAATATTGTGATAATTTTCTTTTCTTCTAAACTGATTATCGGTAGGATGAAAGGATTGATATCATTCATTGAGCCTGCGGATAGTTTAATATGAATGAGAGAGGCTCGTCCTGGGAAGCCCGTGACTTTACCATATAAGGCCTAAGTAAGTATAAGGCCTTAGGACCGTTAAATTCCTGAGAAGGTCATCAGCCATAATAGGCAGTGGATCTTACAAGAGTAGGAAGTGGTTGTCCTGATTCTTACAACTCGAGTATCCTGCAGGACCGGTTACTCCATTCCTTACTACTTCAGAATACGTCGATATACATTCAGGATTAATTCATTCATATTTCCATCAATAGGAGATTTGACTCACTTCTAAATAATACAGAACCATCCATAAAACACATTATGGTGGACAGGACACTCATGTTGCTAGAAGGTCTGGTAGAATTACCTCTTGGTTGGATTGATATCCTTATTAAATATCTAAACCTATATATAGAATATATATATATATATATATATATATATATATATACCTCGGGAGCGCGTCCTCCTTTTGACGCACCGGAACGCGCGATGTATCTGGGAGATAAAACAGAGGTTTAAGTCCACTAAATATACACTCATTCATTAAAATAGTGTTTTGAATTAATATCATATTTTTTATTTTAATAATGGCATTCATTACATTGGAATAATTATAAACGTTCAATTGAGCAAAACTTTTAAAATATTCTTGTCAGGATAAGATAAAATAAATAATAAGTAGTATTTTAAATCCAATTGAATTATTAAATAAAAATAGAAGATTAGAAAACATACTTCTAAGTGTAAGGTACTGTGAATTTTACCTCGAGCCATTAATATTAAAAATAGGTCAAACCTAATAGTGAAAATAAAAAAGTGAGCAAATATGCACAAGGGAAAAAAAAAGAGATCAAAAGAATATAGAAATATCAGGAGGTAATAATATTATATCTTTAAATGAAGAACAAATTAATTAAAAATAGGAACTTCAGTGTTCAAGGAAGCACGCAAAAATTGTTCTCTTTTTTTTTTATGGTATTGTCAAATTCCTTTGTAGTTAGATAACATCACATAAAAAGTGGCGTGTAGGAGGCATATAATTTTCTAGCAATTCTTACGTGTATTTTGGGTGAGTCATGTGTTCCTAGGCTACATAATATGTAGCCATATTATGGTTCACAATGTTTACGTTTCCTCCCTTATGAAGTTGGAATGTTTTCTATGTTCCTTCCGTGAAATGCCTTTATTTACATCTTACTCTGTTGGGCTGTAAAATAAAAGTAAAAAGAAGAATAATTAAAATGTTTAAAAATTATAATAGACCCTATTATCTGGCTCAGCTCTTTTTTTTTTTTTTTTTTTTTTTTTTTTTTTTTTTTTTTTTTTAATAATTTCTAAGGCAGAATGCATAATCGTTCAATATTGTTCTTTTTAATTTGAATTATGTAAAAAATATAAACTGTTCAACTGTTCAATGGTGAAGCTTGTTTTCTTATGAACTAAAATCCGTGCCAAAGGGTCGTGGATTCGATTCCCATTAGGGGTGGTGGCTTTTCTTTAGAAAAAAGAAAAGGCATTAGCCCTATCCTGGCTAGAAGAGGGTGGTAACCTATAGATAACTCGTCCTAAAATTCGTAGTTAATAATAAATGGACGTTAAAATATAATTTATGTACTAAAAGAATGAAAGGCCAGTGAAGTAAAATACCAATTTTGGAAGAAGCCAACCATTGTTGCTACTTCTAGAGCTGGGCTAACAAATGTTTTAATTATATGGATAAGATCAACCAAGCAAGTTTATCTCAGGACCACCCTCTGTTAAGCCAGCTGGGAGGATTATCTGGAAGAAATTGGGAAGATAACGTTTGACCTTCAGGATTAGGATCGTGGCAGCTGAAGAAAGAGGCAGATTGTCTTGAAACCTTCGGGTCAGTTCTTCGATGTGAAATGCGGCTGGATCAACTCCAAGTTCTCGATGGAGCAAGGTGTTTCGAACGAACCAAGGGACGTTGGCTGCAATCCGCAGAACTTTGTTTTGTAAAGTCTGAAGTCTTTTGATGTTCGTCGTGTTTGTTCCGTACCACACAGGGCAGGCGTAAATCAGTATTGGAAGGATCATCGTTTTGTAAAGTAGTGTTCCTAGTGAAGGTCGAAGTGATGTTTTTCTGTTCATCAGTGGGTATAGTTTTGAGTCTGGAGTGTGCCTGCCGTAATTTTATGTTAATGTAAAGTTGCCAATTAAGTCGAGTATCGAAGTGCAGTTCTAGATTTAATAAAAAAAAAAAATGCTAATGATTAACATAAAAATTATACCGACACATTCGTATACAAGCAACTGAAGCACAAATGCAGAAGAGCCTCGAGGTTAATCACCAAGAAAAAAATTATTTCGTTTAAAGCCTTCTGCTCAAATTCAGGAACATAAATATGCTTTAGGTCCATCCGACAAACCTATGTAATGTACTGTATAAAATATAGTCTTCTTCTTTGTGCATGGCCACCGCGCATGCGCGATCGCCAGCGGACACCTTCTTATGACACTTTTTGGTAACGCTAGGTCCACCCGATAAACCTATGTAATGTACTTTATAACGTACAGTCATCTTTTTCGTACATGTCCACTGCGCTTGCGCGAAGGACAGCAGACACTTTTTTGTGACACATACAGTCTTCTTTTTCGTACATGGCCACTGTACATGCCCGAACGCCAGCGGACACTTTTTTGTAACGTTTTTTTCTAGTTTAGTCACCGCTAAAGCATATTTATGCTAAAACTTCTTCCTATTCTGTCCTCAACAAAAGAAGAGTCTCAGTATATCCAAGAAGTGTACTTGGATCGCCATAGATTGCTTAGGATGCATGTCAGTTGTTCGCGAAGGAATTTAACAAAAAAAAAAAAACAAGGAACAGTTTATGGCCGATGAACTAAGAGCTCCCAACGGTTGCTGAAGAACCTCCCATAGAGAGTTTAATGGAGTGCAACCCTAGAGAGACTGCAGTAGTATTGTTCTAGGTTCCCAGAGAGCAGCAGTACCGCTGCTTCTAGCGGCTCGGCACGCCTCAAGAACCACCAGGATCTCGGCTAACCTCTTATTTACATCTATCTCTCTCTCTTCTAGGTCTAGCTTCTTTGTCTCTATTTCCTATTGGGGAGAACGCGTACCTCTAGGACCTGAGGGCGGGAAAGGTCACTGGGAGACGAAGAAAAACGAGGATTCTTCTTACTTTGGTTTGGTATACATCAGATGTCCTACTTCTTATACATAAAGGTCGAAGCATTCACTTTGTGTTCTGATACTCTTCTAAAACAAATCTTGCACCATGGGCGTATATAGGAAATAATTTCGGAGGGGCTGGGAAAATTTCGGGGGGGGGGGGGGGCTGAGACCATTTCCGGTGTATGGAATACTAACTATCTAGATCTTGGAAGAGTTTTAGCCAAAACGCTATTACACCGAAAATATTATATTTTTTATGAACTAAATGATGTTAATTAATTTATTTTTAAGGATTTTATAAAATTTTTACCGATCAATTCAAAATTTCGGGGCGTATTTATATACGCGTATGTCTTGCACTTCCTTCTTTTCAAGTAAATAATTACGCTTCTAAAAGTGTAGTCCTTTAGTACCAAGGACCGAAATAAAAATTAATAGTTATCCTAAAAATTATGAGAAAAAAATTCCTTCATAATTTATATTTTTTTTTAAATTAATGAAAACTGTTATAAAATAATTTTTATATAAAAATGTTCTCCACAAAAATATGGGGAAAATTTTTCGAATAAAATTTTGTGAAAAATTAAACTAGAATAATTTTAACATTTAAAAAAAAAAAAAAAAAAAATCTTCTATTATGGAGATATTTTTAATGTAGTTTAAGAAATAATGATATGCAGTTCATTAATTCAATAATTAAAGATTAATTAATCACTTATCACGGGATCTATAATTAATGTATTTTATCCTCAGAATAAAGAAATACTTGATTTGGAATCTTTTGTTTATTTGAAGTTTTTGTTTATGCCAGTGAATCAAAGCTCCTATTCAATATGGCACTAATATTGTTTTTTTTTTTTTTAAATAATGTTTAAAAATTAAAATAATATAAAATTTGTATTAAAACTTTTATAAAAAAAAATTGGAATAATAATATTCAAATAATTTTTATTTTTTTTAATAAAAATTATTGGAAAACTGTTTTATAAAAACAATAAACTATATCAATTATGATGAAATGTTTATTTTTATTTCTCAATAATAAAAATTAAAAGAAAAGTGAGAATCATTTGAAATAAGAATTAATAGTTATTTTGTGTACTCTTTCCAAAGACTGGATAAAATTACTCGTATTTCATAAATTAACATCTATAAAGTGTGACATTAATAACTACTCCATAATTGTAGATTCATGTTGATTGTGTACTACATTCTGTGTTAGCGAATTATCGTTTCGGATCACTAATTGTTTCTCTTCATTTGAGATCACAGGAGTCAATGAAATTTGATGATGCTCGTCCTATGGCTGGCCACCCGTCCGAAAAGGATAGAGCTGATACGGCGTGAAGAAGCTCTGACTGCCAGACAGACCGGAGATAGGTCGTGAGTACAGCTTAGGAAAAAAGAAACTATATATAAATATATATATATATATATATATATATATATATATATATATATATATATATAGGGTGTCCCAGTATATTTGTCCACCCCCTTTTCCTCCTAGACTTGTTGGAATTTCGAAATGAAACTTGGTAGGTCATAGTTATGTTGCATGAGGTTACTTTTGGAGGTTTAGTTGACTTCGTAACATTCTCCAGTTTTTCTCCAGCGCGTCTAACTCTTGATTTTCCAATGGCGGCAGGTATTTTTTATGACGAATTCTGATAGAAAATTTAATTTTAAGACTAATTTATTCCGAGACATCTTTTGATCCGACGCACCGTTTGCGCGTAAAACGCAAAAAACTGATAAATGTCGCCCTTTTGTAGACAAATTCCTATTTATCACTGAAACCAAGCCTTGTACGTAAAAACACCTCAATGTAAACGTTGAGGCCTATTAATTTTCCTTTCAGATAATACCAAGATCAAAGTTGTAGATTAAATATTTAAAGGGGTATTATGAATGAAAACAAAGGCAAATTTTTTTTTTTTGGTTTTATGATATAAAAATTTCATATGGAAAAATAAATTTATTCTGTTCTGTTTTATAATAATTTTTATATACTTTTTTTCATAAAGTAAATAAGCTCTTTTTTTTTATTGTTTATGCCAGCTACTTTTTTTTCTATTCATATCGATTTTCTGAATTGTTACTTTTTAAAACTTTTAAGGTATATTTTTTGTTCATAATATCCCGTTAAATATTAAACCTACAACTTTGATCTTGGTATCACCTGAAAGGAAAATTAATAGGGTACAACGTTTGTATCGAGGTGACTTTACGTGAAAGGCTTGGTTTCAGTGATAAATAGGAATTTGCCTACCAAGTTTCATTTCGAAATTCCAATAACTCTAGGAGGAAAAGGGGGTGGACACATGTACTGGGACACCCTGTATATATATATATATATATATATATATATATATATATATATATATATATATATAGGGTGGCCCAGATAAGCGGGCCACAAGAAAAAAATCTCCTTAACAGTTGGAAACATCAAGATTTTTCAAAGGAGCAAAGTTGTCGGTCTCGTTCAGACCTATAAAAAAGATGCCCGTGGATATATGAGAATAACCCTTCTAAGGACTCAAATAGACCTTTGAAGGGAAGGGTTTCCCCTTTACCCATATATTGCAACACATCTTTTGAAATAAGTACAAAAACACGGTAGAACCCTGCAAATGGGGGTTCGTTGCGTCAGGCAGTTCTCTGTAAAAATACATTTTTATATACACGTATTCCTCATCTGAAATTAAAAAAAAATAGGCACTTTAATTTATTCAAGTAGTACTTTTGTTGGGAGAGGGGTAATTCAGCTTGGGAGAATGTGCTCAGCATTCAACAAAACGATCCCCTTTAGTGTAAACTATAAGAGAGAATAAATAAAAATCGGAGCTTTAGTCAGAAGAGTTGCTAAAATTGCACACAAATAATAAAGGAGTTAATATTTCATATGGCTAGTTGAAATGATTTCCTCATACTGGAATCATAAGGACTGCCTTAAGTAGTTATCAAGTGAATGAGGCAAATCCTCAAGTATTTTTGGAAGAATATCTCTGAAGTAGGCGCATTGGTCACCAGTACTTATGGGTTCCGGGTATAAAATATGCACCGATAACATACTCCCGACGGGTCCACACCAGACGTTGATTTTCCACTGGTGCTGCCTATCGACACGTCGGGTCCATCTGGGTTTTTATCCGCCCAATGATGAGCATTATGACGAGCTGAGATCTGATTCAGTCATTATCTCTTAATCCTTAAACTTATCAACCACCTCTTATTAATTCTACTGATCAAATAAAAATTCAAACCCCTCTAAAAATACTTGAAAATTCGAATATCAAAAAATCCTTTCTTAGCGAGTGTTTACGTTCGGGATATTATTACCTCGGATAGACCATCACCAGGTATAGCATAAACTCTATGAGGGACGAAATCATAGTTTATTTATAGTAATTCAAGGTCTGCCATCATATTTGAAATGAACCGCAAATAAAAAATAATAAATATTATGAAACAGATACACTACGGTAACAGCTGTACAGTTATCGTCCTAGCAACGCATGTTGCCTAGGCTTGCCTGCCCTAACCAGCTAAATATCCAAACCCCACTAAAAATACTTAAAAATTCGAATATCAAAAAATCCTTTCTTAGCGAGTGTTTATGTTCTAAAGGGAGTGTCCATGCAAAATTTCAAATTTTTCTATCAAGTGGTTTGGGCTTGGCGATGATAGTCAGTGAGTGAGTGATTGAGTGGTATTTTACAAATATATAGCAGACTAGCTGAATACCCGTTTCGTCACGGCAGATAAGTAGTTATTTTATTACGTTAAATAATGTATATTTAAAATTAACGTTACTCTTTAATTTTGGGTAGTTTATTATTGCACGGTTCCCGTCATACTATTTGTTATTCATCAATTGATAAGTAATCAAAGTATTATGTTTCTTGATACTGGGGCGCTCCGGACAAGTATCTACAAAGACATAACCTAGAAATACCCCGTTATCTGTAAGTTACCAGCAATAAAAGTTAAACCCGTACCGGTAGCAATTTATTCTCAATAATAAAGGGCGCTAAAATTTAAAAATTTATCTTTCCAAGATGTCATTCCAAGGAAACACACATGGGCGAGGAGGTTATTCAAGGGTTCGGGATATTATTACCTCGGATGGATCAAGACATACATGTATACCAAGTTTCGTAAAAATTGGTCTAACGGTGTGGATTTGTATAAGGGACAAACATACAGACAGACAGCTGGTAGACGTTTTTGACTTAGCCTACGACACTCCACAGATTAAGATCTACCTGTGTACCGAGTTTAGTCAAAATCGGACGAACGGTGTGGATTTGTATAAGGGCCAAACATACAGACAGACAGCTATAAGACGTTTTTGACTTAGCCTACGACACTCCACAGATTAAGATCTACATGTGTACCGAGTTTAGTCAAAATCGGACGAACGGTGTGGATTTGTATAAGGGACAAACATACAGACAGACAGCTGGTAGACGTTTTTACATAGCCTACGACACTCCCCAGATTAAGATCTACATGTGTACCGAGTTTAGTCGAAATCGGACGAACGGTGTGGATTTGTATAAGGGACAAACATACAGACAGACAGCTGGTAGATTTTTTTGACCTAACCTAGGAGATTTCTCGTATCAAGACCTACCATTATTCCAAGTTTGGTCAAAATCGGTCAAACGGTGTGGATTTGTGTAAGGAACAAACAAACAGAAAAACAGACAGACACGTGATTTTTATATATATAGATAAAGCTTTTCTGTAAATACTCAATTACTAGTACCAGGATTACTTAATGAGCCGATAATATGAAAGGACTGTTTCTATAATTATTCTTGTCCTTGATTATGAATGTTCCCCCGTGACTAAAATATGTCTGCTATTACATGCAATCAAGCTATAAGCTAGTAAGGAGAGCGAGCCCAATAAATCTTCTCGAGAGATGGAGGACTATAGCCGCTATGATATTCCAGCAGACCGTTAACTAACCTAGTCCGCGTGCTGCCATGGTCAGAGTTCGTGTCCTCATCCCACACATTCTACGGTTACAGTTTCACAGCTTTCTGTAGCTATCGGGGTTGCGCTCATGAAGGAATTTTTGAAAGATTTCTCGAAATCCTCATCAATCCTGCCTACTAGGTGAATGACCTTTCTTAACCCTGGATTGATTCTGCTATTGACATCTACGGTAATGACACCGTGGGGTAAATTTTACCCCACACTTTGACATTTTTTAAAATAATAAAATTTCAATTTTTTCTTTTGATTTTTTTACACAAAAACAATGTATAGACGAGGAACGTCGTCAAATAAATTCAAACAGGAATAAATCTGCAAAATACTAAGTCAAATTCACAAAATAGTTAGGAAACCCTAAAACTTAATATTGTTCGTACACCAAATAATTATCCTGAAAACAATATGACTAAACTGAAAATAATTATTATGAAGAATAAACTAGAATGGTCAAAAGCCATAAATAAGAGGAACTTTAGGAAAATACAACGTTCAGTCCAATTGAGACTCGTAAACATTTTGGTGATCGGTGGTCGCGGCACGTCGCCTTTCTACACACAGAACATAGTATTTTCGTCTTCCTGTCATCCTTTCTGCCACGAAATGAACATCTCACGGGGTTTGTACAAGATAACGAAAGATGTTGAAGGTCCATCAGGAGTTGATTCATCTTCTGAAACAACAAGCATCAGTGTCTTCAGTGGTTTTGGTATGTTCTCGAGTTAGGCACTAACTGCTACATGAGCTTTCACCAGTATTTAGCCCAAATCAAAGAGAAAATCTTTTCTGGGCAGTTTTTAGGCCATTTTGTCACTTTGAAAGCCATAACAGGAAAGTGATCGACCCGTGAATGTCAAACAGATGAGCGAAAAAGACATACATTAACAACACAGTGAGGTAAAAAATACACCATACCCAACTCGCGACTTTCTCATGAAGCGATTAGCAGACAACGGGCTTTGTTTATATTAGTTTATACCAGATAATGCACTTCCGATTATTTAGGAAGAAGGACGGAGTCTCTATGATTTACAGAAATTAAGTTACACGCCATAGAACAAAGTGTGGGGTATTTTTCACCCCACTGTGTCAATCCAGGGTTAACATTATTTTTATATTTTAAGTATGCTGGAAGGTCATATGTATGTTTAAACACTTTATCTTGAAATAATAAACTTTATTTTATGCTCTAAATGTTTCGTCTCCCTTTAGGACGTTTATCATGATTTACTTATACGTAATAGTAACCTTAACTAAGGCAGACCTTCCACAAGTAGGGCCACGTCCAGGCTAATGTGGTAAAACGAATATGGCAGTCATCTTATAAGCGATATTATTTTGTTTAGATCGATTCCAGAGAAAGCTTTTGCCATTAAAAAGGAAATTATGATAAAAAATTAAAAAATAAAAATGATTAATATCCATAATCCTAAATTTCGTCAATTATTCTGAAACAAATACAAAAGCACACAAAATTAAAAAAATGGTCTGTTCCAAAGACACCATACATATGTATATTCTAATGTAGTGATCTTGAAATGAACTTGAGGACTATAATAGGAAAAAAAGTAAAACACATTCCGTTCACGTTCCGTTCTTTCAGAATCTACAGTTGAAAATGCATTTTGTTATGCAAAATAAACATATTAGTCCTTGAAGAGACCTTGATTTTGCCCCGATGGGGTGAAACAGACATCGGATTCGAATTCATTGGCCCTCAAAACCATGGAAGCTCTAGTTATTTCTTCTTGAACAACTTCATTCGAAATTTGGCTTTCAACCTGACGTGCTGGGGTCAAACGGACTCCGGATTTGGATTCAGCACGTGTCGAAATACATAAGACATTTTTGAATGGTCTCTTTGAAAAATACCACTTTTATTATTTTGTGTGCCTGTGATATTCTTTAAATATTAAATCTCCGTTTTTTTTTATGTAATGTTTTTTTTTCCCTATTTTTAATTATATGTATAATCTCTTATTATTTTATAAGGTTCTTCTCTTTATCCGATATTCTAACCTTTTCGAAGTCAAATGTGTGTCTTTTAGTTTCTCACCAGAAGAAATTAAATCTAATGATGAAGTAAACTTGGAGATGTATTCTGGAAGTATTAAAGCTTCATAATTCACGTTTCTTAACACATAGACAAAGAAAATCTGGACCTTCAAATTTGTATTTATGTGTATATATATATATATATATATATATATATATATATATATATATATATATATATATATACAGTAGAACATGGATAATTCGAACTTCGATAACTCGAAATCATCTTTAATTCGAATATTTTTCTCGGTCCCTAGAATTTAGGGCATAAACAATGTAAAAAAATCGTGCTTAATTCGAATAAAATTTTGGATAATTCGATTTTTTTTACGAGCCTGTACCCCCAATGGGAAGTGGACAGAGTGGCGGTCAATCTTAAATCTTGTGAAAATATTCTCCCTTCGGGTAAGGAGGATAGTAAGATACGGATGTATGGGTTCCGGGACAAGAAGCGCGGCAGTCTCATAGTCTAGTTCTTGGACTCTAGGAGTTCTGCAAAGTGGTGGGTCGCGCTTCCTCCCTTCAAGGGGTTGTAGATACATACACCATCCTGACGTTTTATCCTAGAATTCCCTCCCATCTTCATTTCTTATTCAGTTATAAGTTAGTCTGGTGTACAGTGCAGTTCTGTGAGTTGTTGATTTAAGATGCCGAAGCCTAGAAGTTATAAAACGTTAACGTTGTCAGATAAAATAGCTGCGATCAAAGAAGTTGAAAAAGGATTAAAGAAAAAATCTGAAATTGCCAAGGACTTTGAAATTCCTCCTAACACTTTACCAACTTACCTGAAAAAGAAAGAAAAAATTCTTGCCCATGAAAATGACATTTTTTCGAAACAATAGACTTTTCTTTTTACTTTTTTGATAAATTATTTATTACTTATGTACGTAATCATCAATTCATGAAATGTTTGTTTTTCTTTAAATAAAATGTATGTATTTTTTAAAAATTAAAATATGTATAAATATATATATATATATATATATATATATGTATATATATATATATATATATATATATGTATATATATATACTAGCTGTTACCCAGCGTGCCATGCTACACCTACTTTCTGCATATAGAAAAGCCTAAATAAATTAGAAACCAAATAAGTATTATTAAAATCAAACAACATGAATCTGTAACTGTTTCGAACCCGTGACCTCCCAACTGGGAGTCCTAGACGACTTTGACCTAACCTATAACACCCCCCCCCCCGTATCAAGACATACATGTATGCCAAGTTTGGTAAAAATCGGTCTAACAGTGTGGATTTTTGGATCCAGTGGGTCTTTTTTTTTTTTGGATAAAAAAAAAAGCACATACAGACAGCAGCTGGTAGACGTTTTTGACCTGGCCTATGACACTCCCCTGATCAAGACCAACCTGTGTGCCCAGTTTGATCAAAATCTGTCGAAAGGTGTGGGTTTGTATAAAGAACAAACATACAGACAGACAGATGGTAGCCGTTTTGACCTAGCCTATGGCAATCGCCGTTTCAAGACCTACCATTATTCCAAGTTTGGTCAAAATCGGACGAACGGTGTGGATTTGTATAAGGGACGAACATACAGACTGACAGCTGGTATATTTTTTGACCTAGCCTAGGAGATTTCTCGTATCAAGACCTACCATTATTCCAAGTTTGCTCAAAATCGGTCAAACGGTGTGGATTTGTATAAGGAACAAACAAACAGACACGTGATTTATATATATATATATATATATATATATATATATATATATATATATATATATATATATATATACTACGTAATGAATAAAGCTCTTTGAATAAGGCCATTGAACAGTAATTTCATGGTCAAAAGCATATTTACAATTAACAGCTGAACATAGTCATAAGGGGAGTCTCCCCGTCTTCTAGTGGCTAACATGCTAAATTATCATGCAGGCGATGTAGGGTTCGAGTCCCACCTGTGTGAGGTTGATTTTTTCAGCAATGAGCTAGCTGGAAAAGATCCGAGCTCCACTATACGTGTTTAAAAAGGCTGACAACCTTTATGGTGCGCATTAAAAAATGTATGGTCATACTATAAATTAAACATATTCTAACGAAGGGTTAAGTAATATACCGAAAAAGTAAAATCGTTCCCACACAAGATTACTCCATATAATTGCAGATGATTAATCGTAACTTTCTCCCCATGTAGTAATGAATAATTAACACGAAAACATTATAAAAAAATAAAATATACAGAGATCAATACTTGGTAGATTATCTGTCATAACCTTGAAGAGTGACGTTTACGCATAAGCCTGTATTAAAGCTATGATTACGGCTGTAAAAACACACCTGTATACTTTCTTAGGGTGTAATATAATTATTACAAGAACTATAAACAATACCTATCTCATTCAATCTTAAATATTTACATTTTACTTCATATTCCAAAAAAAAAAAATAAAAACATATACTCATATACTAAAATATAAATATCACTTCACATTAAAACATAATGAAAAAAATGTTTACTGAGTTGAAACCTCTCATTGATCAGATTATATCAGAGGAAGTTATTTCCAGAAATATAGGTCATGCTCTTATTCCACAAAAAACAGTTTCTATTTGAACCGTTTATATTGTTGCTAAATATTGTTACCTTGGTTTTTGCTAAATATTGTTAAACATTCAACACTATCTCCCTTGCCTGACATCCCAAGTCCTTCCCTAGTCCTAAACAAGGCATGATCATTTTCCATTGTATTCCATATAAAGTTTTTTTCACGGGAACGCCATGTCCTATGAGGCTCATCGTATTATTTAAAACTGGCGTAGCATTAAGTAGGGAAAACTATGGTGGCACTAGCCTCCGAACTAACTCTTCTGTGTATATAGTATATACATATAGTATATTACTTATAAGTACATGTGATGAAAAATACAAGTGCCTAATATTCATTTCTGGACAAGTTTATTTATTAATAATGTTATTTTATATTTATTTTTTCGTTTTAATATATTCGGTACTTATGTATTAGCGTCAAAGCAGGTTAAAGAGGCAGGTCTCGTTCAGAGATCTGGATCGTTGACAACGCATTTCTATTGGTCAATCACTATCATTTCATTGGCTATTGTGTTCATAGTAACCATCTTGTTCCCTTTGTCTTTATAACACAATTTGTGCTTTATTTACCCACGCAATTGTTTTTTTTTTGTTTGTTTCGCGATTTCAGTTTGTATGGTTATGGCGAGTTTATATGGAAACAATAGAATACCTTTGCTACGCGATCAACGAGTGCTACGCGTTTTTGCTCGCTAAAGGTTATATCTAAACTCTAATTAGCCCAAATCGTTGATAATCCCGTCGCCATATTGGCGGAAACTGATTTGACTCCTTGATCCAGTTCTCTGAGACCCGACTCTTCAACCTGCTTCGACGCAAATACGTAAGTACCATCAGGACCGCCACATCCCAGAGCCGGGCCCAGGACCAGATCATGGGCCCCCCAAATCTCAGAGCCAAACTGAACATTCTAGTACATTGTTATAGGACTAGCAAAACACAGATCGTGAAGTTCAACCTTTTATTATTACAAAATTTCACTTTTTAGAAAAATATTATTATACAATTATTTGCGGTTCTCGTCCAATAAAGACTTACCAGGGACGTAATATTTGAATTCTAAATATAATTTCTGCTTAAATGGTTTGTTTATTTCAGCGCACCTAAACGTTTAGAGGATGCTTGCAGTGCGTGTATGTAAGATATGATAAGTTAGGTCTTGGAAGACTCTGCTGGTTGATTTTATTGATTTTCCTTCTTCCTATGGGGAGGAAATTTGCTTATGACATCAAAAAGATGAAGCAATAAGGAGGTTTTGGTGGGAATTGCCGATTATTTTTAAATTTATTTTTTTAATAATGTTTATTTTATTCATTATATGAATAAAACAAAAATAAAGCTTACATCATTCTTAGGGCATGGTGGCAACACCCCCAAGTTCGTTTACGATCCTTACATTACTTACAATAACATAAAACAAAATAAAGTCACGTACGTGTTTAGTTCGTCTAGACTTCGGCATTCCGTAAGTAAATGTTTTACGGTAAAGTCTCTATTGCATGTATCACAAGTTGGTTTATTAAGTCCTGTATGAGACATTCGTGTGTTAGTCTTGTGTGGCCAATTCGGACTCGAGCAAGATCGCTTTCTGTACATGGAAGATATGAGGAAAAAAATACTATTGGGGGTCTTTATCAACGCAATAGTACCCAAAAGAATGATTTTTAGAATTTTTGAATATGTTTGTCTGTATGTCTGCTGTCTGTCAGACACTCTATACACACTAGGGTTTAACAATCCCTAAGTGGCTCAGCTTAGTGGCTCAGCTTATCGGCTCTGTCACGTTTAGCTATCCTAGCAGCCTGTATGCCTGATCTCCTCTGATGGCTATACGCCTAATACCTTGTATAGAGATGCATTACTGTAAATGGTCTAGTTTTGACCTTTTTAATTAGACAAAGTATTTTTGTTCCCTGTTGCGTCATCATGCCGACGTCATAAGCGGATTTCTTCCATATGGAAATAAGGAAACACGCTTAGAAAAGAGAAGAAAAAGGACAAAATTTTATAAAAACCAGCGAAACTCATTCGATACTGTAGTAAAAATAGGGCAAGGAAATGGAGGATCTTTACCTGCATCCCGTTTGTCGGCACAAACGAAAGGGAGATAAAGCGTGAAATCCTGGGCGTCTGAAGAAGGCCGATCTTGAGGCAAGCTGGAGTAGGCCGAGAAGGTTTTTGCCGCGTCAGTTCGGGAACTAGGTGAGACCGCTACTCCGAACTAACGGAAGACTCGAGAGCATTTGCCTTCGATACGCCGTCATCCTCATTACAATCCAGCCTCCTGGATCTGCTCTGGAGGACCATAATGTGCTGGACGTGTGAAGGAGGATACGCTACAACCGATAGGGACATGTCAGTCTATAGCATGATGAGCAACTATCCAGGTACGATCCTGTCAGCTTTTTATGCAGTATTTCTTTGCGGTATCATTTCCCGCGCTGTCAAGCTCAATTCCGATGAACGTGTGAAAGATTGATCCGCATAAACTTTACGCTTTGTCTTAAAAAGGCCTGAGCCTCCGATCCTAAAAAGAAGTAAACCCACAATTGACGTCGATTAGATCGGGATTGTTGGGGAGAAATATTTGTTTGTATACATATATTTCTGAACCTTAGAACAAAACGCGCTTAGAACAAATCTCTGAAAATTGGAAGCACTCAAAACTCTACGGGATATGTCTTCCCCATTGCTAGTCTTTGAGAAAAAGAATATTTTCCTTAAACATTTGCCGTTTTAAGAATTATGTTTATCCCACCCATATGACATTCGTGCAGCTCACTCAAATTTCAGTGGTTTGGACATTAGGCCTTATATATGTGTTCTCTGCTTTATTAATTATTTATGTTTTGTTTCGTTTTATATTATATTATTTACAAATAATAACCATGCTATTTTCTAAGAAACGCAAGGCTAACAAAATATTTTTTTTTTGTTTCAGAAATGCCACCAGTGCGCTGGCTCCTAGCGATCAGCTTGATTCCTACAGTTCTTGGATTGAAACCTGCTTTGATAGGTGAGTAATAAAATCTATGGTCATATTCGATGTCGGGGTGAACTCGATGTTGAGGATTCAAGTAAGTAGATCATTGGGCAATTTGACAGTTTAAATCTTTCGAGGTTCTTTGCTTCAAAGTCAATCAATCAAGGTAAAGCCCCGCTTAAACTATCAAGGTGGGAGCCCCGCTTAAACTCAAAGGACATCACCAGATACCTATAAAAGTCCGTCACGCAGGAGCTGCATAACTAAGCACTTTCCTCAGAATTTGGGTAGTGTAGACTGCTTTCCAGAACAATTTGCTTAAAATATCCTACATAAATTAAATAAAAACATGAATAGTTCTCTTTTAAATTTGTAATGAGTAACTGATCAATTATTAATTTGCTTCCAGAGTTATGTTTACACATGGTACCTATTACACTACGTAATCAATACAAAAAACCTCATATTATCGTATTTTGATCTAAGGCAGGAACAGGATACAGTCACTCTAGTGGTAGAAAGCGCTCCTTGCGGCGGCTTTGTGAACCTACGTCTGGCCGGCTTTTCTATTGAAATATTTTACAAATTAAACCCCCGCTTTCCGATTGACCGATTCAGCTCATTTTTACAACACTTCTTTCTCATGAGTTACCCACGACGTATACCGCGTTTCGTTTCAATACAGCAGAAATTACGACTGGTATGAGTATATTAAGAATTTGGGTCAGGAGTAAACCCCCCTTCTAATGAACCGATTTAGTTTATTTTTACAACACATATTTACCTGTAGATTACCACTACGAATGCCGAGTTTCGTCGAAATATACCAACAATCACTGCTGGTAGTGGCGAATTGGTATTGTGGGTCCGGAGTAAACCCCCCTCCTAATGAACCGATTTAGTTTATTTTTACAACAGTTATTTACCTGTGGATTACCACTACGAATACCGAGTTTCGTCGAAATATATCAAAAATCACTGCTGGTAGTGGCGAATTGGTATTGTGGGTCCGGAGTAAACCCCCCCTCCTAATGAACCGATTTAGTTTATTTTTACAACAGTTATTTACCTGTGGATTACCACTACGAATACCGAGTTCCGTTGAAATATACCAAAAATCACGGCTGGTAGTGGCGAATTGGTATTGTGCGTCCGGAGTAAACCCCCCCTTCTAAAGAACCGATTTAGTTCATTTTTATATCTCACTTTTCTCTCTATATTACCACTACGAATACCCCCCCTTCCGGTGGACCGACTTTGGTGGTTAACGAACTCGTTCAATCGTTTGCTAATTGAATGCTGTATACCAAGTTTCGTGACGAAAAAACAAAAACTCTGGCCGCTATCGTGTTAACAGACATATATATATATATATATATATATATATATATATATATATATATATATATATGCATATATATATATATATATATATATATATATATATATATATATAAATTTTAACGGGGGTCATTTTCGGTGTCTACTAGGTAGGATCGATAAAGATTTGAAGAAATTTTTCAAAAATTCCGTCATGAGTCCAACCTCAATAGCTACTTTCCTTCGGAGGAAAGTGCTAAAAATGGTTCGATTTCGATGAAATTTACCTCTTACGTACTTTTTCTAAACCTTGAGGTTAAGTTTGTTAAACAGCAGAATCACAGCACTATTTCAGCGACATTTTCCGAAAAGAACACCAGCTAACAGTGGCGGTTTTGCGTTGTAAGGGTTCTGGATACACTTATAAATACTTTAAATTTTAACTGAAAAGAACTAGTTCATTTTTGTTTGTTTGCGAGTATTCAACAATTCAGACTAACTTAAATATTTGTTCACGTGTTTACCTTTAATCTAAACTATGTTGTCAACATTTTGGTAACCTTCGGGAAGGTGTAAGTCTTAAACAAAAATAATATATATACAGTAGAACTTGGATAATTCGAACCCCTAGGGACCGATAAAAAAGTTCGAATTATCCAAAATTCGAATTACAAAAGTTTTTGAAAATAAAGGGCTAAAAAATCGAACTTCATATTTTCACATATTTTAATTTTTAAAAAATACATACATTTTATTTAAAGAAAAACAAACATTTCATGACTTGATGATTACGTAAATAAGTAATAAATAATTTATCAAAAAAGTAAAAATAAAAGTCTATTGTTTCGCAAAAGTAATTTTCATGGGCAAGGATTTTTTCTTTATTTTTCAGGTAAGTTGATAAAGTGTTAGGAGGAATTCCAAAGTCCTTGGCCAATACAGATTTTTACTTTATTCCTTTTTCGACTTCTTTAATCGCAGCTATTTTCTCTGACAAATTTAAAGTTTTATAACTTCTATGCTTCGAAATCTTAAACCAACAACTCACAGAACTGCAGTGTACACCAGAAATTCAAGGCACAAACAATAAATCAGATCTAGGAGCTGACTGACTTATAACTGAATAAGAAATGAAGATGGGAGGGTTGGAGGGAGGAAAACGACATGCTGGAACTATAACAACCCTTGGAAGGGAGGAAGCGCGACACACCACTTAGCAGAACTCCTAGAGTCCAAGAACTAGACTATGAAACCGCCGCGCTTCTTGTCCTGGAACCCCTACATCCCTATCTTACTATCCTTCTTACCCGAGGCGAGAATATTTTCACAAAGTTTAAGATCGACCGTCTATCTGTCCACTTCCCTTTGGAGGTACAGACTTATAAAAAATTCGAATTATCCAAAATTTTATTCGAATTAACCATGATTTTTTTACATTGTTTAAGCCCTAAATTCTAGGGACCGAGAAAAATATTCGAATTAAGACGATTTGGAATTATCGAAGTTCGAATTATCCATGTTCCACTGTATATAAAATTTAAATATAAGAAATTTCAATAAGGAGTCCTTGTACTTTTAAAATTGAATTCACTTCCTTAACTGGCGCTAAGTTGTTGATCCTCAACTGCGTCTCTCCGTGATCTTGTGGCTTACCTTGGATTCTGATGTCCTTGGGTTCTCATATCACAGTCCGTTAACCTAAAATGAATGTATATTTTTTATAAACTTTGTTTTTGCTAGTATTTTGTATGCAAACGTGTTCTATAACCACGAGAGCATAAAATTTCTATACCTTTTATGCACATTTTAGAAAATTGAAAAATATTCTACTAAATTGGCTTTATTTTCTAAAGGTAAATGCTTCGTTTGTTTTAGAGGTTTTTTGTTCCTAATTATGTTAAGTTATGTATTGCATAAATTATTACGATCATTCATCCATCCAACAGACTCACTAACGGAACTCGACAATAAAACAAATAAAATGCTAATTATCTTTAAGGGTCCATTTATTATGCAGAATAAGAAACCGGTAAACTTCCATTTGCATTTAAATACACCCAAGAAGGAATATGGATGAATTGACCCCCTTTGAAATGGTCCCCGATCTTCGGAAGGTTAGTAAGTCAGTAAGGCGATTCGTATTCTCCGATCGACTCAGGATCCTAATCCCGCCACTTTCCTTCTTGATAGCCGGCAACTCCAAGCACCCAACCAGGATCTGGTTCATCTAGAGGCACCTGCTCAGGGCTAGTAAGCCAGTAAGGCGATTCGTATTCTCCGATCGACTCAGGACCCTAATCCCGCCACTTTCCTTCTTGATAGCCGGCAACTCCAAGTACCCAACCAGGATCTGGTTCATCTAGAGGCACCTGCGCAGGGCTAGTAAGCCAGTAAGGCGATTCGTATTCTCCGATCGACTCAGGACCCTAATCCCGCCACTTTCCTTCTTGATAGCCGGCAACTCCAAGTACCCAACCAGGATCTGGTTCATCTAGAGGCACCTGCGCAGGGCTAGTAAGCCAGTAAGGCGATTCGTATTCTCCGATCGACTCAGGACCCTAGTCCCGCCACTTTCCTTCTTGATAGACGGCAACTCCAAGCACACAACCACGATCTGGTTCACCTAGAGGCACCTGCTCAGGGTTAGGAGGTCAGTAAGGTGATTCGTATTCTCCGATCGACTCAGGACCCTAATCCCTCCAAATAAAAAAAATATATATCATATCGGACGAAGTAGAAAAATATATTTTTTTCTGTCCAACTGTCAAAAATACATTTCGCATAGAGTTTTATATATATATATATATATATATATATATATATATATATATATACATATATATCAATTGAGACGAAATTTATCTAAATCGAAGTATCTAAAATCTATAATTTCCGAAGAAGTGGCAAAACATATCATATCGGACTAAGTGTTAGTAACATAATTTCAGATGAAGTGGCAATACATATTTTTCAGACGAAGTATTTAAAACATTTTATTTCGGGGAAACATATTATTTCAGACCAAGTAACCAAAAGATATATTATTTCAGCCGAAGTGGCGAAACTTATCATTTAAGGAGAAGTGGCAAAAGTATATTTTTTGGAAAAACATATAGTTTAGCGCGAAGTGTCAGTAACATATAATTTTAAACGAGAAGTCTAAAACATACAATTTCTGATGAAGTGGCAAATACATTTCATTTCGGATGTTGTGGCAAAAACATATCATTTTGAACGAAGTGTTAAAAACATATCATTTCGGATAAGTGTCAGTAGCATAATTTTAGACGAAGTGGAAAAACATATTATTTTCAGACGAAATGGGAAAAACATATATTTTTGATCGAAGTGGCAAAATCATATCGTTTAGGACGAAGTGTCAATGACATATAATTTTAGAAGAAGAATATAAATCATACTATTTCGGATGAGGTAGCTAATATATTTCTTTTCGGATGAAGTGCAATTAACATATAATTGCTGGCTAAATATTGTTTTTTCGTATATACATGACGGTTATTATGTAAAATGCATAAATTGGCACACTGTTAATTTATGCTATTACCACATGAAGGACTCCATTTATTTGAGGGTTCCATGAATTAATGAAGAGAGCTGTGGGATATAGTTTACGGGGTATGGAGGGATATCGGGTGTTACAGAAGTACTTGGGAAACAGAGTCATCATTATTATGTCAGAATAAACATAATATTAGTTATGAAAGGAGTCTTCCGGATTCTAATTTTATGGGAATCCGATGGGATCTAATGCAAATAGCCTACTTTTAGTAACTTCATTGTATGATTCGTTCTTCACTCGGATCATATGTGCAACACACCCGGCCCGCGTTGTAAGATTTTATCCGGAACGCGAGATAGTTTGAAAAACTCAATTAAAAAAAAAAAAAACTCTCATTCCAAATGAGGAAGAGCGAGTAACATGTAGTTTTTCGCTTGCTCCTTCGGAATCTAGTGAGCCAGTCGAGTGGCGGCGAACATCAAAGAGTTTGGTGGCAACCATCAAAGCCTTTGATTTGATTTTGAACCATCTATGCGACCCGCGACCGTATTTAAACACTAAAGTTTGTCCCACATGTCAAAGGTTGGCCATTCAATTTAGGTGGTCGAGTCAGGGACAAAATTACGAATTCAGTTCTTTCCAGGCATCCTTTGAGCTGTCCTAATTCAGTCTGACATGGGCCAGACCACATTCATTTGCTTCGATAAAAAACTGCATATTTTGAGAATGTGCTCAGTATTCGGTTAACATTCTCCTCACCTAGAGAGGTGAGGAACCTCGTTCGTATCGACAGCAAGTGGATGGCATTTGCTGGGATCTGATGTAGCTCCATCGCTGGATTATGGTGACTTTATCTAGGATTTTTAATTCATCAAGAGCAAAACAAATACTGGTCCAAGCTTTTAAAAGGTACTAGCAGTTGCATCCGGTTCATTTTCCGCTTCGTTGGAAGAAATGTTGTTAGCTTTAAGGAACGTAGAAAACACAGAGGAAAGAACAAGATTATTAGTAAAAATGCAGTTTCCAGCCCTGAAAACCGATTTCTTTCAAACTTTGCACAACAACGTATTTTGATGCACTAAACACGAATACGATAAAAAAAAAAAAAAAAACGTCGGATTTAATTAGGAAAGAAGTTATTAAGCACTTAAGTTCACTGTTATGCAGGTTATGAGAGCTAATGTAAACAACTAAATTTGTGACGACTTTAAGGCATAAATGACGACTTTAAGGCATACATGCTATGCGTTTCCGCTCGCTACGCTCGCTCAAGAAGATAACAAAACCCCAGTCAATCCAACTCGCTAAAATTAATAGAATATAATATTAAGCACTAACGCTAGGAAGGTTATAAAACTAGGCGTCATCAGCGTATTTGTAAACACGCGCATGCGCAGATATATAACATTGGGAAACAGAGAACTCTCATTTTAAATGTTCACAAACCATTTATTCGAAAATATTGTTAATTTTAAGGGCATCCTCACCTGTCGCTTAAGGGCATACGTGCTATGCATTTCCGCTCGCTACGCTCGCTCAAGAAGATAACAAAACCCCAGTTAATCCAACTCGCTATAATTAATAGCTCTCATAACCTGCACAAGAGTGAACTTAAGTGCTTAATAACATCTTTCCTAGTTAAATCCGACGTTTTTTTTTTTTTTATCTTATTCGTGTTTAGTGCATCAAAATACGTTATTGTGCAAAGTTTGAAAGAAATCGGTTTGGAGGGCTGGAAACTGCATTTTTACCAGATTATTTTCTGTACGGACTATTTCAGCGCAATAAAACATTACATAACACATACAAAGCACATCCTCTGGCTACCAAAATGAAAATGGCAATGAAATGATTTGGTCTTCCTTTGGCTTTTTGGGGTGATATTATTTTACCCCAAAATTTAAACTTACGTAATATTGGCTTGGCTACGTAGATACACTAGTATACATATGAGTAGGTGAGATGCAAAACTCGTTCGTTCCACTGGAACATATTTTTCAGGTAGCCCAAAAAACTCAAAACTGCATCTTGTAGAGTGGCCAGATGAAAATGGTTTTTGTTTGCCTTCGAAAGGTACATCCTTATGTTTACAGATATGTTGAAATAACATTGAAATATCTTTTATAATCCAATGCTATCTCAATTTTTCCGAAAATGTAACGAACGAGTTTTGCACCTCACCTCCTCATATCAAATCGCAGACGTTGATAGACAGGTTGAATTATCAAACACACATAACAACATAAAACCAAATGAAACTTACGAAAATCTAACGACATATTGTTACAAAAAGAATACCAATTCAGTGACATACAGCGTGAAACAAAATTATTGTCGTTTTACTTCGACAAATTAAACGAGAACTTGTAGAATGACCATTCAGCATAATAGATAAACCTAATAATGATCGGTTTTTTATATGATTCGTGTCTTGTTGTATCATTCATGCAAACTTGCAAGAAACTAAAAAAACCTATTCAGGATGATGTCTCCTACAATCACCTAAATAAGGATGGAATGACGTAGATACCTGCCATTTCTAAGGCTTCGATGTTCCTCCAGACCAACGAGATTCGTGGTGCACTTTTCATTCCTAAGAGCACATTTCTCAGATCTTCCAAATCTCATTGGAATCGTCAACACTGGAGCTAAGGGTGGGTTTACACTTGCTAGTTATTGCAGGAAATTTATATCAGACAGAAATTGCGACTAGTGTAACCCATGAGCAATTTATGTCTGAGATATATATTTCTATCACGAACTATAAGTGTCGACACTTCTATACAACCAGGTGTAAACACAGATTTTTACGAGAAGAATTTAATTTCAGAGATAAATATCTTGGCTACTAGCTGTATTGTCGACACTTCTATACCAACAGATGTAAACACTGATTATTTGTGCTTTTGGTGAATTTATCGCAAATTAGAACAAATCCAGAACTGTCCTATGCATATCCATGACATAAATGTCTAGCTATTTCTGTCAGTATGTAAACCTTCAAGAGAATATCTATCCGACACCTGACATATATTTCCTGCGAGAAGTGTCAGATGTAAACGCTCCCTAAAAGATGCGATGAAATACTCCCCTATGACGTCTTGTGACGTAAACGGGTGCATCTTTATCTTTCTCCGCTTTTAAGATAGTTCTCTAAGATAACAGGAAGAATTTCACCGTCGAAAACCTAGGCACCTATATGGTAGTTTACTGTAACAAGGGGTAATACCTATTTTAGTTTCATATATTCCCAAGATTTAATTATTTGGTCTTTAACATAGTTATGAACCTTTCTATAGGCAGTGAAATTTTTCCTGATGTTCTTTAGAAGTTGGAATTCTTTAGCAGAGAAACTTAAAAATGTCCTTTACATATTTGTTTTATTTTCTATTTTTTTTTTTTTATTATTAATGTATGTTTTATTAAATAATTTAATTTATTTTTCTTTCTTTTTTTAAACATTGCTTTATTTCTAAAATGTATTTAATTTATATAAATTTCATTCACTTTTTTTTTTAAATAAATATTTTGTTGAATATTTGGACTAGTACTTATTCTTTTTTTAAAATAATAACTAATATTTCCTTTTTATTTTTATTTGCTCATTTTTTCCCCCCTTCTCAATATATTATTCTAAATAATAATTTTATTAGTTGTTTATTTTGATGTCACTATTTATATACATATTAATTTATGAATTATAAATTAATCAAAATTATTAATGATAAATTATAATAGGTTCAACTTATTTTTTGAACCTATTGAAACATTTTTTTCACCTAAAAAAGCCTAAAATGGATTTTTAAATAAAAACCTAAAAATACCTATTAATGTCGCAAAAACCCAATTGGATGCTTATTTTATCCTAAAAATCCGGTCCCTAGTTATTAACTCGACACCGTATTGGGCACTCCATATTATTCCGTGGACAGCTATTGACTGAAAACTACGGGATCTTTGAGCGTTTCCTTCTTATCGGTCTCTAGTGACCTTTGGAAAGGTTGAAATACGAACATTTAATATTTGTTTTCGAGGCAATCTGAAACGTGACCATGGACCCACCAGGTAGTCTAAGGTCGATGTCATGAACGGGTTTCCTCCCTACAGACGGCGCGCTAAATGAAGACCCCGACGTCACTGAAGAAGACTCGTATCGATGTTGATCGAGTGCAACGACTTGTAGAAAGGCGTGATGTAACTGACCTTGAACGACAGCTGATCTCCAGCTGAGTTCTCCGTTACTATTATGTCAAGCTGTATCCCACCTCAATCGTATCTCCTTCCATTCATCTCTATCTACTGTCCTTTTCTATTCGCCTTACTAGGAAAAAACAGTGGTATTTCACACCTTCAGGCGTGGGCGTATATAGAAAATAATTTCGGAGGGGGCTGGGAATATTTCGGGGGGGGGGGGGGGGGCTGAGACCATTTCCGGTGTATGGAATACTAACAATTTAGATCTTGGAAGAGTTTTAGCCCACTTAAACGCTATTACACCCAAAATAGAATATGTATTATGAACTAAATGATCTTATTTAATTTATTTTTAAGGGTTTTATGAAATTTTTACCAATAAAAATTTTCGGGGGGGGGCGGGCTTTAGCCCCCTCAGCCCCCCCCCTTATATACGCCCATGCCGTAAAATGAGCTTTTCAATATAACTAACAAATAAAAGTCGGACGTGCACGAATTTACTTCCGCTGTTTTCCAAATATGAAGGAAAATACTCCTGTACTTAATATTCTTTTTCCTCCCAAAGCTTTCCATCCTTCTGAAGTAAAATACATCATCAAACACCTCCCTAGGAAATCTCCCGGTTACGACCTCATCACCTCCACAATTCTCAAAAACCTCCCCCAGAAGGCCATTATATTCCTTACATACCTGTACAACTCGATCCTTAGAACAACCCATTTCCCGAACCCCTGGAAACACTCAGTTATTATCGTTATTCCCAAACCTTTTAAACCTCCCGACTGCCCTTCTTCCTATCGACCAATCAGCCTTCTGCCGTTAATGTCCAAAATATTTGAAAAACTCCTTTACAAAAGAATCCTTCCTATCATAGAATCCTCGAAGAAAATCCCCAACCACCAATTTGGTTTCCGCTCCCAGCATTCCACCATACAACAGTGTTTACGAGTTGTAGACTCAATATCCTCCTCGCTTGAACGTAAGAGTTTTTGCACGAGTGCCTTCCTCGACGTTGCTCAAGCATTCGATCGGGTTTGGCACCCGGGATTACTTTACAAAGTAAAGCTTATACTTCCTCACACCTATTTCCGTATCCTAAAATCCTACCTTTCAAGTTAAACAAGGTACAGGTCTTTCCCCGACCTGCCCCATAAACGCTGGTGTCCCTCAAGGGAGTATTATTGGTCCTCTCCTTTTCCTCCTTTATACTGCGGATATTCCTACACACCCTCATACCTTACTGACCACCTACGCAGATGATACTGCCATCCTATCAACTTCCCCTGATCCCTCAGTAGCATCCCAACACCTGCAGGAACATCTTACCGCCATTCAGCATTGGAGTGACCGATGGAGAGTTAAAATCAACCCTGAAAAATGTAAACAGGTTACATTCACTCTAAACCGGAGATCATGTCCTACAGTCTACCTCAAAAACACTCCACTACCAGTGTCCAGCGAGGTTCGATATCTAGGATTATACCTTGACAGCCGACTGACATGGAACCCTCACACGAGACTGAAAAGACAAGAACTGAACAAACGATACGGACTACTTAGACGACTCCTTGGACCCTCATCTAAATTATCAATACAGAACAAACTAACGATATAAAAAACAATCATTCGGCCAATATGTACATACGGACTTGAACTCTGGGGATCTGCAAAACCATCCAACATCAACAGAATACAGGCATTCCAGTCAAAAGTCCTCCGTAAAATTGTAAATGCCCCCTTTTATGTATCCAACAAAACCCTACACAATGACCTAAACATCCCATTTGTCCTTGACCTCGCTAAAACCCGTTTCCAAACGTTCCACTCCAAATTGTCTCACCATCCTAATCCTGAAGGTCAATCCTTATCATCCCAATCCCATCCAGACAATCCCCCCAGGCTGCTCAAGAGACAGTGGCCTCGAGACAATTTACTTGCCTGATCTTTTTACGATCAATAAAATATTTACTGAGACACCTCTGGAAGTGCCAACAATGGTTGGCTTCTTCCAAATTTTGTATTTTTTATTTCTTTTTTTTTTTACTTTTGTCAGTTTTATCAACTTGTACATAATATCTGGATCAACATACTTGATCATTGTACTGTTATCTGTACAGATTTCAAATAAATAAATAAAAAAAAAATAATAAAAAAAAAAACTTAATATTCTTAGGAGAAAATGTTATGCCTTCAACGAACCAACTTTTTATGTGAATTTTGTTCCTAGCTACAATGACATTCATCAATGAAAAAATTAGAGAATTTTTGAGTGATTCTCGAACACTGAAAATCATCCTATTTTTAGTTTTTTTGTTCTTCCAATATTATTTCTTTATAGTAGTACTATTATTCTTTTGATATATATATTTTTTTTATATATATTGCACTTATTTGTTTAATTCAATATTTGCATCTTCTTACTGATTTGACCTATTTTTAATTGACCCAAAACAACAGTTTCTTACAAACATTTCATATTTTATAGTATGTTTTCTACACTTCTATTTTTATTTAGTAATCAAATTAAATTTATAAGACTATTTATTATCGACTGTATGTTACTTAATTAAAAAAAAAGTACAAAAAGACTGAATTGGTTGCTCTTACAAGTGTAACAGTGGGTAACCTCCCGGTTGTCTCACCTGGGGCCCCCTACTTTAAATTATTTTAGTTGGCCATTATGAGATTGAGCGCAGGCTGGTGGCAACACTGAGTGCGTAACCTCATATTCAAGCCTATCCCTTTTCTGAGTGTTCCCCAAAAGACAAATTTTGTATAAACAGATTACTCTTATTATAATTATCCGCATATCAGTTGTTATTTCATTTTGTGATTCCATAGAATAAATTAAGTTTCTTAACCATTTATTTATTTTATTATTTTACACAACCTCCTGTTAAAGAAGAATTGTAAGAGAGTATTAGAAATTTAGCTCAATTTAACATTTATAATGCTTACAAAGCTATAAATATAGTATAAAATAAATAAAAAAATAATATGTTAGTTCTAAATAAAACTATTCTAATGTATGAGCATATATTTATTAAACTTAAACCCCTTTTTTACCTTCCTGATATATCACATGTTCCTTATTATCTTTATTATTTTTTATCTTAAAAAAAGACACCAACCCGCTTATATTTGTATCCGAATTTAACAAAATTACGGAAGGAATTCAACAAGCTAGTCAGATTTTTACTGATGGCTCTAAAAACAAAGGCAGAGTTAGAGCAGCTGCAGTTTGCGACTCAAGAATTAATACATTTTCTTTAAATCAAAAATGGTCCATCTCTACTGCTAAGTTGCTC
The DNA here is from genome assembly GCA_946811695.1 of Gonocerus acuteangulatus. Classification (NCBI taxonomy): domain Eukaryota; kingdom Metazoa; phylum Arthropoda; class Insecta; order Hemiptera; family Coreidae; genus Gonocerus; species Gonocerus acuteangulatus. The sequence continues at coordinate 25,329,798 of OX328124.1, forward strand.
GCCATTCTAAAATCACTATATATCTTAATTCCAAAAGGTACAAAACCTTATGTATTCTCTAATTATCTTTCAACATTATTGTCAATATCTAAGCTGGCTTCCACAAATCCATTCTTAGTTGTACTTCGAACTACACTAGATAATTTTCGGAAATTGCTCAATAACAGGGAACGGAATAGCAGATGCAAAATTGGCTATTCTAGAAGGTTCGAACCTTAAATGATGTACCTAGGAAGGACTTAATTTGCTCTATGAAGAAGAGACTTCACTCTACCTGGGATGGGGAAAGGCGGCAAATTATATAAAACAAGCTAAGAGAAATCAAAACATATACATCTACCCGGGACACTTCAATACTTGCGGCTGGAAGGGAAGAGGTTGTTCTTACACGTCTCAGAATTGGTCACTCATGGCTTACACACTCGCACTTAACGACAAAACATCCACCAATTCAAAGAAAAACTCACAATATTTCAGGAACATTGGATGAATTATTAGGTGATACCAAAACAGGAACAAACAATTTAATCAATTTTATGAAGGAAACCAGTTTATGTAATGACATATAACTAATATCATGAATTAATTTGTGCGGCCATAGCTCCTCTACTAGCTAGTGTTAATCTTAATCACTACCCATGTAGTTAATGTACTAAAAAGTGTCTTATTTATTTTGTTTTCCATTGATGTATTTGCTGGCAATATTATGAATATATGAAAAATGTATAGTATATCTTCAGACTCTCAAATTAAAAGTTATTATTTTATAGATGTTCGAAGCAGCTGTGATGGCTCTTGGATGAATGTGACCGTGGAGTTTTCCGATAAATTCTTTGGCCTAGTAACTGCTAGAGGAACTGACTGTACTCAAGCCAGAGGAAATGGAGTCTTGGTACATTTAGCTATTGATCCAAAACGATGTGGAATTCGGATATCTAAGGTAAGATCTATCAGATGTTTATTAATGATAATAATTTATTTATTTTATCTATGTATGCATGTATATATATATATATATATATATATATATATATATATATATATATATACACATACATATACATACCATAAGGGTTACTTTGTCCCACTTTTATAAAAAATTTTGTTTCATAGTTTGTTAAAAATATTCAACAATGTAAAATGAACTTTAAATGGTCATTTTTAGGTAGTTCTAACCTACCTTTATAAGACTATATTATTAAAATTATATTCTATAAACTCTTTTTGTAATTTTTATTCATTTTACATTTTGGCTAAAGTTGATCCTCCTTAGTTGATGAGTTAAGGTTATTCTGTTTCTTACCTCTCTTTTTATCAGATGTCGGGTATTTTCTCTAGTGTATTTTCTTTTATTGTTCTACTTGTGGTGGAATAAGATCCTCCTCAGTTATGCTTTGACCACCTGGCACATTTAGTTTCTTCTTTTGATAGGTTTGGGGCTTTACCACATCACTTCTTTTCTGTTCTGCAAAAATGTGGTGTTCTTTCCATTCTATAATTTTTTTTTCCAAGAAATTTTCAGTGGTCTAAAGTAGGCCACATCTAATGGCTGTGTTAAGTGGCTTGAGTTTGCCGGCAAACAAAAAAAATTCAATGTTGTTCATCTCATATAGACGTAAAACATGAATGCTCAGGTGAGAGGGTAGATTATCCCATATAACTACCTTCCTTCCGGGTCATTCCAAGCCAAATCATCCAGGGGTCGACACCCAAGGTTGTCAGATTTTTATGAAACTTGGTGAGTATATGCTAGTAATTTGCATGAGTAAAAGTACCAAATTTTATATTGTTATGTTCATTAGTTTCTGAAATGGAGCACTTTAAAAATTTGTAAAAATGTGCTAAATATCATTGATCATACATCTGGCAACAATCTATACTTTTAGAACTTTTGCTATAGCACTGTTAATTTTAATGATAGGAAGGGGTCATTCCATGTCAAATCAACACACTTTTCGGACTTGATGTCTCAGATTTTCATGATTTTTGATATACAGTAACATATCATAGACTTATGAAAAAATACCAATTTTCAGCTATGTCGCACAATTATTTTTTATGTTATTAATTTTTAAAGATTTAAATTTTTATGAAAAAGTGTCATATTTTGGTACCTTTAGATGCCTATAGGCTCGCAACCAATGATGAAATAAACCTGGGGGTGGTTTCATTTTAAAGCTATTGAATGGGGCTTTAATATGGTATGCCACAAAGTAGTGGTTGCATTAAAAACAATTGGAAATTTTAAATTTAAATCTTAAAATTTAAATTTCTCAAAAAGTGGCAATTTTAAAAATTTCAAAAAATTACCAAAAATGGTTTGTAATGTCTAAATGCATATGGCATGGGATCTCAATGGGATCAGGAGATACATGGTTTCATAAATACGCGTTTTGTCAAAAATACCAGAATTATTAGCGTTTCAGAAAATTTTGAATAGTTCATTGAATGAAACAAGCATTGGCTATTAGCTGTACATTTTTCTAATGGAGAAAGATCACATAAACACTGCCTCAAAAATACACATGTGTTGTAAGTAATGTACCAAATTAATAAAATTGTATTTTTTAATTACTAATTTTCAAAGCAGTGTGTGGGTGCCCATGACCTCCCACGGTTGAATGTACCCTCAATTCCAATATAAAAAAAAGAAGCAGTGTGTAGTACACTAGAAAATTAATAAAACCCAATGATTACTTTATTGTACCATGATTGGAAACCTCTCTTTAAATCACTTCGCCATCACTTCACAGCACATGGAAAAGGACCATGTGATGGGCTGGGGGCCACAGTAAAAAGTTTAGCAGCCAGAGCAAGCCTACAAAGACCGTATCAGGACCAAATTATGGATGCAAGGCAACTGTTTGAATGGTCACATCAAAACATATCAAACATAGACTTTGTATTTGTGACCCTTGAAGAATACATTAAAACTGAAGAACTGGCCAACCGGTATAATACAGCTATACCTATTCCAGGCACCCAGAAATTTCATGCCTTCATACCTCTCAAATGTGGAACCAAAGTAAATGTAAAATTATTTTCTTCCGCAGTTGTTTCAAGCATATTTCCTGTTGTAAAGGACAAACAGCAGATATTAGTGGGTATGAAATATCAATCTATGGTGACACTTGGTGGTTGAGTTATGTTCTGGATAAAGATGAAGATTGCAGTAAAGTGGAAGTTACTTTCCTCCATCCTTCAGGTCCATCGCCCTCATTTATGTATCCCACACCACCTGATACACTGTGGATCCCTTTTGCAGATGTGATATGTAAAGTGAATCCTGTGACACAGACTGGCCGAACATACAGTTTACAAGAAAGTGAAGTGAACAAATGTGTGGGTCTCTTCCAACGATTGAAGTCTCGATGAACTAATTTGTTAACTTTACTAATAATATTGGACTTTTAATGGTTTGCACCTATGTGACCTTTCTCCATTAGAAAAATGTACAGCTAATAGCCAATGCTTGTTTCATTCAATGAACTATTCAAAATTTTCTGAAACGCTAATAATTCTGGTATTTTTGACAAAACGTGTATTTATGAAACCCTGTATCTCCTGATCCCATTGAGATCCCATGATTAAATTTTTTCATATGTATTTAAACATTACAAACCGTCTTCGGTAATTTTTTGAAATTTTTAAAATTTCCACTTTTTGAGAATTATAATTTTAAGATTTAAATTTAAAATTTCCAATTTTTTTTAATGCAACCACTACTTTGTGGTATATCATATTAAAGCCCCATTCAATAGCTTTAAAATGAAACCACTCCCAGGTTTATATCATCACTGGTTGTGAGCCTATAGGCATCTAAAGGTACTAAAATATGACACTTTTTCATAAAAATTTATATCTTTAAAAATTAATAACATAAAAAATAATTGTGCGACATAGCTGAAAATTGGTATTTTTTCATAAGTCTATGATATGTTACTGTATACCAAAAATCATGAAAATCTGAGACATCAAGTCCAAAAAGTGGGTTGATTTGACATGGAATGACCCGAAGTTAATTTCTTTTTTAATTTGTTCAGCATTAAATTGTGGATGGAAATATATTGCTATATATAAGATTTAGAGCCATAGAAATAGATAAAAAAAATTCTTAAATAGCAAAATTAAGATTGATTCGAACATTGATATGCATCCATAAATTGCTGAATAACATGAGTTTACCTCCAAGAACACCTAAACCCATTATATCACCAAAAACTAGATTAAAAATGCAACAAATTGGTGTAATAAAATTAGTGGGCTTTTGAGGTTTAATAATTTAAGAGTTGATCAAAGTTATACTATGAAAAAGTACATAAATCCGCTCAAAAATTTCCACAATGCCCAGGGATCCATACAAATATAATGGATGGAGAGGTTTGCCAATTCTTTGAAGTGCAATACCTGCTATAACATGAAGTATAATCCATTCAGTTCAATCAAATTCACAAGATCCTAGCTGCATTACTGTTTATTCAGACAGATTGACTGATTTTTACAATTTACGGTTAAATTTGTACGGGATGGAACTTTAAACTCACTGGTGACGGAGCAAAGTGTTGCTTTGTAAGAAACAAATAAAAACTGTTGTGGCAGAGAACAGAAATTATTTACTTTCATCAAATTTTTGGAGAAAATTTGACCCATTTTTGCAGCCAATAACCAATATATTTCCCAAAATTCCTCTAATTTCATTGTAAACATGAATCTTTTACCTCTGAACTTACTTTTTTATTCTTTTACACAGCATTAATGCATCATGTACTTGGCTTTCCCTTCTAGTAAAAGAACTGAACTGAAATTCGAAAATCATCAATCAGAAATCGTTACAGGAACAGGAGGATCAGCATGCTGTGTAGCCAGCAACCGAACAAAGTTGGGCAGCCACTTTATTAATTTAGCACTTTATTAATTTTAATAAATTTTTCGTCTTCTCTTCTTAAACAATTTTTTTCAATCCCATCAAAAAAGTCAACCCCTCTGGGGGATGATAGATCGGATCCAGTACCAGGAGGACTATCTTCAATAACATAGTTCTTCCTTTTTGCCACCTCAAGCACTCTTTTGCCACTGGACGCAATACACGAAACTGGCCTGAGAATAGCAACAGGAGCGATTATTTGTATCCATACTGATAATATATGCATAGAAGCTGGGGAACCTCTATCACATTATAAATTTATATTAAAATCTTTAGTCTTTAACATAGCCTGAGTAAACTACTTCATGAATTACGCTTTATTTATTAAATACAAAATATTGAAAATAGAAGCTACTGATAAAAAGGCATCAGCGTGATCACACGGATAGAAATCTACTTCACATTCCCAAATATGCTTAGTCTGCAGCCACATTTTTAAATTTGTATAACTACCTGTACACGAGACCAGTGGTATACCATGTTAATATCAGCAATAACTATAAACTATAACTGTAGCAACTGTTCTAACATTTATTTATTCAAATATTTCTTTACAGGATTCAGAAGGTCTGGTTTACATGGCAAGCCTACAGGTGCAAATGTCTAGTGCAGTTCAGCAAGCAGTAGATCCAATTATTCAAGTTAAATGCCACCTTCGCCAGGACATGCTTCCTTTTAAAATAATCCCCACACGCAGGTTTGTTATAGATTAAGCCTAACATATGATTTAGGATTCATTCCTAAAATTTTCCCTTCAGGTGTATTCTGAGACATTTGTCACTTAAGATTACCACATAAGCCACCTAATTGAAACATATAAATGCCTAGCTCTAAATTAAGCTTTATTTACATAAGGATAAATAATTTTTTTAACGAAATTGAATTTTTGGTGCTATCTTAGTAGAGAATTAGACAATTTATATAGTAATAAAAAACTGGTTAAAATATAATTTTGTCATTAAAGCAAGAAAAAATACCAAAAAAAAGTGAAATGTTGTATCCAGTATGCTGTAATAAACAGAAAGGAATCAAGCACCATTTTTATCAATAACTATAAAAATAAAACCCCATTACCATTATTTTAATGAGAGAAAATTAATGAAACATTTGAGATAATAAAGGAATTTTAGACCGACAAAAAACTCTAAACCCAATTCTCTAAAGAATGAACAGATGGCACTTGGTTCTTTTCCATTTAAAGGCGTCCATATAATATTGAAAAGAAGAGCTTAAATATTTAGTAGGAACTCTGTTATTATAAATGGAAACAACAAAATTTGAAAATATAGAGAACAAAATGACTAAAACTCAATAAAATATTGAAAAATAAAGCATAAATAAAAATTAGGAAATCATTATAAAAGGGGGAAAGAGTTGAAAATTTGTTCTGATGAACGTTATTTTGGAGAATTGTTTGCAACATGCATTTTTAAATAATCAAACATGAAATGACCCCGGTCTGATATCCTGGGCCGCCACATCTCAGAGCCGGGCCCAGGATCAGATCACGGGCCCCCTCTTCTCAGAGCAGGGCCCCCATTTCTCAGAGCCAGACTGAAAATTCTAGTACTTTGCTATAGGACTTTTGACATTTTAAAATTATTTTCATCTTGAATTTTGAGCGAAATAAGAATAAAAGTCGACAATCGGTGCAGCAAAGGTCACTTTCGGTCCTTGTAGTTTTATTACGAGTCCTAATATAATATTCTGGGACTGCACTTGTTTTGTCGTTTATTTCCTTTAAAAAAAATATATAGATCCCATTCCAATAAATATAGGCTACGCCCGTCTATATTTCTAAACCCCATTCTTTTTACAAGCTCATAACCTATACGTTTTTCCCAAATAGCCGGGCCCGGCCCGGGCCCCCACAGCGCCTGGGCCCGGGTCAACTGTACCCGGTTGTCCCCTCCATGTGGTGGCCCTGCTGGAAAAATATCTTTATATTTTTGAAGCGACTAAATAATCTTTCAACATCTACTGAAGTCACTGGTATGTATTTGAAGGCTGCAATCTCCATGGGATTCAACTCAACTGTTAAACATCTACTCACCGTTTTTCCAGTGTGGATTTTTCCAATAATCTAGATATCTTTCCACCCAGAGTTGTTTCTAGCCAGTCTTTTAACTTTCTATTTAATTTCTTCCCAGTATCTCCTTCTAAAACCTGGATTTTCTCTATTACTTCCTGTATGATTGCAATGTTATCTGTTAACAACATGCCTTTTGTATCTAGTATTGATATAGTATATTTATATGCAGCTACCTTTACTTCTTAGAATTAGAAAAGACACAGTGACATAGACTCAATGGGTAATGTATTATTTTCTTTCTCGGTTCCCCCTTTATTTCTTCAATTACGAAATAAAAAGAATATCAAAATATGTAGCAAAAATATTTATTTATCGCAGAATATGTAAAAATATTGAGTTTTGACAAAATATCTAAAATAAAAAACTGTTTAAATGCTTTAAAATCGCTTAAAGCGAGCAGAATTTCATCAACACTTACAGTTTACGAATCAGAAAAACATAAGTAAATACAAAACCATCCGTTCCCTAATGATAAATAATAAAATTAACAAAAATATGATATAGAGAGATAGTAGGGGTAGAGGAGATTGAGATCAGAGAGAGGTAGGAGAGGATGCTAATGTATACAGAGAAAAATATTTACAATGTTATACAAAAAAATACTAAAAACACAAAAAGAGAAAATTGGAAAACGTTAATGACAGGGTATCTAAGATTGATCCCCTTTATAAAAGCCCATGGTGGAGCAGAGAATTTTTCCACTGAATCCACCTGGATATCAACCTTCCACAAGCAGGATTCGAACCCGAATCTCCCACATGAGAATGCAGCGTATTTTAATAAATCAATTGCCTAATGAAAGATATGATGTTAAGAATGACAAAAAAAAACTAGACTGAAAACATCTCATTTCCTTAACACATTCAAGATGCCACCATCTGTGCTCACTTTGGACTACCTCTGCGATTGATTTTAATACCATCTGACTGGTTATTCTTATTACAATTAATCATTTGTTTTAATATTTATAACATTGTAGGAATAATTTAAAAAAAAAACATTTGTTCCATAATTCACAAGAAAACTAATAAACACCATATGGTAATAGCAGTCATTGGAACGAGATAAGCGGCTGCTCTGAAATCCAAACGGCAAACGGCTTTGTCTTCTCAATCCTTTTCAGAACACTTTAAGGGTGAGAGAGAAGTCCAAGCAGGTAGTTACTTGTCAGGAGTGCAACGAGAAACTGACAGCTCCATATGGTTGGGTATAGCACTGGACGGTGCTCTCAGTCTAGTCGTAAGGACTTGATGAGCACCATATGATGCTCGTCCCATAAAACATGTTAAACATACATTACATCTCAACAATCCAGTCTCATAAGAAGTTGAATAAAAGTATTAATAAATAAATAAGGCGTTTATTCCAAACTACAATATAAATACTCAATATAAAATAAATAATCGCATAAAATTAAAATAATAAAGAATAACAATTACTTTTTGTAAATAATAGTAGCTAAATAATAATGAATTTTCTTTTCTCTTATAAAAATAAGTTTTCATGAGTAGTCAAGCCAGAACAGGTCCACTTCTGGGCATATGCCTCCCTAGTTTCTTACACGCTCTCTCTCTAGCTGTTGTCCAAGGCTCAGAATTCAATTTTGATGCTTCCCTTACGCGCAAAAAGACTTCATTTTGCGCAGAAGGGACGTGCACCTGCTGCAGGTGGGTTCGAGTCCCACCTGCAGCAGGAATTTTTTCATTTCAGGGCCCGTTGAGAAAATTCCCTGCTGCACTATGGATGTTGGTGCACTGTTAAACAAAAAAAAAGAAAAAACAGGCTGCCTGCCAATAATGTTGTACTGATTACACCATCTATCTAGAGAGCTGTACAATTGTGAAGCAGATATTTTTATTGTAAACGCCCCAAGTCCTTGCGAATAATATGTATTGCTTTTATGCTTCATTAAAAATCAAACGTTAAAAGTCTATTCTTCAAGAAATCAGTGCTGTTTGTTTTTTAAAACAAGTAAAGAGACATAGGTTTTTCATCTGTGAAAATCTGCTAATAGAGGGTTCATTGTGTTTTCTAATACATTTACAACAAACAAATTAGTTTTGTTTTGTCATAAAATATTTGTCTAAATTGTGTGCGTCAAATCCTTTGTTGAGCTAGTACAATTTCTCTTGTTTTTTTGTGTTGACAACTGAAATTCATGGTTATTGTATGAAATTCTTCAATGTTTATAATAATGATATGTACCATTTTTATAGTGACAAAATTCTTTTATCTTCTTATGAATCTTTTATTTCAGTCAATTTATATGATCTGTCTGACATGACAGTTTGTATACCTTGATGCAATTGTTGGATGTTGGTCTACAACAACTTGACTCTTTAAGACCAGAATCATAGTGGGCACCAGCATTAAACCAAAACCAATAGGCCTTTTTTTATAAAATTTATTTTATATATAACTCTTTTGTATATTTATTATTATAATATTTTATATTATATCGTTGTTTTCCCAATATCTAAAACTAATTTCATTATTTTATTTTATTTATTTAATTAATTTATATAATGTTTTTTTGTTTACCTATGCTTTCCTTTTTTTTTTTTTTTTTTTTTTTTTTTGGTTTTTCATTAGAATACCTAAAGTTAAAGGGTTGATGTTATGTTGTATATGGAGCAATCCAATTCAGTTGGGCAACCAAACTTTTTTAAAATAAAGCTTTTTTCTTCTTCTCATTTTTTTTTTTTTTCCTTTCCTGCATCTAGGCCATTAACAACGGGTTATCAATAGGTTGCCACCCTTCCTAAACATTCATGGTGGAGCAGGGAATTCCTTCAACGGGCCCATAGATGAAAGAACTCAATCTGCTGCAGGGGGAGTCCAGCCCGCACCTCCCCCATGAAAATCGAATGCATTAGCCACTAGATCACGGGGGAGATCCTTCATTTTATTATTATTATTGCTTCATCTAGGATATTGTTATTTTGCTAATTATTTTAGATTTGTTAGCTATTTTGACTAGTACTCATGGCATAGCATTCTATGAAGTACCCTGTTTTAAGTGTAAAATTTAACCCTTTCGAGACTGTAAGCCACATTTATGCCATTAGGATGGAATGCCCAATTGACTGAAATAATGCAGTTTGAGCCTATTGAAGTAGGCTTTCTCTCTGCTTACTGATCCCTTAGCATAATCAGGGTCCCTTTGAAGGGCCTTACTTGTATTTTATCAGTTGATGTGTACCCAGAGAAAATGTTTAGTAGACATTATACCAACACCAAGATATTTGACTTGATAAAAAAAAAAATATCAAACGTTTTTAAGCCTACCGTTGTCTGGTCCAAAGCCCAAGATGAGAAAATGATGGAAGGTGACTGATGAGGTGATATAAGAAAGAAATACCGATGTCATATTAGGAGAAATAAGAAGACATGGGCGGGGAAGAAACTGGTATTTAAGCCCATCCAGCGGTACCTGTAGGATTGGTAGGGCCATGGCCTCGAGCCACTAAACTCATGCGGCTCGCCGTCTCATAAGGGTTACGTAGCCTTGCTCACTAAGTCTGATTAAGTGGGAATTTAATATTAATAAGTCAAAACTTTAGATAGTTCGTTCTACATTTTATACTCTGTTATTCGTTCTTGTGGAATTCCAATTGTACTTAAGGCATTAACATCAGCAAGTATAAGTACGGATTGTGAAAGTTGCATCAGTAAGCCTTTATGCTGATCACATCAATTTGTTTTCCCGTGGAAGGCAGAGAGAATAGACAGTCAGTTTGGATTGTGAATTCAGACAGCAACTGCCTGCAATGTTGTCAACAAGCAGATAGATTCACTATAAAAGCTACCTATAGCAAAAATAGCAACCCCAAAAGCTCTCCCTCCTAAACAAGAATCTTTTTTATACAATTTGTCATCAAATATGCTGACACTTTTATCCGGTGCTACTTTTATTAATTTTTGTTCTTCCTGACAGTCATTCCTCTTTATGTTTGCCTCTCATGCCATTTTGTCTTCAAGGATTGGAAGGAGAAAGACGTTGTTTGTGTATGTTGTCTTTGCTGACACTATTTATTTTACCCCTAGCAAAAACAACACAGAATACACATATTCATGAGATAAAACCCATTAAATGACGATGATAAAGTAAGGAAGTTGAATATGATTATTTCTTTACTATTACTAATGGTGTAATAGCAGTAATGAAATAAATAATCATATTCAACTTCCTGATTTTATCATCATGATTTAATGGGCTTTATCTGATGAATATGTGTATTCTGTGTTGTTTTTGCTAGGGGTGAAATAAGTAGTCTCCATTTTCACAGTAAGCTACTTTATTCATCTGCACTCCTACTCAGGGGCTTATAATCAGCTCCAATCCTGTATGTATACAAATACATACACACACGCGCACGCGCACACACACACAGACACACACACACACACACACACACACACACGCACACACACACACATATATATATATATATATAAATCCAATTTGCTGTTAGGATTGCAATTGAGAGCACTTCCACAAGATTTCCCCTGAAAGGTACAAAATAATACACAAAACATGTCAAAATGAATAAAAGATGTTACTCTGAAAAGAAGATAATTTAAACAAAATAGAATAAAAATAATTATTACTGTTTGCACACAATTATACTTAATTCCTAGGTCAGGGCGAATGATGTCAGAAGGAGGTAGAGCATGGTTGGAGGTGAGAGGATCGGCAATATCTACATTCAGTGGTGCCAACACGTTAACAGTCGGCGAACATACAATTCTCTCAGTGCATACACGCTTGCCAGGTAATTAACGTAATAACCATCATCCATGTTTGGTGTGTTACTTAAATTATTTTAAGCTCATTTATAAAAAAAAACATTTAGCTTGAAGTGTGAATATTTGCCTTATTGTGTTTCTCCTTGAGCAATTATATTTCTTCAATCTAATTGTATGGTTACTCTCATATTTGATACAAACAACAAATGATTTTTAGAGCGTTACCTCTCTCGCTATGATGTTGAATCGATGATGCAATCTGAAATTCAGACGTGAAATGTTCAGAACACATCAGTCTAAAAAAACTAGACATACAAATTTGTGTGTATGCGGGGTTCAAACCGTGAGTCTACGGGTGAGCCGCCTATTGTAGAAGCACTGATGATGGAGCTGTAGACTCCGAAAGCATGCTATGACAATAAAATAAATCATTTGTGGTGGAGACCTGGAGTTTTTTGGTGTTCCTATTTGATGCAGTACCTCCACCATCCAGCCAAATCAATGTATGTATATATATATATATATATATATATATATATATTACACATGTGTGAGTATAAAGGATGATTCAGGTCTAAGTAGCCGAACTCTATTTCTGAGGTGATTCGGGACATCATTTCCAACAAAAAACTTCATTTGAAGTATGGTCCGATTTCGATGGGAAAAGCAATTATGTCCAATTTTCTGTTTTTTTTTTAATGTAGTCATATTTTTTATTGAATAAGAAAGCTTTGCTCAAAAACGGTTCAAGATAATTAGGTTCTAATTATGCCATCATAAAATAGACAACATTTCTGCTAAAAAAAGTAAAAAGTAGTAATTTAATTCACTAAATCTATTGACAGAAGATACTTTCTCGACATCCAAAAACATGCTTCCATTTTTCTCGATGAATCAGAGGTTTCTTGCGATTTTTTTCCTCAGCCCCCTAACAGACTACAGATTCACTACTTACACGAAAACCTCTACATTTAGTAAGCATTAAATCTATGCAAATAAAGTGGAGGTTTATTGAAGGATAAATTGAATGATTGTCTCCCTTTTGTCAAAAAAATTTGGTTTGTAGTTTTGTTACTTTCAAATACCTTGTGTGAAGAAATTTTAAATTATTCATTTTTTATTGACCAAACTGTGGGAATCCATTGTCCAGTCCAGAAGAAATAAAAAGCAACTGAATGAAACCATTTGAAAAGTTTTTCATTTGAGAGATATGTCACATATTGTGTTTTACAAATATTCCTTATGACCAGATTATAGTCTGTCAGTCCTCTCCTGTACTGATTTCAGCTATTTGATTTCCTGGACCTGTTAAAGAGCCGCCTGACATCATTTCTCATTTTTTTGAGATGTTCGTTCCACCAGGGTGGGTTATTAGCCCTTCCCTTCCAAAAGTTCTTGCAAGTTTTCTCAAAAGATTTGAATATTACATTGGTAATAGAATCATTCATGACCTCAAGCTGCCAAATGTTAATGATTTGTTTGGGGAATGATTGTAAACGGTCTGATAGATCAGGCTCATAGCCTGCCCAATCAGTTAGTCTTGGGTTTCTAAATGCTTTACTCTCAAGGTTATCAAAGCCTATGTCGAACCTAATATTTCTATGATACGACCCATGTTTCCCCTGATACATGCCAGCTCCTAATGGAGCCACTAATACGAAAGGAGGCTATGGTTACATCAATGATCTCCCTTCTTCTTATATTGACATAGGTAGGCTCAAAACAACGATTAATAACTTCTAGATCATTAGCAATAGGGAATTCTAGGAGGGGCTCAACTCTTGTGTTAGTGTTGGTGCCTCCCCATATGGTATTGTGGGCATTAGTATCACATTCCACAATTAACTGCACATTTATTCACTTGGAGCAGGCCACTGCTTTCCTTACCTCCCGAGGGGGTGCAGTTTGTTCAAATGGCAGATAGGTGAAGGTCAGATTGATTTAACACCCCCCTCCTCCATTTGGACTGAGAGCCCTACTGCCTAGCAGATCCCTAGAACACAAAGACCTCAACTATATGCCTATCTAGGCGCACGGTAGTGCGCCAGGCCAAGTTCCGGCCTAAGCATACTATGTGTATATTACAGCAGGTCTTAGAGCCGATTTTCACCCTCTCGTAACCTTCAACCAGGTAAAGATAAAGCTATGAAATTTTACAGAGGTATTATAGTACTAGATGTAAGTAAAACTGGAAATTTTCATAATTCTACATCGAATAGTTTCTGAAATATAAGCGATCGAAAATCGGGATATATTGGACTCACTGACTCATCAAAATTATTAGGTACTTCCCATGATGCTAGAGACTTGAAATTTTGCAGGATGATAGATATGAGGGTGTTATTAAAGGAAAAAATCCGGAAAATTTGTGTTTGACGCCGCTTCCGGGGCGGGGGCGTGCCAGTTTTGTACTTAGTACGGAAACCCATCATTCCGTCCGAAACCGATGATGTGGGGTATCAAATAAATCGTCTCGGTATGAAGAATCTATATTTGATGTTTTAAGAAACATTTAGGCGCATATAGGCTCGGTCAAAATCTTATACCACCTGTCTGACTGTATGTTTGTTCCTTACACAAATCCGAACCGTTTGACCGATTTTGACCAAACTTGGGACACAGGTGGGTCTTGATACGGGGAGAATCATAGGCTAGTTCAATATCGTCTATCAGCTGTTTGCCTAACTGTTTATTCCTTATACAAATCTACAAGATTTGACCAAACATGGTACACAGGTAGGTTTTTATCCAGGGGGTGTCATAGGCTAGGTCAAAATCGTCTATCAGCTGTCTGTCTGCATGTTTGTTCCTTACACAAATTCACACCGTTTGACCGATTTTGACCAAACTTGGCACACAGGTAGGTCTTGGTCCGGGGAACGCTTTAGGCTAGGTCAAAAAGGTATTTCAGCTGTCTGTCTGCATGTTCGTTCCTTACACAAATTCACACCGTTTGGCCTATTTTGACCAAACTTGGCACGCAGGTAGATCTTGATACGGGAGTGCCATATTACCTATGACGTTTTGTACTTTTTGTTCCATCGGAAAGCCACACTTTCCTTATGGTGATCTTTATCCTCGGGATGAGGTTCCTGTGTTTTACAGTGTAACAGTTTAGTTAAGAGAGCAATCAATTTGTCCTCTGGAGTACTGTCTTCTGGAATAGCTTCTAACTTTTCTAGTTTAGTGATTAGCTGTATGTAGGTTGATTATTGGTATCAAATATCAAGCAGTAAGGAGAACTTTATACAGAATCCAAAGTCCCTGGTTTTATATGAAGTACAAAAGCCAGTATGTATGCGGCAACTAAATTTTAATTAATACTTAGAAAAAAGTAATGAGATCCTGAAAAAAACATAAATGTGAAATAGAGGCCAAGTTCCTCCCCCCACAAAGAAACACTCCCTTCCCCAAAAAGCGAGAAATATCTTCTCCTAAAACCCCCAAAAAACGCCTTACCATCCTATACTCCAAAAAAAGTAGTATGAGTTGGTGTATTAAGTGTACCATATTTTCAAATAAAAATATTTGCCAATACAAGAGATGATACAAGAAAGAAATGTCCAAGTTCATTACTTAGAAGACCTATTAGTAACTTACTAAGAACTGTAATGACACTTCAACTGACCTTTAAAAACAACAATAAAAATACTTATATCCGCTTACTAAAATATCACTTTCCTCAACGAGGTATATTCTTAAACTTGGCAATGTTTTTTTTTGTGCCGAAATTATCTTTAGAGAGAAAACTAAACATTGCCAAGTTTAAGAATATACCTGGTTGAGGAAAGTGATATTTTAGTAACTGGATATAAGTAATTTTATTGTTCTTTTTAAAGGTCAGTTGAAGTGTCTTTACTGTTCTGAGTAAGTAAATATGAGGTCTACTAAGTAATGAACTTGGACATTTCTTTCTTGTATCATCTCTTGTATTGGCAAATATTTTTATTTGAAAATATGGTACAAGTACTTAATACACTAACTCATACTACTTTTTTTGGAGTGAAGGATGGTAAGGCGTTTTTTGGGGGTTTCAGGAGAAGATATTTCTTGCTTTTTGGGGAAGGGAGTGTTTCTTTGTGCGGGGAGGAACTTGGCCTCTATTTCACATTTATGTTTTTTTCGGGATATCCCTTACAGCCCAGAGACTGTACCCTGCCATCTACAACTTATGGCTCTTGTATAAGAACAATATTGATATTCTTATCTCCCACATGCCGCTGTAGCAGGCCAAAAGCTGCAACACAGTGGTGGAGGTTTTTCTGCAGCAGTCGGAGTATCCTATTTAAGACCTTTCTTCCCGGATGAAGAGGATTCCTCCCCAGCAGCGGCTCCTCCAGTTTTACATTCTTAGTAGGACTCTTTTTTTTCCTGCAGCAGGGATGACAAGGGTAGGGGTTGGGGAAGAGGTTATGGATATTTGGGTAGGTTTTGGTTAAGAAATGTCGAATCAGTATGCGCTGCTCTGGATTTTGAACCGCCAGCCTGTGCAAGAGTTGTTGGGGGTTCTGCATCCCTGACCGTGAGGATTCGAGCCTGAACCCATTGTCGGAACCCAAGGGGGGCCTTTTGTAGACTTGTGCTTGTTACTTTTTATTATCCAGCTAAGGTAGTGCTAGTTCCATGACCATGCCCAGCTCTACAGGTATTTCAGTTGGTTCCATTGGAACAAACAAACAAAGTGTTCCAGTAGATCCATAATAAAGGATCCACTGTCAGCCTCGAAGTCCCTTTCGAGTCAAAGATTGTCTGAGGTAGCCTCAGTGTCTGAAAAAGGTTGTATCTTGTTCCCACTAGAAGCAAGGGAATCATGGGCCATCCACAGCAGAGCCCGCATGGCCCCAAGTGGGTCATTCAATGCACACATACTTAAACGCCCTGTTCCACTCAGTCCTCAGTACGAGTTTCCTCCACCTTTACTTGGGTGTGTATCTACCTAGGGAAGGTGATCCTATAGTGTGTACCTTAATTGAACATTGTCTGGAAGTGTGGGGTGTATGAAGTATTCTGAATATAGTGTACTGTATGGGTATCTGTGTTTTTGTTCCTCCAGCCTGGAGGGCAGATAGCTTCTGTGGTGTAAGATTGGGTGATAGATATACTAATGTCACAGGATTAAGCATCCCATCCAGTATTGTGACTGAATGTTGCAGCATGTCCTGCTTTAATATATATAGCACGTATATACAGGGTGTTTCAGGATTAAGTGGCCAAACTGAAAATATGAACTAAGGACCTCAAAACAAGAAAAAAAATTGCTCTGAAGGTATGTTCGCAAACGTTTTGTTTAGGAGATATTCACACCTAAACCTTTCATTGTTTTGAATTATTTACGTCATATGAAAAGTTTGTAAGAGGCTTTCGAAGAGTACTCATCATTATTCCTTCGATTTATACTAATGGTGAATATGCCAGGCGATTTCCAAACAGACGATTACCTAACAACGTCTTTAGCTCCACGTTTCAACATCATAGAGAAACTGGTACATTTGCTATAATACCACGACCTGATGGTATTTTTTCCCCTTTAAGTAATGAAGAAAGGAGTGCAACCATATTACAATATTTTGATGATAATCCATCTGGCAGTTGTTCAAAGTGCTGTAGAATAATTAAATATTACGCCAACTACAGTATAGAAAACTCTCATTGCAGATGTACTTCACTCATACTGTTATCAACGGGTGCAAAATTTATTACCGTAAGATTTTTGGCAAAGAAGACATTTTTTACACTGGTACTTAAATCAAGTTGAGCATAATCCACCATTTTCAGGAAACAATCAGAAAAATAATCAGCTCTGTTCGCAAGAAAATCCCCAAGCAATACTAAAGATAGATTATTTAGTAATCGTCTATTTGGAAACACCTGGAGTATTCACGACGGGCAGGATTAGCATTACCATTGCAAAAACCGCACACAAACACCATATCGGTATATTCACAATTAGCATAAATAGAAGGCTTAATGATGAGTACTCTTCGAAAGCCTCTTACGAACTGTATATATATATATATATATATATATATATATATATATATATATATATATATATATATATATATATATATATATAAGGTAAAGCTATGTAAGGAGCTTTTTGTGTGATAAATAATAAATCTAAATATTATAAACACTGTATACTGTTTGAAAATCTCATATTCCTCTGTGTATAATGTTTTTTGTTTATTTTTTTTTTTGTACTATTTAAACCTTTGTTTTAACAGACGGAGTTGGAGGTCTGCCTGTTGATTGTAGAGTTGAAGATGGAAGGGGTTCATCACAGCCGCTCACCGATTCTAAAGGCTGTCCTACAGAACCAACTCTTGTTCCTGCTCTTCGACCAACAACTCATCCTGGCTCTTGGGCTACTGCCTTCCCAGCATTCTCATTTCCAGACTCTGGCCTCGTCCATTACACCTGCCTCCTCATGATCTGCTCAGGAGAATGCCCTCAGGTTCATAAGAAAAATATTAAACATTTGATTACTTATTTCCCCCATGTTACAGTAATCCTGAAATTTGTGAATTTATGATATCGGAATTTATTTTCAACATGTTGAATTTTTATAAATATCACATGTATTTTATATATATATATATATATATATATATATATATATATATATATATATTTACGCTAAATGAATAATTGAGGTGCATCTGATCAAAACATAACATCTCCAGCATTGATAAAAATTGAATTAGATACAGTTATATTTATTTTCAAGGCTGGGGAATTCAAATATGAAGTCAGAATTGAACAAATTGAAACAGATCCTTATGAAATTCATAATCAAAAATAGATGATTCATGCAAACTGCAACCCCTCCGAACTTGTGAATTGAAACAAAGCACAACAGGCCCATATTGACCAATCAGAACGTTACATTTCAAAAATATTCCTGCTCAGGTAGTTTTGTTGTTATTACCCATCAATTTTGTTTTGGGTGATGGACATTCCGGTGACTGTCTACAAGATGAGATGGGGATCCACATCTAAGGCCACTTGTGCTATATTATCAACAAGAACCATAAAAAAATGAAAAAGTAGTATGAACATTATTCTAAGTGTTTGCTGATTTGTTCAACAAATAGCATCTCCATGCTTGATTTGAGCAAAACACAAGATGTCCTAACTCAAAGTCATCATGTTCATGACGCTGCAGTGCACCAGACCTGCATGAATGCGAATAGATCATTTTCTATTTATTCACTCCCATTTTATGATGAGATGAGATGCGTGAGTTTACAGAATTTGTAATATGACAGTACAAAAAAGGGTACTTGTTCGTTAACGGGGGGGGGGGGGGGGAGCACTTCATTTAGAATATTTTTCAACTATAACATACAAATACATACAGCCACTCACAAGTAATAACATACTCACATTGTAAGTTTATTTCTGGAGGACTGAAGTCCTTTATCACAGATAAAATGACAGTGAACATGTTATCCACAAGCGGCTTCCTCTGTCGTCGGTAAATGCCACAATTTTATTATTACAATACTTCGCAACTTTGTGAGCTATGAGGTTAAAACTACAATGTTGTACAAAGGTTATAGAAATACACAACGAATCATAATCTTATGAGGCTTATTGAATATGAAAAAAATACCTAGGCTTACAGTACAATGTAGATTATCTGATAAAGAACAGGGTTAACGCTTGTACCATGTTTGGACTAGAAATCACAGTGGCCCCCCGTTAATGAACAAGTACCAAAAAAACTATAAGCAGACTAGAAGCAAGGGAGGATTTTGGCATTCCACATGAAATGCAAGACTTACTGACTGAAGATAGCCGACACATAAACACAGTAAGACAACATTTGGCCCAGATATTCAGATGCTGCAGGTATCTCATTCTTGGTCTGTACTAGGCAGATAGCGTGGTCAATAATATGCTCCATCCGCCTGATTTTCCCCTTTGCAGGTAACAAATTAAAGGCTGGGTGTGCCTATGGATGATATGGGACCAGAACTATGACACTTTGAATGGGGTCTTTTAGCTATGACCACATCCAGTTACTTTTTGTTGTGATTGCAGTGATTTTAAATACTTATTTTGATTATTATATTTATATCATATGGTGTCTAACTAACCCTTAGATAACCTACATTTGTAAGTAATGGCCTAAATGAAAATAAGGAGAATATATTTCAGCAAGGAATATTTATTTATAAAAAGGTGAATATAATAAAAATACAAATTAATTACTAGCTCGGCTACATGGTACAATGTCTTCTATAATTTTCTTGAACAAATTTCAAAAGACCCATTTCTTAATATCACTTATGGAGACCCGATGGCCGTGAGGGTTAAGGCGTGAGCACTTAACACTTCGTGCCAAAGGTCGTGGGTTCGATTCCCACTAGGGGTGGTGGCTTTTCTTTCGAAAAAAGAAAAGGCATCACCTTTATCCTGGCTAGAAAAGGGTGGTAACCTGTTGATAACCCGTCCTAAAAATTCGTTGTTAATAATAAATGGACGTTAAAATTTAAATAAAATAATATCACTTTGGAGGCCCAGTAGCCGTGAGTGTTAAAGCCTGAGCACTTAACACTCCGTGCCAAAGGTCGTGGGTTCGATTCACACTATGGGGTGGTGGCTTTTCTTTAGAAAAAAAAAAGGCATCAGCCCTACCCTGGCTAGGAAAAGGGTGGTAACCTATAGATAACCCGTACTAAAATTCTTAGTTAATAATATGGGGCAATAAAATTTAAATAATATCACTGTGTTCACAAATAAAGGTTAATTCACTCATCAATAAAAAACATATGATAGAAATACATTAATAAAAATCACTGCAGATACTTAAAAGTAACTGGATGTGGTCTTCGCAAAAAGACTTCTCGAATAGCAACACCAGAAGATAAAATCTTTAGTTAATTTTCAAACATTGGCCCCAAAACATGAGTCGAGTGCTCAACTACTGAGTCATTGATTGATAAAATCACATGTTAATTCTGAACAAAATTTAGAACCATAGATATTATTCTACGAGTGAGGCCAAACTGGGTCAAGAGTTACAGTACTCAGTTAATGAATTGCGGGCATGGGCATATTTAGGAAATAATTTTTGGGGGGGTCTGGGTGCATTTGGGGGATATGGAATCCTAACAATCTAGAACTTGGAATTGTTAGCCAACTAAAACGCTATTACACCCCAAAAAATATTATTTTTTCTGAACTAAGTGATTTTATTTTTAAGGTTTTTATGACACATTTTTACCGATGAATTCAAAATTTCCAGGGGAAGTGTGCAGCCCCCCCTTATATAGGCCCATGACTGCAGGACTTAAGTTCAAACCCTAGTGCTTTCGTTCGGGGTTAGGAACTGGGATTCCAGGTACATGAGGAAGACGCAACATGGTATTAACCTCACTATCTCCCGAATGTGATTTATGGTCAAAGATTCATATACAAGTAGCTGTATAATATATGAATCTTAATGCTGTCATTGCTGGTGAATGAAGGGACTCACAGCGCCCAGTACGCTCGATGCACGTCCGACTAGATTCCCCCGTATGCTCGCCAATATCTCCACATCTCGACTTCACTACCATTCAACTCTTTTGTCTCTCTCAGTATCCCATTGTTTTATATTTGCAATTATCAATATATATTGTCAAATGATCTTTATATTGGTAATTTTATACTAAAACTAGCTGTTACCCAGCATGCCATGCTACTCCTACTTTCTGCATCTAGAAATGAAAAAATAAATTAGAAACCAAATAATATTAAAATCTAATTACGCAAATCTGTAACTTTTCGGGTTCACATTTCCGAATGCGTGACCTCGGAACTGTGAGTCTTAGATTGTTTTGATCTAGCCTAAGACAATCCCCGGATCAATACCTATCTGTGTGCAAAGTTTGATCAATATCGGTCAAACTGTGGATATGTATAAGGAACAAACATACAGATAGACAGCTGGTATACGTTTTTGACCTAGCCGATGAGAATTGCTGGATTAAGACCTATTTGTGTATCGAGTTTGGTCAAAATTGGTCAAACGGTGTGGATTTGTATAAGCAACAAACAGACGGACATATAGATAAATGGAATTTTCTATCATGCAAAATTAAAATCCTCCAGATCAGTAATTATGATATAATTACATTATTTAGACCAACCACACAAAATAATATTCGACTAGTGACTGAAAGATATAAACAACAACAATGTTGTTAGAGATAAAATACTGTGTAGAACCCGATAGGCTGCGAGGCTCCAACAATTACCCATAACAATATTGATTGTATGAATTAACTCTCTTTTTTTTTTAAATTATAGATAATAAAATACTTGCACAATCAATAATTTTAATTAATATATGAAGAAGATTATATGAAATCAAAAATTATATATTTGAAAAATTGGGTGAAACTCTATTGGTAAATAATAAAATCAACATTACTAGCAATTTCAAGAAAATTGGGATATAATGTCTCAATTATTTTAACCTTAAAAAAAAAATGGTTGTCATAACAGATCCTATGAATTCTCAGAAAATATAATATAATGCATTATTTCATTAGAATACGTTATGAATAGATTTAATGAAGCTGAGAACTCTTCTTATTCCCGCTAGGCCAAACTGATATTATATGCTTTAATAGGACTAGGCTGGAGAACTAACATACAGGGTGTCTGGTAGCAGATTTATATTTTCAAACTTAAATAAAAAACGTAATAATTCACAAAGTTTTATTAAGAGCATTGAACGATAGAATGAAAATGCGGATTTTATTTTTTAAAGAGTAAGCTATCCAGATGCCTTCCATCGAGTTGAACACACTGTTCAAAACGGAGCCTTGTGTTCAGCGCCGCACGCGGCAGTAAACTTGGTTCAATTGAGCTGATTTCTCATCGAATATTTTCCTTTAGAGCCAAGAGATTGGGGATTGTCATTATAAACCCTCTCTTTGAGGTAGCCCCATAAAAAAAAAATCCATGGGAGTTAGATCGGGCTACCTCGGTGGTCATGGGATGTCCCCAAAGCGACTGATCAGTTTTGGGGGGAAATTTTCCCGAAGCAAAGTCATCGGAGCTCTGGCTGTGTGTGCAGTCACCTCATCCTGTTGAAACCAAGTGTGTGAAGAGTACGATGGATGACCTCGCAGGTTTGGCAAAAGGAATTCCGTAATCATGTGTCGATAATTTTCACCGTTGACATTCGTCGCCTGGCTTCGAGAATTTTCAAAAAAAAAAAAAAAAAAATGGTCCAATTATCTCATGCATGGATAAGGCACACCAAACAGTTACCCTGGGGCATTGCAATGGTTTTTCATGTTTCAATCGAGGGTTGTGGGTACTTGGAGACCAGTAACAACAGTTTTGCTGGTTGACGTTGCGATGCTCACTCGACCACTGCGACATCGTGACTGACAAATCCGCACAATCGATAATTCCAACGGCACCACCCTCCCTCCGTTTATTACTTTTTGAAATAATCGTATTTAACCAGACACCCTGTACAAGGCCATCAAGTTATCTCAACTGGAGCGTCTGGGGGGGTCGAGCATGAGTTAACTCCGTCAGAGCACTGAAAGGGTTAATTCTGTTTAGTGATTTTCATGGCCTATAATGAAAAAGTTTTTTTTTTTTTTTTTATTTCAAGAGATATTCAACTGAAGCTATTTTTTAATAAATTTATTGTGGCAATTATATTTTTATTTTAAGATATTTGGAATGATCTCATTAACTGTATAAAGTGTACAGACTAAGAAACATTGGACTACCACCAAATCTTGAATTCAAGGGCCCGATGGCTGTGAGTGTTAAGGCGTGAGCACTTAAGACTCCGTCCCAAAGATCGTGGGTTCGATTCCCACTAGGGGTGGTGGCTTTTCTTTGGAAAAAAGAAAAGGCATCAGCCCTATCCTGGCTAGAAAAGGGTGGTGACCTATAGGTAACCTGTCCTAAAATTCTGAGTTAATTATAATGGGTTTAAAATTTAAATAAATAAATAAATTTTGAACTCCAATCTCATGTAATCATAGGCTGTGCATTGAATGAATTATATAGTTATTATCATTTTTTTCAGAGAGAAAGGACTTGTTTTGCTCTTTTTTTGTTAATGACCATAGAATGATTAATAATAAAATATTTATCTGTTTATTTAAGAAGGAAGAGGACAAAAATGATTAATTTGTACTCATAAAAAAGAAAAATATTAGTAATTCATCAAAGTTAAATAGTGAACCATTTTTATATAAACATGAATTATTATTATTATTATTTTTTGTGAATTTCTTGAATATTTAATAGTTTTACAAGAAACTTCTTGTCGTTCAAATTTCACAACTGCATAAGTCGATTATTAGCAAATTTGAGTTATTTCAGAATCCTTATTCTCTCCCGGACATGATGGTAACAGTTTTTTTTTAAAAAATCAATAGAGCATGCTAAAATTTACTCTATTACTTCCGCGTAAAACAAACTGATTTCAAACGCTCGAGCATAACCACGTACCTCTATTTTAGGCAGTTCAGGCAAGTTTTTTTGTTTAAATGTTCCTGAAAATATGTATTAAGTTGGAAATTATTGTATACTTAATCTGCAAGTTAGAGATCATTATAGTTTTATTTTAATTAGGTTTCAATGCTCTGAAAAGTTGGGAAAATTGACTTATGCGGATGTGGAATTTGAGCAACGTTCTGCTCTTTTATTATGGACATATGCTTTATTAATTAATTAATTAATATATACCTTGATTTTTTTTCTTTAGTACGATTGCAATGAACAAGAAACAGAAAATGGATCTAGGAACAGTAGAGATTTTCAAGTAAGTGTACGATTACTATAATTAGAAAATTATGTTATTGTAAAACTGTCAGTAATTTGAGGCCACAATATTCTTATGCTTAGTATAATTCAGAATCTGATAAATAATAATCATACACAATAATATATAATGTATAATAATATCATACACAATAATATATAATGTATAATTCAGAATCTGATAAATAATAATCATACACAATAATATAAAATGTATAATAATATCATACACAATAATATATAATGTATAATAATATCATACACAATAATATATAATGTATAATAATATCATACACAATAATATAAAATGTTAATTTGGATTTATTTAAGAGGATTATCACAAGTGCTTGTACTTTAATATCAAGGACCTTGGAAGAGTAAGGGTGAATCAGAAAAATCCACTTTCTTTTTAAATTTAATTTTATGGTTCGGAAAGATGTAGGTAACATGATGCTTTGCTTTGTTTCTCTAGTTTGGCTTTAGTCCTCTCACAGTTTCAAGTTAAAGTGAATAGCAGCATTATCATGAAAAATTCAATGTCCAATGTCAAGGGTGAATCCTGGGCCTGAAGCTCCTTGCATTTTGTTACCCATAAATCACTCGTAAAAATTATAATTAAAACATTGAACTTCAATTGCATAATTTTTCAAGCAGGTTTATGAATCAGCATTCCATAGAGTAAACATTCGACCTTGCTATCCTGAAGCACTTCTAGAACTTTGACTTCGATTTCCCAACATACGGAATTAGGGTTACTGCCTAACCACCTCAAGCTTCCAATTAATCCAAAGAATTAATGCTTCTCTGTGTGTGGTTGCATTGAGCCATTTTTTTTTTTCAATTCCTCCCGGTGATCAGGTAATGGTCTCATTGTCTTCTCTCTGGGTCTTTATTCTGCAGATATTCAGAAGCAATTTTTGGTGTTCCGATTGGGGATGCTGATGGGTGAGGAGGCTATGCAAGGGTTCGGGATATTATTACCTCGGATGGACCATCACCAGGTAAAGCGTAAACTCTACTAGGGAAAAAATCACAGTCCATTTCTAGAAATTCAAGGTATGGGTAGTTGAAATTAACCGCAATTCAAAATAATACTATGACATAGATACAGTGCAATAACAGCAGTTCTGTTATTGTCCTAGCAACGCATGCTGCCTAGGCTTGCCTGCTCTAACCAACTAAAACTTCAAACCCCTCTAAAAATACTTAAAAATTTGAATATCAAAAAATCCTTTCTTAGCGAGTGTCTACGTTATATAGGGTGTGTCCATGCAAAATTTCAAAATTTTCTGTCAAGTGGTTTGGGCTGGGCGATGATAGGTCAGTGAGTCAGTCAGTGAGTGGTATTTGACGAATACATAGTAGATTGTGAGAATGAATCTGTAAGTACTGTTTAGCAAATTGAAGGCTCAGTAGCCGGTTAAGTGGCTTGTACCTAGGTTTATGTTTATTAAAGCCAGCATTTTCAGAACCCTCCTTATAGTCTGTGGAAACACCTACATTTTATAATCAGCCTGTACCATACCTGTTAAATTTGAAGCACTGGTGTGTGGTTCTTCGGCTACACATTACAATTTCTCTCTTGTATTGAGCATGGAGCTTAGGAGGTGGTTCGGTAACTATTCTCAACAGAACCCAGTTTTCCATGCCTTATTAAGATTAACCTCACCATAGAATAACCTTTATTGATGGTTTGTCCTATTTTTCTGAACAACTCGCACCGTCCTCTCAAATTTATAATTTGTTCAAGCATCGTAGTTGGAAATTCCATTTTAAAAGAATCAATTACTGGTTTGGCACAGAATTAGCACTGAGTTGTCAGGATTAGCATAGGATTAGTATAAATCCTCTTATCTATGATAATTTTCTCTGTGTGCAGAGAAAAGCAAGGTCTGACCGTCTTTTTAATTTTAGATAGTTTACTGTTGCTGCTTGACCAGGTAATTTCCCATTTCTCTATTAATTTCTTCCGATGGTAATGGTTCCAATTTCTTTGAGAAAGGAATGGTTCTAGCCTGACTGAGTCCTATAATGCATTCTTAGTTGTGTTATATTATGTTTAATGATTGTTTAGTTAAATACATTAAATTGTGTAGCAAAAAGTGTGAATTTTATTTCCAATATCTAGTAGAATGCCTCTTTTTTGCACTATGGAAAAGCTTGCATAGGAGTATGCAAAGACTTTTGTTAGTGAGTATATATATATATATATATATATATATATATATATATATATATATATATATATATATATATATATTTATATATTAGAGCCTTATTAGACGAGAAAACTGTCTGCTAATGGATAAATATGCTAAGCTCTCTATCCGAAACTTGATTAGGTTGAACTTAATGCAAAGATTTTATTGTACTAAAGTGGATCCTACCCTTGAGTGACTCTTAGGAGCATCACGGAAAATGTAAATAATAATCTAAAAAACATAATTTTATGAGTTGTTCTTGATATCACTGTTCCTATATAAGGTTAGATGTTGATTCTTTAGGATACTTTACAAACATCTTTTCAAGCAGTGGGGTTTTGTACCTATAGAATTTTGCAGGAATCTGCAGGAAGTCAACACATTCAATTGACAAATTAAAGGAAACATTCTATAACTGAATGAGTTGGACGTGTAGGATCTTCTGTTTTTTTTTGTTTTTTTTTGTTTTGTTTTTTTTACGGCGCATCGACAAATCTTGGCCATTAGCGCCAACTCTGGGTAGTTGTTACTCACATTTAATTGAATTTAATAGGACAATGAGCAACATGCTCTTCTCAAGCAGAAAGAAGGTTTACCACTTTCTGTAAAAATTCGGTCAGCGATAATTTTTTTTTTTTTTTTTTTTTTTTTTTTTTTTTTTTTTTTACGGCGCATCTACATCTAGGTCATTAGCGCCGACAACCAGGGTGCAGCGAGGAATTTTACCAGCGAGCCGTGGGATGATAAAATTCCTGCCGGAGGTTGGGAATCGAACCCACCATCTCCCGCTTATGAATCCAAGGCGCTAGTCATTAGACCACGGGAGACCCCGGTCAGCGATAATATACCAATTATTATATAAACATAAACAATAAGAAAATCTATTAATGCAGTATATACAAGTTATAATAATTAACATATATCATGAATAAAAAATAAATAAATTTAATTTAATTACTAAAATAAAAAATTGAAATTTTATTACAGTGTATGTGAGTGTTTGTGTCTAAATGTAAGTGTTTTTTGAAAAACTAGAATACTAGTTCGTTGGCCGTGTCAACCATATGGTCATTAAGCCCAGAATCATTCCTTTATCATAGTTACAAAACACTTTATTATTATTCCCGTATTATTATTGTAATCCCTCATTCTCTTAGATATCTAGATTGCGAAGGCTGACCATTTTAACTTAAGTGTTAAGCATTCACTATACTGTCCTACTCATCAATGGCTCCTTATTGTATAAGTTGTTATTTATCGTATTTAATAGGTTTTTCTCTTGTCAGGAGGACTCCGAGGAGAGTATTATTGACTACGTCGAACTCTACAATAACGTTGAAGTCACAGCTCCAAATATTGAGCTTGGTTATCTGAAAAAAGATATGGCAGACATTCTTTCAGGTTTGGATTTTTTTTTTTAATTTATTTTAATGATAACACCTTTTACTAATTCAGGTAGTTTTTTCATTCTTATGTTGATGTTTTTTTTTTTTGTTATTGAATGTCTTTACTGATATAGGCTTGAAATTAATTTGCTGAAACCCAAAAATTTAGAATTTTTGTTCAAACAGAACAAATATAAATATTTATTATAAATACAAATATTTCAATCTAAAGTCTTACGTAGCAGAGTTAGTTCTCCATATTATGTTTTGAATCGCAGCCTCCATAATAACCTAAATATCTCTTTTGCCCAAGATTTATCCCCTATCCATTTCTCTTCTTTCCATAGCAAATTAATCAAACATCCTAATCCTACAGTCCAATCATTATCCAGCACCAATTATCCTTCTTCTCCTCCAAGACATATTAATAGAAAATGGTCCCAAGATCTAATGAGGCAGTGAAGTGTCCTTGAGTAGAGTGAACTATAATTAATATCTTTGCTTTGAGACATCTTTGCTTTGTATCATTCTTCCAGGCAAGTTACAAGGGTGGTTGGAAGGCGAGGGTAAACCTCAGGTCGTCCTAAAAATCCTTCATAAAAAGGAATGTATTTTGCCATACAACCTGGGCCACCTGAGGCATGGCTAGTCCTATTATCGCATTAAACAATACAAAATAAATGTGTTGAGAGGATATTCTTGAACGTTGATGATGAGAAGGTAGAATTTGTCAGGGCTCGGATGTGGTATCTTAATAAAACTACATTTTTTTTATAGGAAAATGAGTTTTATTCTTTGCCGACAATTCGG
Organism: Gonocerus acuteangulatus; assembly: GCA_946811695.1. NCBI lineage: Eukaryota > Metazoa > Arthropoda > Insecta > Hemiptera > Coreidae > Gonocerus > Gonocerus acuteangulatus. Next base: position 25,358,754 of record OX328124.1, read on the forward strand.
CTAGAAATTCAAGCCTTCATCAGGGCTGTAAAACAAGGAGGACAGAGTTAATACTAATATATATATATATATATATATATATATACAAAAAAGTGAAAAACAGAAAAAACATTAAACAAGGTATAGGGTGAGTGATACAGTTAGTAAGCGGTGCTATGGCTAGAGCTTAAATCAGAGGTAGATCAGTACTGGTTTAAGACTTAATTGGGTAGTACAGATAGGCATATAAAATTAACTATGTCCCACGGATGTATAATCATTCATGACTGTGGTTGATCAAGGTATGTTTGAGGGAAGGAGTTCTTGACCACCCATTAAGGTGAGGGTGGTAGTAAAGGATCAAGGGCTGGAGGGCGGTGTCATCAAAGTCTGGTGATACTCCAAGAGAGGCAGGTATGAAGGGCTATATTGCAGGCGGTATAGAGTTTTAGCAAGACGTTTTTAATAAATAGAAAATGTTGGAGTAGGTAGACAAGATGATTCCTCATCAATTTTGTCATTAACAGGGTTATTTTCAAGGTGGATAAATAGCGATTCGGAGAGAAGTCGTTTATTAGAGTTGGATTCAGTGGAGAGGATGGAGTATTGGTCGAAGCCAAAGTTATGTCCGTCTGTAATGGCATGTCTCGATAAAGCGGTATTTATGTCTTTCTTCCTAACGTGATTTTTGTGTGTGTTGGTTCGTTTTCTTTTGGGGTTTTGGTCTGTCCAATGTAGATACTATTGCAGATTGGTGTGATCCACGGAATTCGGTAGGAAATTACGGTTTTTAGCAGTAAAACGAATTTGAGTTTTAAAAAAAATACGAATCAATTTTTGGTTATTTGTAATAGAGCTTCCTGAGCAGATGTCGAAGAGGGCGAGTGTAAAATTTCGTATTGTACGATTCTGTGTCTTTGTTTGCCTCAGTTTTTAATTGGTTGTTCTTTTTCTAAAAAATGTATTTAACAGTAAATTTATAATTTTAGTAACAGGGCCGCCACATCTCAGACCCGGGCCGAGGACCAGATCACGGGCCCCCACTTCTCAGAGCCTAACTGAATATTCTAGTACTTTGCTGTAGGACATTGGACATTTTAATATCATCTTGAGATTTGAGCGAAATGAGAATAAAAGCCGACAATCGGTGCAGCAAAGGTCACTTTCGGTACTTGTAGTTTTATTACGACTCCTAATGAAATATACTATTCTGGGAGTGCACTTGTTTTGTCTTTTATGCATTAAAAAAGTATAGATCCAATTCAAATAAATATAGGCTACGCCTGTCTATATTTCTAAACTCCATTCTTTTTACAAGCTCATAACCTATACATTTTTTCCAATTAGCGAGGCCCGAAAACTGTCCCCGCCAGTCCCCGCCATGTGGCGACCCTAGTGCTGATCTATTACTCCATCTATAAATTGTAAGTTCCCAGCTCCTGAAGCACAAGACTCCTCCATACTACTGTCCCAACTATGTTCCTTCTCAGGAGGTCTATTTTTTTTTTTTTTTTTTTTTTTTTTTTTTTTTTTTTTTTTTTTTTTTGTTCTTCAACTTCTTCCCCTTCCTTCCGACCCACAAATGTTAAACTTACTTTCATCTGTAAATAGAACACGTTTTTAGAATAATATTGGTTTATGTGAGTACTGTTTAGCAAATTGAAGGCTCAGTAGCCAGTTAAGTGGCTTGTACCTTGGTTTATGTTCATTAAAGCCAGCATTTTCAGAACCCTCCTTATAGTCTGTGGACAACAGTACCCGGCTGCCCCCCCCCCCCCCCATGCGGCGGCCCTGTTTAGTAAAACAAGGTACGTAAATAAGAAACATATTTGTTATAGTGTTTTCCTAGGACAGATTTGAGAAGGAGGTAGGATTAATTTCCTAAAATCTGGTTCTCTTCGAGATTTCATTTTAACCCTGAATAAGAACCTTGGAGTTAGGTTCCCATTTTACAACCTATTCGTCGTTTCGGCAAACATAGTTGTAAAATCTCACTATTTGGCAGCAAAAATTTAATTTACTTGCAGAGTTTTCGGAATTTCACCAGTAAGACATTATTAAGGCCATAATGTCTCCACACTCTCACTTGACTGTAGATACTGATAATTTTATCGTCAAAACGATGGCAATTTACAAGGAATGTGAACACAAATGATTATCTATGAGTCCTCCGAAAATACACAATTATATCTAATAATGCCTGAAGTTCTTTCATGATAATGTCGTTTTTGAAAGATTGTTTTTTTCTTTTTTTTCAATATTATAATTATCGGAATTAATTGCCTTTCCCACTTTTGAAACGTCATCATTGGTGTCAAAAAGTCCAGCCAACTCTTCACTCTCTTCATAAAAAGATCTGAACCATCAGCTATATCCTGTTCGCTTTGTAACTTTTCGAAAATCTTTTCCTTCGACATAATTATTTGTTCATTGTAGGGATCGATAATTGTAGAAAGTCAAAAGAAGAGATCATGTCAGGCTTCAAAAGTAAAAGCATTATGCACAATATTTCAATTTATTCGCCGATCTGAATATGGGATTACAACTCTATCAACAACCCCAAAGCTACAACCTATTCGCCGTTTCGACGAAGCTACTTTTAGCCTACAAGTAAGATAACCTTCTTTTCCTGAAAGTTTGGAGAAAAGAAGGTTATCTTACTTCCGGAAGCACGAAGCGATCTTGTTCTTTCGGCTACTTAGGAAGGTAGGTAATAGACTAGTACCTGGGAATACCTGGAAGGTTAGCTGCATAAAGTGATCACTCATCGCAGGAAATTTATAAATCCGAGCAGTATTCGTCGAAACATCGAGGGTTGTTATTTAGAATTAAGTTCTTACACAAGTTTACCCTTTTCACGAAAGATCAATTCGAATCGCCAACGACATGTGCGATTCGCAAGACGCGGTGCATGAACTAATGAAAAAATAGAATAAATTAACTGTTTCTACTTTAAGTTTTTCAAAATACCCTAGGGTTAAGAACGGAAACCGGAATGCTGTTGAATATTTCAGGATGAGACCAGCACACATTTGAATACATACTGAAGGAGATGGCTGTAAGCATCAGGATATTATCGTGAATATACTTTGGCAAAACAAATACTTTCTATTTTTGTGGCGCATCGACATGCTATTAGCGCTGACATCCAAGGGGCAACGAGGAATTTTCTCAACTAGCCGTGAGAAAATCCTGCCGCCAGTGGGAATCGAACCCATCTCCCGCTTGAGAAACTAAGGCGTTAGCCACTAGACCTCCAAGGACACCTTTAGAAGTGGGAACTGCAGAGGGTGCACCAGGCTTGTAGAAACCTTTAATTTCTCCCTTACGAGTACCTTAACCAACCCCTCAGTCTTGACGAAAGATGTGGACATTCCCGCGACCCCCACGTGTAAACAATCTCATTGAAAAATAGGTGTTGGTTTATTCGAACGAATTCCGCAGAAATCGTAAGGTGGTCTCTGCAGCTCTCGAATCCGGACTTATTAACCAACCCTCTGTGAGTAAAACATCAAGAGCATTTTTGGCTACCAGTTTCTCGAAATCTGTCGAAAAAAAAGATGTTTCTATCCATTGTTCCGAAGAGAGTACATAGCTATAGATCGTGGAGCTTACGGTACAGAAGAGCAGAGAGGTCTCCATGACGAGATAGGCATGCAGCCTTGTACAGTAGCGGCATACACGGACCCCTACCGTTACCACATGCTGGCAGCCATATTGTCCTCTCAGGAGCTTTACCGCAACCCAACCCTCCAGACACCTTCATTAACCAACAACACTTTACTGCCCCTTCGGAACAAAATGGTCGCCTATTAGTAGTATTGAGACTTTCAAAACCCTTTTTGTTGTATATACATTTGCTTTATGTACACTAATGAGTTACTTTTCTCATTTTATTGGATTTTCCGAAAACGTTATATATTATACGTTAATATTAAATCTTTCAACTTATACCGCATAGAAGTCAAAACCTCTAATCCTTAATGTAATGGTATGTAATTTATTAAAGGTATAGAAAGGAAATATATCACATTTCGTTTAGAGCCTTCTGCTCAAATTCTGGAACATAAATATGCTTCCACCCAACAAACCTATTAATGTACTTTATTTTATTTTATTTTTTTTACGGCGCTTCGACAATTAGGCTATTAGCGCCGTATTAGTGTACTGTATAACATATAGTCTTATTTTTCGTACATGGCCACCGCACATGTGCGAACGCCAGCGGACACTTTTTTGTAACGCTTAGGTCCACCCGACAAACCTATGTACTGTATGGCAAGACATACAGTATTCTTTTTTGTACATGGCCAATGCGCATGCGCGAACGCCAGCGGACAATTTTTTGTAATTTTTTTTTTTTTCAGTTTAGTCATCGCTAAAGCATATTTTCGCTAAAATGCTCTTTGTATTCATTACAAGTGTACAGATTTTCTGATTTTATTTGTGAGCACTGGCGTAAACAGAATTATAGCCCGTTCAGTTAGATGGAATAGTTCTAATTCTGCATGCGCGAAATTATGAGGGAAATATTCCCGATGATTCCGCCATTTGCACTTCCATTAAAATGGTCTCGCTTAGGACAGGAAATGCTTTGAGAGGTCAGGCTAGGGAGATATTGAATAATATTTATCAATACTTAGCCAGAGAGGTCAGGCTAGGGAGATAGTGTATAATATTTATCAATACTTAGCCAGAGAGGTCAGGCTAGGGAGATAGTGTATAATATTTATCAATACTTAGCCAGAGAGGTCAGGCTAGGGAGATAGTGTATAATATTTATCAATACTTAGCCAGAGAGGTCAGGCTAGGGAGATAGTGTATAATATTTATCAATACTTAGCCAGAGAGGTCAGGCTAGGGAGATAGAGTATAATATTTATCAATACTTAGCCAGAGAGGTCAGGCTAGGGAGATAGTGTATAATATTTATCTATACTTAGCCAGAGAGGTCAGGCTAGGGAGATAGTGTATAATATTTATCAATACTTAGCCAGAGAGGTATTTACGTATTAGCTTCAACGAAGGCTAAAGATGTGGGTCTCGTCCAGAGACCTCGATCATGGATAACGCATTTCCATTGGTCTACTCCTACGAGCAATTCTACTGGTCATTTTGTTTATAGTAACCGTCTTGTTCTATTTAGAACGCAATTTCATTTGTACATTGGCGTTTTTTTACGCGATTTCCCAGTTTGTTGTTTGTTTTCTCTGGGTTTGTGCGTTCTTCACGTTTCTCCTGCGAAAATGCTTCTTTGGGATTTGCCTGAGACTGAAAAAGGCGCTATTGCATATAGGTCCATTATCCACCGAAAAACCATCGCTGATCGATATTATCTACGAGTTGGATTGACTAGAGTTTCGATATAACCTTGAGCGAGCGGAAACATTAAGCATAGTAATTTTGCTATTAACATAAGTGCTACGTGTTTCTGCTCGCTTAAGTTTATACGGAAACTCTAGTCAACCCAAATCGTTGATAATCCCGTCGCCATATTGGCAAAAACTGAATTGACGTCTTGATCCATCTGTCTGATCCGGTGATGATCCAGATCTCTGAACGAGACCCACATCTTTAACCTGCGTTGAAGCTAATATGTAAGTACCGCCAAAACTAAGGCTATTTACGCAATAAAGTTGCCAGTTCAAATAAATGACGAAATGGAGAGAGAAGGGCGTGGCCTATATTCCCGGTAGAAAATCTATATATATATATATAAAAATCACGTGTTTGCCTAATTATCTGGTTGTTCCATATACAAATCCAAACCATTTGACCGATTTTGTCCAAACTCGGCACACAGGTAGGTCTTGATCCGGGGAGTGTCGTAGGCTTGCCAAAAACGTCGACCAGCTGTCTGTATTCTTGTTTGTTCCTTATACAAATCCACACCGTTTGACCGATTTTGATCAAACTTGGCACACTTGCAGGACTTGATCCGGGGAATATCATAGGCTAGGTTAAAAAAGTCTACCAGTTGTCTGTTTGTATGATTGTCCAATGTAGAAATCCACACCGGTTGACCTATTTTGACCTAACTTGGCACACAGGTAGGTCTTGATACTGGGAAGGTCATAGGCTAGGTCAAAAACATCTACCAGCTGTCTGTTTGTATGATTGCACCTTATAAACATCCACACAGTTCGACCGATTTTGATCAAACTTGGCATAAATGTAGGCATAAATGTCCCCTTGATCCGGGGAGTGCCATAGGCTAGGTTAAAATATTCTAGGACTCACAGTTCACAGGTCACGGGTTCGAAACTATGAACCCAAATAGTTACAGATTTGCATTATTGGATTTGAATATTACTTAATTGTTTTATAATTTATTTTTGCTTTTCTTGATGCAGAAAGTAGGTGTGCCGTAGCATGGCACGCCGGGTAACAGCTAGTTTGTCTATAAAATTTAAAAAGTATTCAGCCTTAGATTTGGCTAAGTATTGATAAATATGAAACCCTATCTCCCTTATCTAACCTCTCAAAGCGTTCCCTAGTCATAATCAGTTTTTATAGTGATTCACGATAAGTTTTTGATCATAAAAAGTCTTTGCAAATGCCGGAACAGAAGGGAGCGTGCAGGGGAATTTCCCGTCCAGACGTTCGCTTATGCGAAATCGAACCCCTTGGTTTATCAGAACAAGCTATAACTCACCCAACATTCGGCGGCAGTCAATAGAAGGTTATTCAATTTTAAGGCTATAATTTATTATTTTAAGTATTTCTGAACTATGTAGGGCAAAATAAAAGGTTCGTGTGAAGTAAATGGGGTTTGACCTCCTGCCACATAAAAATACATCCCAATGTCGACAGGGAACAGAAATGCGCATTCTTTAGGAATTACAGAAATTATAGTTAATTATTAATTGTAGAATAATGAAAAAAAACCCAATTTTCATCTATCAATCATCGGTCAAGCCGACAATCGGTGCAACAAAGGTCAGTTTCGGTACTTGTAGTTTTATTACGACTCCTAATGAAATATACTATTCTGGGACTGCACTTGTTTTGTCGTTCATGTAAATTAAAAAAATATAGAACCCATTCCAATAAATATAGGCTACGCTCGTCTATATTTCTAAACCCCATTCTTTTTACAAGCTCATAACCTATACATTTTTTCCCAAATAGAGAGGAACGGTCCGGGCCCCCACGACGCCCGGGCCCGGGACAACTGTACCCGGTTGTCCCCCCCTTGTGGCGGCCCTGCCCTAGACTTTAATAATATCTAATTGTAGCTTATAATCATTAAAATAAATCTATTGATGAATTCTATAGGATAGTCTTTTTATGCAGTATTTCTTGATAGTTGAGTGACTGTCCTAATGCAAAACCGTTTACTCTATCAGGAACCATTACCTGTCATCTTGTATTGTCCAGGAACAGCCTTTGTCAGCTCAGGGAAATTCCCATATCTTCCTATATTTTCATCGAACGTATCTTTTTTTCGGGGAGAGGTCATAGGAGGTTTAGAGGAGGATAGATTCTCCAGCAATTCATTTGGACAGATAAATGTTTCAGCTATTTCTGCTTTAGCCCGTTCTGATTCATAGAAAAGTCCAATAACGCCTGAGCAATCCTCTGAGGGCCTTTTATCTCCCCTTCTTTTCGCCCATTTGCAAAGCCGTTTAAAGAAGTAAACGTTCCGTGACATACTACAAAAACTAATTATGTCTCGTTTAGTACCAGAGAAGGCAAAGGAACACGTTTGAAAGGATGCGCAAAGGAGATAGTATATATCGGTTATCAATACTTAGCCAAAGCTAAAGCTGAAAATTATTTAAATGTTAACTTTGCCTTTCAAATACATGGACTAGTTGGAGGGAAAATAGAGTGAAAACACCCTAGTGACAAGGTTATAACAGAGACAATTTTACTGCACCGGGAATATAGGCCATGCTTTTTTCCCTAAAGCTGCTCCATCTATTTGAACAGGCAACGTAATCATTTAAATTGTTTTCAGCCACAGCTTTGGTAAATTATTGATAACCAATAAACACTATCTCCCTTGCTTAAGCTCTCAAAGCCTTCCCTGGTCCAAAATGAGACATAATCAGTTTTTTTAGTGTTGCTCGTAAAGTGTAATTCATTAAAAGGCGTCAATAATGGCCGAACTGAAGGGACTGTGAATGGGAATATTTCCCTCCGAAGTTTGTGCATGCGCAATTGAACTTTTCTTATATCTAAACGTGCTGTAAAATACTAGCCCGTTCCTTACGAATGCCATAGATAAAGTAATGTAATAAACGAACAGGCTAAACTAGCAACTTTTTGACCAGAACCAGACGTACTCTACATGACATAAGAGGATCTTCAAGCCCTATCTAAGAGATATCTAACCATTAAATGACAAGAATCCTGGAAGAGCACGACTTAACGCTACAGTATCGGATGAATTTTTTGTTTGAATTCTTCATGTAGACTTTTTTCATAAAAAAATAAATCATAAAAAATTTCCAGTCAGACGATTTGAAAACGGAAACAACTGTTGGAAAGCCCGAACAATACTGAAAGCAACTGTCTTTACCTGGAGCTGTAAAAATAAATCCCCTCCATTTACGAGCCTTTTGAAGGGACACTCGTAAGCGTCGTAAGTGTCCTTCCGTAGTGACACCCACAGCGAAAGTGTTAAGACAAACTTCGAGAACCCAAGCACACTGTTCAGGAATGGACGCAGAACATAAACTAAATAGAATTAAATCCCAAATGGATTAGGTAAAACTACATAAACTGACCGCCAATTGGTGAACAACTAAAATAAAATGATGTAATTATGTAACTGCTGGAAGATTACAGCCCTGAGAGTGAAGTGGGTGCAGAAAGTGGAGAGGGTATAAGAATCTAAGATGGACACGGCTGAGTGGAGGGGCCGATACCCTCTAGCTACTGGAATACTACCTAGTTCACAACAACACTCGTCTCTTTTATAGCTTTTTATCTGAAGCTTTAATGACTAGTTTACACGAGCCATAGAAGAACTTGTAACTACGTTGCATAAATGGGACCAATCAGGGAAAGGAATTAGGTGGACCAATCAAAGAAGGAAATATGGAGGGCCAATCAAACAACGGAATAAGGTGAACCAATCAGAGAAGAAAATACGTTGATCCAATAAGTGAAAAAAACTCATTAGGCCAATCAGAGAAGAGAATAAGGTGGGCCAATCAGAGAAGAAAATATGTTGGACCAATAAGAGAACTGAATAAGGTGGGCCAATCAGTGAAGGGAATAAGTTGGACCAATCAGAGAAGAAAATATGTTTGACCAATAAGAGAAGAGAATAAGGTAGGCCAATCAGAGAAGGGAATAAATTGGACCAATCAGAGAAGAAAATATGTTGGACCAATAAGAGAAGAGAATACGTTGAACCAATAAGAGAACAAAACTCATTAGACCAATAAGATAAGAAAATACGTTAGGCCAATAAGAGAAGAGAATTAGTTAGCACAAGCAGTGAAGGTAATAAGTTGAACCAAACAAAGAAGGGAATGAGTTGGGCCAATCAGAGAGGAGAATGAGTTGGACCAATCAGAGAAAAAAATACATTGGACCAATTAGAAACGAGTATAAGTTGGACCAATCAGAAAAGAAAATACGTAGGGTCAATTGTAGCTAAACTAAAGCAATCTAGCTTCCAGATTGAAAATCGGTCAATTCAGACGGGTCCAGGAATTTAATAGGAAGTTTTTGCCAATTTTTGGGGTTATAAAAAATTGAATATCTCCGCGTATTTACGACTAAATTAAATCAGTAAACGATGTTGGACAGTCACGCAAAAATTATCGTACTCCCTCAACATCCAAAAATAGCTACATTTTTACAATAGCGCCCTGGATTATTAAGCCTTCATTCTTCGTGACGGTGCAATATAGAAAACTGCAGTATGTTTTTTGTTTTTTTATTTTTCTGGTAGTCCTTAAGAATTACGAAGCGCATAAAGAAATTACAACTGCTATTTCCTCTTGATGTCTTACTGTCATGTGCATCTGACACGAGCAATCATCGGCCAGCTTAGCCACGGTGTCTTTCGGCTTTTCATGGGGTTTGAAGAAACGGGTTCATCCTCTCTAGATTCTGTCCCTTCCACGGCCGTTTTCTTTCTGGTAACTCACTCTCTGGCCAATTTAGCATTTTATCTCTCCCCCTCCCCCGCTCGACCAACGCCGGACGCCGTGATCATCGCTTTGTCTCGGCTCTTCATATGCTGGGCACAGGAAAAAAGTTCTTCCCTTAAGCCTTAAACGGTTGGGACCGTGTCGTGTTGTGGGATCTTCTCCGCTACTTGATTCACATGTGAATATGTTATTCAATAAGCAGCTATCGATTTTTAAGAAGTCCTGCTACTTTTTTTAAAATTATTATTACTATATTATACTTAATGTGACACCATATATATTTTAACAACCTGTGCACACAAACTGTGCTGAATAAAGTAAAAGAGGTTAAATAATTTAGCTTTTGAGGTTATATTCATTACCATTTTGTTTTTAAACTGAATCCATCGTTTCATATTTTCGAGTATGCATTCATTTGGAGAGCTTCACATCAAGGGTGATCTGGTCGAAAGAATAACAAAGAAACCGAGGTAATAATATCCTGAACCCTTGCACAGCTTCCTCACCCATCAGCATCCCCAGTCAGAACACTTCTTGGTACCGTCATTTGGGGTGAGTTCGGACACATTTTCGAGGTTTTATCGTAATTACAAAAGACAGAATTTTTGTTAAAATCTGGAAAAATTAATTTATGGACCCTTAACATTGCTCTATCGAACAGTGTATTTTGTTTTTTGAATATCTCAAAAATTTTCAATTTTAGTAATAGCTGAAATGTGTCCGAACTCACCCCTACGTGTGGGGGTGAGTTCGGACAGCCTTTAATTTCTGTAGAAATCTTAACTTAACCTATAGTTGGAGTAAGCTCGGTCATAATTGACGATATTCTCAAGAGGAATATTTTCTATAATATTTTTTAGTTTAACATAATATTCTTTAACTTTTTCCTTATCAACTTCTGCTCTACTCCTTTTAATGCTTTGTGTAAGGCATTAATGGCTGATTCCTTTTCATAAAGCCGTAAAACCATTCCAGTCTGGGCTTGTCTTAAAATCCTGCGAATTTTTTCCTGACCTATCCAAATATGTTTTTACGATTTAGCGAATATCTTAATCGAGTTAATGAAAAGTCCCATTCAGCTCCATTTAAAATTCCCATTTGATAATTTTTTTTTTTCTTCTTGACTCAATTTTGTTTGGCCACCACTTTCTTTTGGTGTGGAATTCCCATTTGATAATTTTTTTTTTTCTTCTTGACTCAATTTTGTTTGGCCACCACTTTCTTTTGGTGTGGATTCCTCTAACTTTATCATTTAAAGTAGATTTAGGTATGTTCTTGTACAACAAAATACCTAAATCGATCCGCTGTTTCTCACAGAGTCTTCTTCTTAGTTTTGACATCGTCAATCACATATTTCAAAGCCTCTTTGGAATAAATACTGTTTTCCATTAAGCCAAGAAGACGAAGGTATAATTGATACATGTCCGAACTCACCCCACGGTATGCGAGTTTTTTACTTAAAGAAGAAATAAAGGCTTTTGAGCCAAAAAAATAAATATATTTATTTATGTCTCATTAGACAACATATAAACCTACTATAAAATATGAAAAATGAGGGTTTAATTACTTCCAGAGCCTCTACACAGACGTTTTTTTCTAGCATTTCGAAAATCATGGAAATTACAACTCCCATTAAAATATTCGTTACTCGCTTCAAAGTGTTCTCACGGCGATTTCGGCTTAACTACATGGGAAAAATGGAATATCGATCGTATTTGTCAAGCCAATTATGTTCCTAATGAAAAAATTTGCTCAAGGTCACGTGATTTCCTGCGCCATGCACTATTGTCCGAACTCGTACTACCTGTCCGAACTCACCCCAAATGACGGTAATGCTCGCAAATATAATGGGTGTTTCCAAATGACTTCTTGGAAACATAAATTTTTAAATTGTTACATCCATTTGTTATTGAAAATGATTTTTAACCGATAATGGTTAAAATACTATTACTGGTAACCTATAGATAATAACTTATAGTATGACGGTAACCGTGCTATAATAAACTGCACAAAATTATGTAGTAGCGTTAATTTTAAAGATACATTATTTAACGCAATAAACTAACTACTTATATGCTGTGACGAATCACGGGTATTTAGGTAGTAAGAAATATAATAAAGTAATAGTTTATGAATTAATTGCTAGTGATTTGAAAATTAAATAGAATCCGATGATAGTTGATAAAATAGGGCTTTAATTATAATAATAATTGACCTAATAATATGGTGTCTAACCGGAAAAAAATACAAATAAAATAAAATAAGAAATTAATATTTTATTTATTTTATTAATTAAGCTTATCGCAACTCAGGCGACGAAACTGCAGCTTGAAAGAATTGAGGTAAGTAGAACAATTGTATAGTCAATGATAAATAGTAAAATAAATTAAAAGTACAAGTCGTAAGTAAAGTAGTAATAAATAGCTGAGAGAAGTAACTTAATTCTGTGTTGATATTCCAGTGTCTCACTCAGTGATATTTACTTCTAGAAATAAAAAGGGGGGAAGGTAAACAAGTGGGGAGAAAAGGCAAAAATAAGACAAATAAATAGACAGATAAAAGAAGGAAGGAAAACATAAATTTATATTATATATAACAAAAATAAACAATTGAAACAAGGGGAGAAAAAAAAAAGTCATTGCTAGATTTTATCCAGAGTTTTGATGTTGGAAAGGAATTGGAATATGTCTGAAATATATTTGCTGTCATTTGAAAGTAATTCTTGCATGTTTGATGGTAAGTCAGTGTGTTTAATAAAATAATAATAAAAATGAATATATAATTAATAAAAATAAATAGATGAATATATATATATATATATATATATATATATATATATATATATATATATATTAATTCTTGTGAAAGATGACCCGATATATATTTTCCACTTTTTCTTGTTTGTTTTTCTGGCAGGGGGTCGATAAAGCAGTACACTCTTTGTTCACATTAACTGCTTTATTTATTATGTTTCGCCCGACATGTTTCGTGCCTTTTCGCACCTCTTCAGGGGCTTTCCTATGTAACAATATTTTTTGTAAATCCTAAACTTTAAATTGCTTACACTAATACACATATCCTGTCCCTAAATAATTTACATTTCAACATATAATATTTCAACTTAATCTTAATCCTACCTTATCAAGAAGTCCTCTCGTCATGTTGTCTAGCTTGAGTCAGGCGTAGTACTGAAAAGTCATCTGTGGTAATTAATATAGCCGTTTGTATCGATTCTTTAGCTATTTTCATGGTATCGATTATTGGTGAAATTTGTTTTGTAAGGTTTAATTTATTATACTATGGAAAAGAAAAATCAAAGAAAATATTTACATAATTAAAAATTCCAACACTGCCATAAATAAAAAAACAGATTTAAAGAATGTGCACCAAATTTTCCATAGTATAATAAATTAAACCTTACAAAACAAATTTCACCAATAATCGATACCATGAAAATAGCTAAAGAATCGATACAAACGGCCATATTAATTACCACAGATGACTTTTCAGTACTACGCCTGACTCAAGCTAGACAACATGACGAGAGGACTTCTTGATAAGGTAGGATTAAGATTAAGTTGAAATATTATATATTGAAATGTAAATTATTTAGGGACAGGATATGTGTATTAGTGTAAGCAATTTAAAGTTTAGGATTTACAAAAAATATTGTTACATAGGAAAGCCCCTGAAGAGGTGCGAAAAGGCACGAAACATGTCGGGCGAAACATAATAAATAAAGCAGTTAATGTGAACAAAGAGTGTACTGCTTTATCGACCCCCTGCCAGAAAAACAAACAAGAAAAAGTGGAATATATATATATATATATATATATATATATATATATATATATATATATGTATGTATACATATATATATGTGTATATATATATATATATATATATATATATATATAATATCCGTAAATAAAATATATAAATGAATGAATCGGTCGACAATTATTGTGAGATCAAACTTTTTGTTGGGAATTAAAATCGTGGGTTATTTGTAATATTACTATATTTCATTGTAAGTATTCGTATTCTGTAGATAAGTCAGTATGGTATCAATTGGGCTCCTATCTGATAACAGCTCACTTAGGTCCCGTGGTGCTTGTGGGTTGTCTACTTTCCTGCATTCTGTTAGTAGGTGTTTCACTGTTAAAGGAACGTTACAAGTATCACACCTAGGCTTGTCTTATGTTTTAAATAAGTGTGAGTGAGTGAGCCGTGTATGTGCAATTCTCAGTCTTGTTAGTACATTTTCTTGTCTTGTTCGTTGTTCTCTTGAGGAGTATGGTAGTATATTGCTCTTTATCTCCCTACATTAGAACACCTGCAAAAAGTGTAACACAAAACTGAAGTATTACGATTTTTTTAATGCAAAAAAATATTTTCCGATGGGGAGGTTCTGGTGGTTAAGTATCTTGACCTTGTAAATTAGACAATGTACCAGTGTACGAAATATTTTCAAAATCGAATCGTTCTTGGGGCAGTTGGAGTGCGGACAGACAAATATATATATTATATATATTTATAAATATATAAAAATTTGAACCACCGCTATTTTCATTATCTATCTACGTGGAGTTTTTTAGTTGTCACAACTGGATTGCGTCATCTTGCTGTCGTCGTAATGAGCGAGTTTCCTTCCTATGGAGGGAGGAAAAACGCGTTAAAACGAAAGAAAATATACTTTTATACAAATACGATTTTTTTTTTTTTAAATTTTAACGTCCATTATTATTAACTATGCATTTTGGGACGGGTTATCTATAGGTTACCACTCTTTTCTAGCCAGGATAGGGCTGATGCCTTTTCTTTTTTCTGAAGAAAAGCCACCACCCCATAGTGGGAATCAATCCCAAGACCCTTGGCCAAAGCAAATGATCCCCTGCAGTTAAGATGGATGTTTAGTTAAACATAGTTACTATTTTCAACTCTTCTCATCATTTTAATGTTTAAAACATCCCAACCAACTTCTTCTTCTAGGGAGGGGTCCAAATGGCCTAAAGGTTTTCCCGGGCCTTAAAAACCCCCTGTAATTTACGGAGGTTTTTCAACTTCTCTTAAACTGGTTTGGGACCTAGAAGAGACGTAAAAAGAGGAACAAGATACGGGTATTGTTCGTTTAGGAACGTACAGCTGAGACAATGACTCGGACAAAACAAGAAACTAAGAAAAAACGGCCTGAGGTCAGACACTAGCCGAGGGCAAGTAGTATTTACGAATTCTCTGCGTACGTTTGAGATTCATTAAAAAATGAGCCTTAAACGTTGAGGTTTTTGAAGTGTTTGAGCTAACATTTAAGTAAAAAAAAAATGAAATACAAAATTTAACTGTTAAAAAAAATGTTATTTTAAAGTTTTAAGAGTAAAAGTTATTAAGGAACTCCTAAAATTAAGTACATGAAAATGAAAGTTAATGTAATACTTTTATTTTTTTCAATGTGAAATAAAAGTTTTCAGTATTTTAATAATGAATTATAAGGTTTCGTTGGTTTACAATATATGGGATACTGGAAATAAATAAATTATACACTTCCATACCTATATTAACAATTATCCTACCCCCCTCCCCCCAGCCCAACCACTCAAGTAAGTGTTGAAAGAGCCTTTCCAACCCTAAAGTATATATTCAATCATTATAGATATAATCTAAACTCCACAAACTTACAGGATATGTTATTATTGAAATTTAATTAATTCTTCAAAATAAGTGAAATCTGCTTTGTTTAAACATTTATTTTGTTTTATTTGTTGTTGATATATATGTTGATACAAAACAAAAAATAAACATTAGTAGCTTTATTTTATTCCTTTAAACTTTTTCCTATTATTATTGTTTAATTTTTAACGGCCATTATTACTAACTACGAATTTTGGGACGGGTTATCTACAGGTTACCACCCTTTTCTAGCCAGGAAAGGGCTGGTGCCTTTTCTTTTTTTCTTAAGAAAAGCCACCACCCCATAGTGGGAATCGAACCCACGACCTTTGGCACGGAGATTTAAGTGCTCACTCGCCACCGGGCCTCCATTTTTTCCTATCAAGTATTTTAATAACAATCACTTTAAAATTTTTATTTTGAAGTTGAAAAATTACTTTTATCAAATTATTTTAAACCCAAAAAGTTATTTTTTTACTTTTATTTTTAAAAAAATGAAAATAAAAATAAAAGTTTAAAAAATAAATTTTAAAATAAAAGTTAACAATTATTTTCGACCCCTGATTGAAACGTATATTATTGTGTATCATTCTCAACTCAAATATTTGTTTTATATCTTAATTTTCTATACCGCATAGAAGGATATATTTTATATTGGTCTGGTTGTTTTTTCATAGTTCACAGGTGTTACATCCGAGCGGTCACACATTTTTTCAAGAAAGACTCGTCGGTCCGGTCTCTGAGGAAAAAATATCTCTATATGAAAAAGCAGAGATACGTGTTCTTGTAAGCAGCTACACCCACCGTTCACACACCGGTACTTCCTCTCGTCGTCTTATTGCCGGTCGCAAGAAGAACTACTCGCAGGAACTGCGTCATCTTAGCGCGTTTCCGTTCATGTAGTGTCATTACTAAAGCAATGGAAGCAGTGATGGGTAGCAGTGATCTTTGATGAAAAATACAAAATAAAATATCAAAGAGAAGGGAGATTTAAGGTGCCACAACAGGAAACTTACAGTATACAACGCAGAAATTACTCCATCCTCTGTCTCAACGTTTGCGCTTGGAAAGAAATACTGTATCTCATTTTTTTACTTTGTTTTACCTCATTTCGAAGTGTTAAGTATTTATTTCTCCGGTTGACATCGCCCCATCAAAAATGATATCTGAACCTTTTTTAGTAGAGAATTATTAGGCTTGACAGTACTCACCTTCCACTTCCCACGATTTCCTAATCGCTTTCGAGGTATTTTAGAATATATACCAAGATCTGAAAGCGTTCCATGTCTAATAATAATTTATTTTTTAGTAATACTCCCATAACTTCAAGCGTAACCATAAATTTAAATATCTTAGATTATATGAGTGTCAAAAGTCCGGAACAAGCTTCGGGTCTATTTCGGAAAAGGGGTGCCAGTGATTTTATTAGTGTGATTATTTTAATTAAATAAAATAACATTTACTCTATAAACTATGTTGCGATTAGCTTACCAAATTTCATAATTGTATTTTAGTTGCATTTGTGTCTTGACTCAAACATAATTTTTTTTTTCTTTTTTTTTTTTTACGGCCCATGGACATCTAGGCCAACGTAATCAATATATTTCACCTACTTGAACATATTAGGCCTGAAGACAATACTCTTAGGTTTCTACAGAGCAAATGGACCTATACCAAGTAGTTTGGGGCAAAGGGCATCCCATGAAGTTCCGGCTAGAAGAAAACGTTCCATCCAAGTTGTATTGTTTGAGAAGAGTTTGGAGAAAATCGTCGATTTTTTTCTAGAGATTTAGCTGGTTTTTATCATTATGTTGATGTTTTGAGGTTAATAATAAAAATTAATGTGTTTTCTAAAATGTGTTTTCTTCAATATAGCAGCTATTAAACAAAATCACTGGCACCCCTTTTCCGAAATAGAATCCAAGTTTCAACAGAAACAATCTTTTCTGAATACCCAAACTGAAAATTAGTTTGGAAAACTAGGCGTATCAATTTTTCTCTAAAAAGGTTACAGATGTCACTTTAGAAAAGGTTTTATTAGTTTTCCTAATTTAAGGAACCTTAAAATGAATACCTGGAAGGAACTCGAAATGGTTAGCGTTACGTAAGCCGTAAAGTGAATATTTTGGTGAATCAAGGTCCGAAGACTAGAAACATATTTGTAATAGTGTTTTCATAGAGCAAAGGCGGAAGGAATAATTTCCGCTTAGGGTCAGTTTCCTAAAATATTGCTTCTCTTTCAGATTTTACTTTACATTTTTACACATGTTTACATTTTTCACGTAAACTCTAAAGAAAACATTAACAGTTTTTATTTAAGCTTTCCAAATGACGCAAGGGATAAGAACGGAAACGCGCTAAAATAACGCAGTTCCCGCGAGTGAGATGTTTTATATATGACATTATTAACCATCCAGTTAAAAATTCGAAGTTCCCCCAAGGAGATAGTTGGATGAAAGATGGCTGGTTAAGCCTATGGATTAGTGATGGTTAGTGTTTTTGCTAGGACGGAAGGAGTGCGATACCCCATAACAGTACCGTGATTCGGAGCGACCATCTACTGGCTCTCTTTATTGATAGATATTACAATCTTCGGAAATATATTTACACATTTAATGATATTATAAAAAAAAAAAAAAAAAAAAAAAAAAAAAAAGGATTGTGAAAGGCATGCGGTATAAAAACGAAAATTCCAATTTACGGTTGAATATATCTCGGTGAGTGCCTTAATTTTCAAAGCGCTTGTTTTGTTTTTAGCACTTTCCTCCGAAGGAAGGAAGTATTGAGGTTGCACTCATGACGGAATTTTTGAAAAATTTCTTCGAATCTTTATCGATCCTACCTAGTTAGACATCGAAAATGACCCCGTTCATATATATATATATATATATATATATATATATATATATATATATATATATATGCATATATAGTTATATATGTGTCCGTTAACACGATACAGGCCAGAGTTTTTGTTTTTTCGCCACGAAACTTGGTATATAGTATTCTCCCATCAAACGATTGAACGAGTTCGTTAACCAACAAAATCGGTCCGTCCGGAGGGAGGGTTTAATCCGGAGCCAAAGTAGTTATTTGCCAATACCAGCCATAATTTGTGTTATATTTCAACGAAACTCGGTATTCGGTAAAATGAGTAGGTAATTAATTTAAGAAATACCACCTAATAAGCCCAGAAACCTTCGATTACCTTGTTGGAGGTATAAAGTAAGTAAGAGTTGAGAGGCCAATCAATCTTCCGGTAGTATATCAGTCCCCAAAAAATAAATCTTAAAGTAACAGTTAATTTTTAACTGTTCCACTACAAGAAGCGAAGTATTAGTATTCATAATTTAAAATTATTTACAAGAAAGGTAGCTAGAAGGTTATAAGCATTGGAAAGCTATGAACATTGGAAGGTTATAAATATGGGATGGTTATAAACATTTTTCACGTAATTTTATAAACAAGGGAAACAAAAACCAAAAATGTTAAGTGACAAAGTTGTTCTCAATTTGTATGGATATGAAAATAGCTTTCATTTAAAAAAAAAAAAAAAAAAAAAAAAAAAAAAACGTTGAAATCGGTTAAGATGTAGAGGCTGTAGACGGTTTTGAAACACAATATGTTGTTTGGCACCATTTTGCTTCGTCGCACAGTGGGCACAAATCCATTTTTAGGTGGACAAAATAATTTTTTTTGTGATTTTCAATGTTTTTGAGGTCTCTGAGTAGAGGAAAAATCTTTGACCTATAGTTTTTAGTAGAACCAACAATGTAATGTTGTAGACACACATAAATATTTTTGTAAACATATTATGCACTAAAAACGAATTATCTATCAATTATCGTCTGATTTAATTTTGCAACATCCTTCAGCATTTTCTTCTGACGAGTCAGTATCGTCAGCCTTATTTTCTAATGGCAGTTCTTGAAGTTGTTCATATTGGAAACTACACTTCAATAGGCTAATTACTTCTACATCGGTTTGTTGCTTTTTTAGGCAAACTTTTCCGGAAACTGGGGACAATTGGGTCCGATGAAAGTAACTGCATCAATATTGTATATACTAATATGATTTAGTCTAGGTAATTTTATATCCATGCAGCACCCCGAATAGTGAAGTATTAACACTTAATTGTCTCGGTGGTGCCCATTCCACATGAAATTTAAATAATCAAGTATAGTTTCTGTTCAAATAGTACCAAAGTAAGTACAAGAATGGTGTTGGAATAAACGCTGAGAAAAATGTTCCCTTTCTTGCAGTCCGATTAATAATCCTCTCCGTCGCCCGTTGACAATCCAAAAAAGTAAATATTTTCTTTGATGACTAGATGAAGGTTATTAATTAATAATACCAACCAAGGGGAGGAATAACCCTTCAAAGGTCCACAACTTACTGACAATACATGATCTCCTGAAGATGGACGAATAGTCCGAAACGTTGTAATGGTTAAATAAAAGTAAGTTGTGGAGCTTTGAAGGGTTATTCCTCACCTTGGTTGGTATTGTAAATATTTACATTTTCTTTTCTTCCAACTAATACTAGACAATATTTAGTGGGAAATTTATAAAATATTTTATATGAATTTTGTCTGCCTAAAAGGTGATTTTCGCCCACTGTGCGTCGGTCCGAAATCGGCCTAGAAGCAAACAAGTTTGAACGTCCGAGAATCGCTGGCCAGCGGATCGGATCGGGACGTAGGTGCCCCCTTAGAACCCTCGGCCACCGGATCTATTAACATTTGTATTTATATAGGTTATTTTATGCACCTTATTTAAGAATAGGGCGTACACTGACCACATGCTGAGAAAAGTTCTTATCCCCAAAAAAACATAAATGTGAAATAGAGGCCAAGTTCCTGCCCCCACAATGAAACACTCCCTTCTTCAAAAATATCCCCTCCTGAAAACCCCCAAAAACGCCTTACCGTTCTACACTCGAAAAAAGTAGTATGATTTGGTGTTGGTGTGGCAACTATTTTTGGTTGGCAACCAAAAATAGTTGCCAATACAAGAGATGATACAAGAAAGAAATGTCCAAGTTCATTACTTGGAAGACCTCATAGTTATTTACTAAGAACAGTGAAGACACTTAAACTGACCTTTAAAAACAACAATAAAAATACTTATATCCAGTTACTAAAATATCACTTTCCTCAACCAGGTATATTCTTAAACTTGGCAATGTTTAGTTTTTCTCTAAAGATAATTTCGGCACAAAAAAAAAAAACATTGCCAAGTTTAAGAATATACCTGGTTGAGGAAAGTGATATTTTAGTAACTGGATATAAGTATTTTTATTGTTGTTTTTAAAGGTCAGTTTAAGTGTCTTCACTGTTCTTAGTAAGTAACCATGAGGTCTTCGAAGTAATGAACTAGGACATTTCTTTCTTGTATCATCTCTTGTATTGGCAACTGTTTTTGGTTGACTTAATACACCAACTCATACTACTTTTTTCGAGTGTAGAATGGTAAGGCGTTTTTGGGGGGTTTCAGGAGGGGATATTTTTGAGGAAGGGAGTGTTGCATTGTAGGGGCAGGAACTTGGCCTCTATTTCACTTAGGGAAAGTGTAGAAGGCCTTCAAGAAAAAGATAAGAACAAAGACGATACATTTTGGGTTTGTGATCCTAAACTTTGGAATTTAGATGGCTCGACTTTGAAAAACTTAGTATCTGCTTTGAAGTATATTATGCAGTGAACCCCTACGACTTTATTTACTACATTTAAGAAAGAATTCACAACTGTTTTTGTTAAGATGCGAAAAAATGTTTTTTAAAACATCAAATATAGGTTCTCCTTACCAAGACGACTCATTTGATACCCCACATGATGGGTTTCAGAAGAAATTATGGCATTTCGATGGAACAAAAAGTACAAAACGTAATAGGTAATATGACACTCCCGTATCAAGACCTACCTGCGTCTTGGTCAAAATAGGCCAAACGGTGAGAATTTGTATAAGGAACAAACATACAAACAGACAGCTGAAAGACCTTTTTTACCTATCCTAGTGCATAACTTGGACCAAGGCCTACCTGTGTGCCAAGTTTGGTCAAAATCGGTCAAATCTTGTGAATTTGTGTAAGGAACAAACTTGCAGACAGACAGCTGATAGACGATTTTGACTAGCCTATGACACTACCCGGATAAAGACCGACATGTGTGTCAAATTTTGTCAAAATCGGTCAAACGGTGTGTATTTGTATAAGAAACAAACAGACAGACAAACAGCTGATATACAATTTAACCTAGCCTATGATTCTCCCCGTATTAAGACCCATCTGAGTCCCAAGTTTGGTAAAGATCGGTCAAACGGTACGGATTTGTAAGAGGAACAAACATACAGACAGACAGCTGGTATACGATTTTTACCGAGCCTATATGCATTTAATTGTTTCTTAAAACATCAAATATAGGTTCTTCATGCCGAGACAATTCATTTGATACCCCACATCATGGGTTTCGGACGGAATGATGGGTTTCCGAAGGAAGTACAAAACTGGAACGCCCCCGCCCCGGAAGCGGAATCAAACACAACTTTTCGCGATTTTTAGATTTTTTCCTTTAATAACGTCTTCATATCTATCTTCATGCAAAATTTCAAGTCTCTAGCATCATGGGAAGTGCCTAATAATTTTGATGAGTCAGTGAGTCCTATAAATCCCGATTTTCGATCGCTTATATCTCAGAAACTATGCAATGTAGAATTATGAAAATTTCCAGTTTTACTCACATCTAGTAGTATAATATCTGTGTAAAATTTCATAACTTTATCTTTACCTGGTTGAAAGTTATGAGAGGGTAAAAATCGGCTCTAAGACCGCCTGTAATATACACACAGTATGCTTAGGCCGGAACTTGGCCTGACGCACTACCGTGCGCCTAGATTTATGCTGCTCCCGCTTGACGGGCTTTTTATTAATTATATTTTGTCATTTTAATTATTTATGTGTTTATCTATGCCCTCAGTTGAAGACGGCGACGGATGGGTGTGCCTCTCTGGACCACGAGTGGCCCTAGTCTTCGCCCTCCTGGGTGCCCTGTTCCTAGCAGCTGTGGTGGCTACCCTACTACTCCTCGTCAGGCACAGGAGGAGGCAATCACACAGGATACACTACGGCCTGTATACGTAAAGCCGCGGGGACTTATTCCACTTATTAATGTTCTTATCAGAGTAATTAGCACTTCTTAGAAGTCTAGAAGTCTTCGACTGCATAAAACTCAGAAATAGTAAACAAGCTACCTTGTCCTGTGAAGGAATAATAACTTCACAGAAGCATTTCTATTCGCTTATTGTCTTATGTGTGTAATATTTACACAATTTTAAATCACTACTTGATGTTATGACAATAGTTATATTCTTTGACGTAAGCAGTATTCATAAAATAAGTGCTATTTTTTATATGCTTAGTACTTTAGAAGTAATTGATCGGATCCATTTAGTGCTAAGTTAAACAAAGAAGAATATATTGGAGTATTCCTGAATATGGCGAACTGAAGGTGGAAGAAAAACTATAAAAAGGCAATTTTAACATGGAAAAGCTATAAATTGAAAAATACCTTTTTAAATTAAGAAATCCGATCTCCTACTCTGGTACATAGCATTTTACTTTTTAGATTTATCAAAACAAAAAATGATTTGATTGATTTTATTTATTGTAATACAATTCTTAGTAAATCATGTAAAACGTAGGATATTTTACTACTTTATTAATAAGTTTTGAATCTAAACGCTTTAATTTCAATGCCAATTTCGTTAGGGTATAATTCATCCTTATAAATATTAATACAAAACAATGACTGAAGAATGACAATAAATTAAAATATTGGCCAGTTTACCAAGGAAACCAGTTCTTATGTCTGCTTTTGCCGTAACCGTTTTCAAGAAAGGTTGAAAGAACGTAGAATTTTAGTTTTGGCTGAACCAAAACGACGAATCGAGTAAACGATTTGTTCTTAAGCTTGGAACAAATACTGCCAAAGATATTTACCGAGATCTCTGGATGCCCTTTTACGGATATTTAATGCCATCGCCCATAAATGTATTTACTTTACCATTATTATTATTATCTGTACAACAGTTTTTTATTAATTTTCTATAGGCTGTATTCATATTTTACCTTCTTTATTGAAGCCCGAGTTAACTCGGTTAATGTCATGAACCTTAAAAAATATCTTGTTTCTTTGTTCTCAAAAAAAGTCTTGCTTTTTTGCGCCTACAATGGTATAAAAAAATCGAACATTTTTGGCATAATTTTTAATATAAATTAAATATTACAAAACTTTTTTAAATGTAATATACAAAGTCCAAAAGCTTCAGGAATAAATTATAAATTTCTAAAATGAGCAAAGAAGATAAATTAATCACCCAAAATATAACTTATTTCCAAATATTAAAATTATTACTTTAAGCTTCAGTGACCTTTTCATTATTTTTCTTCTTTTTTTTAATAGTATTATATTTTAACCTTTTGCATTCTCCCCCTCATTACTCATTTAATTTGAATTTGAATTATTATCTTTTTTTTTGTTAATATTGACGAAGTTGCGGAGCTCATAAATAAATACTTTAAATTTGGTCACTATGCGGTTAATACAAATCTTCTTTGACATTCTTTTAACCCCCATTGGAGTTTTTAAAACTGTATTTTGTGCCAGTGTAGGAAGTTCATTTGAACCGTTTGCGTATTTTGTGACCACTATTTGATTCTTCGTGTACTATAGCTTTTCAGTATTATGAGTAAATTTATCGTGACTGACCACACTATCCACGAATGCATTATAGATTGTTATTGTCTGAAGATTGAGTAAGGTTATCGTCCCCGCTGAAAGAGAGGGTGTGGGAATGGTGAGAGAAGACGTGGGAAGTAGAGAAGGTGTTTAGCTGAGAGCGCGCGCCAACCCCTCGCCATATTGTTAGTGAATAGAAGAGAGTCGCCTTAGTACCGCTTCTTCATCACCTGTCTCTATTCAGCAGAACTATGAAGCTATCGTCTACCGGTAACGTTTAACTCGCTCTCAACATTAATCACTCCTGGAGGCCCGGTGGCCGTGAGTGTTAAGGCGTGAGCACTTATCACTCCGTGCCAAAGGTCGTGGGTTCGATTCCCACTATTGGGTGGTGGCTTTTCTTTAGAAAAAAGAAAAGGCATCAGCCATATCCTGGCTAGAGAAGGGTGGTAACCTTTAAAGAACCCGTACAAAAATTCTCAGTTAATAATAATGGACCCGTCCAAAAAATCTCAATTAATAATAATGGACGCTAAAATTGAAATAAAAAAATAATCACTCCTAGTGATTTATACTGATCCTATATGTAATAATGTTATTTATAATGTTTGTCCTCAAGTGTCCCTTAATGAAACATTTCTTCCTCAAAAATCCCAAAACCGTTATCTAAGACTGTATACTCGGCAAACGTCTCAGAAAACACACATTATCCAGATGAGACAAGAACTTAACCGACGCGGCCAGTGAGGATTTTTTTTTAATGAAAGCTAATAAAATTTAGAACAACTTTGCTTAGCCAGATTATTGTTTTTATTCCCTTGTTTATTAAATTACGTGCAAATAATTCACGAACATTTACATTTTACAATTTAGAACAACTTTGCTTAGCCAGATTATTGTTTTTATTCCCTTGTTTATTAAATTACGTGCAAATAATTCACGAACATTTACATTTTACAATTGAACACAAAATAATATTTTATTTGTCATCTAACCTAATATCAGCACTGATATCGTTGAAATTAAACATTCATATCCTGATTAGACTTGGATAATATCATACTATCATCATCATATCTTCAAAACGTAAATTTATCTATAACTGGCGAATAAGGCGGAAGGTCAATAAAATATCGCCACACACTTTTACACTTTTTATTTATCTTCCCTACATGTTTCGCACCCTTTTTGGTGCCTCTTCAGGGGAACACACTTAAACATTAAATTCAGCCTCAACCTGAGGAATGGAACCATCCACTAGCAGGGCCTCGTCTAGACTGGTCATTGACTGAACGAATGCAATATGGTGTCAAATAGTCAGCTGATTGATAAACGATCTGTCATAAATTTAAAATTGATTTTAATTTCCAGATGAAATATAGTCCTATAATACCAATTTTCCTATTTTTTATCAAATAAATTAATGAAAATATTATTAAGATGGTGTATTTCCGTTTTTTTATTTATCACTTTTTTCCTGTTTTTAAAAGGAAAACATACACATCATTAAAAACAGGAAAAAAGTGATGAATAAAAAAACGGAAATACACCATCTTAATAATATTTTCATAAATTTATTTGATAAAAAATAGGAAAATTGGTATTATAGGACTATATTTCATCTGGAAATTAAAATCAATTTTAAATTTATGACAGATCGATTATCAATCAGCTGACTATTTGACACCATATTGGATTCGTTCAGTCAATGACCAGTCTAGACGAGGCCCTGCTAGTGGATGGTTCCATTCCTCAGGTTGAGGCTAAATTTAATGTTTAAGTGTGTTCCCCTGAAGAGGCACCAAAAAGGGTGCGAAACATGTAGGGAAGATAAATAAAAAGTGTAAAAGTGTGTGGCGATATTTTATTGACCTTCCGCCTTATTCGCCAGTTATATATATTTGAGCTAAGGGTCATTTAATGAATAATTGTAAATTTATCTTAATTAAACAATAAGGTTAATTGCAATAATATGATTTTTGAATGATTTGAAAATATATTTTGATTTTTTCCAAGTCTAATCAGGATTTGAATGTTTAATTTCAACGATATCAGTGCTGATATTAAGTTAGATGACAAATAAAATATTATTCTATGTTCAATTGTAAAAGTTCCTGAATTATTTACACATAATTTAATAAACAAGGGAAACAAAAAAAAACAAGCTAGACAAAATTGTTCTAAATTTTATTAGCTTTCATTTAAAAAAAAAAAAAAAAAAAAAAAAACATTCATTGAAATCTGTTAAGATTTAAAGGCTGTAGCATTTTTTGAAATACGAAATGTCGTTTGGCCCCACAGGTGATTATACAGACTTTTATTACACATACTTGACCGTCGATCAGACTATACTCATCATATTATTTCCTATTTTGTGTTGTTCATTTTGGACTCTTTTGAATTTTTTATTATCTATATATTTTATTAATTTTATTTCTACTTAATAATATATTTCACTTTACTGGCGTATAATTTACAGAATATACCGATGAACTGCACGGAACCACAAATGCAACTTCGATGCAATGCATTCCGAAGTGGAGCATCGATATAATATAATAATAATAATAATACTTTATATTTTTATTTTAAGTATGCACCGTATTTTACCTTGATAATTAAAATAATTTATTTTCCCTAATGTAAAATAAATTATTTATTTTTATTGATAAAGTATGTTATCTTCATATTTTTGTGTTAATATTTATTCTGTATTTCTTCTTGTTAGAATTTCTTTTATTTAATTGAAATATCTATTTATTTGATTTATACTATTTTCCTGCTGTATCTTTGACTTATTCAAAAATGCGTTGGAAATTAATTTGTTGATAAATATCCTCCGTTTCACATGGATTATTAGAATGCGTGCAAAGATCATATAGAATTTATCTAACATTTTAATAATAAAGAGAATTATTATTCTCGTGGAATAAATGTTAAGCCTGCCTTTTTAGGAATTTAATCTATAATTTCTAATGAATTTATGTTCTTCCTGAGTGTATTTTTATCTTCCCACCGTTGCAAAAAATGTATTTATGTTATAATGGTACAAAGCTTTACGTTTTTTTTTATTATTTTATATAGTACCTAAGAGTAACAATAAGAATGCATTGTTTTTGTTTACATTGTAAACGTGCTTTAGTATTAAAATGGTTTTGTATGATGGTTTAGGGAAAACAATTTATTCCTTTAATTGTTAGTTATTTATTTCTAGTTAGTTCATATAAAGCCAAAGCTATTGTTCGAAATTGAGTATTTGTCAGTAATGACAGCTATTTAATTTTGAAGGCTCTATTTATTGAATATTTTCAGCGCATTGATCTGACAATGAATCTTTTGTTTCTTCACTTTTTAAAGAATTCCTTGTCAGGTTAATGCGTCATTTTGTTTGAATTCTTAATATATTTTTCTGTGATATATGTCGTATATGTTTTCTGTAATAAACAATGATGTTTTTTTCGTTCTTTTTATCACCTTCCACATATGAAAGATCCGTCACGCAGGAGCTGTATCACTAAACACTGTCGACAGAATTTAGGTAGTGTAGACTGCATTTCTGAATATTATGTTTAAAATAGCCTATATAAATAGAATAAAAATATGAATAGTTCTGCTCTTTTACATTTTGTAATAATTATTATTTATTTTTGGTGTTCCGTTTTTGGGCGATGTACACCTTACAAACATTACATATATACATTACATTGTCTTATATACTTACATTACACACACACACATATCTATATTATTAAATTACGTTATATCAACGTATATTTACATTACAATATATTTAATAAGTTTGCATTTATTATTTACACACATATATACATACACATATAATATTAGATTACTTGATTTTAAATTAAGTTTAGTTACATTATGATTGTACACCAGTCTTTTTGCATTTGCATGCTAGGTATGGATCAGAAGGTAGATGAATTATCTGCCTTCGGTGGGATATTCATGTCTCTGTAGGACACTATGGTAAGGAAACATTAAGCTGTGTTCAAATGAGTTGGTATAATCCATTGTTGTGTAGGTAATGTAGTATAGAGTCTATGTGTTGGCTATCTTCACTTAACAACTCGCATAAGTTGTAGGGTAAGTTCAGATCACGTCGTCTCATGCATTCTGTGAGTAAGTGTTTTATCATAAGAGTAGTGTTACATATTTCACATTGCGGCTGTTCTTGTCTCGTCATTAAGTAACTTTGAGTAATTCGAGAATGACCAATCCTTAAGCGGGTCAAAACCACTTCTTCTCTTCGGTTTACACGGGAACTGGATGGCCATTCTTTAACTGTATGTTTGATAGCACGGAGTTTATTTTCTGTTAGTTGTGTCCACGAATTTTGCCAGAATAATGTTATAATGTCTCTTGTTCTGTTTGTCCAGTCTTGGTGGGTTAGTCTTGTTATTTCTACGTTTGTTTGTTCAGTGGCTATTTTTGCATGAGTGTCGGCCAACGAACTTTTGCCTAAGTCTTCGTGACCTGGTAGCCAGTGGATGGTAACGTGTCTGTTTAGTGTGTGGACTTGAAATAGTATTCGTTGTAATAGAGGATGATGTGTGTAGCTGTCAGTTAGTGCTTCAAGTGCGCTGAGTGAGTCCGTAATTAGTTTCCCTCCAGAGTTTTGTGTATGTGTGGAACTGCACTGCTTAAAAAATAAATAAAACTTAAACTTTTCTTCTATTGATCTTATTGAATGATATAGGCGTCCCAATATAAAAAGATAACTAATAAAGCAGAAAAGAGATAGAGCGTACCTAGTGGCATAAGTTAGAACCCTATAACCCTCATAAAATTATAACAAAACCGAGGCGCTCCTAGTGGTAGCTTTGCCAACCAACGTTTTGGCAGGTGAATTCTATTCAAACATAGTACAAAGTAAACCCCCACCCCCTTCCGATAGAAAAATTTAGTTAATTTTTACAACACTTCTTCCTCTTTAGATACCCAAGAAATATACCGCATTTCATTGCAATAGGGTAGAAATTATCAGCAAATTAGTAATTTGGGTCCGGAGTAAATCCCCCTTCTAATAAACCGATTAAATATTTTTTTACAACCTATTTTTCGCTGTAGATGATCACAACGAATATTTAGTTTCGTTGAAATATAAAAAAACAGTACCGTTGGTAGTGGTAATTTGGGTCCGGCGTTTCCCCTCTCTACCAATTTACCCATTTAATTTAATTTTAAAACTCATTTTTCTATATAAATAACCACAACGAATACAGAGTTTCGTTGCAATACAACTAAAATTGCGGCCGGTATGGGCAAATAACTACTTTGGGTCCAGAGTTACCCCCCCCCCCTCAAGATGAACCAATTTTGCTGTTTAACGAACTCGTTCAGTCGTTTGATAAGAGAAAGCTACATACCAAGTTTCGTGGCGAAAAAACAAAAACTCTGGTGTGTACCGTGTTAACGATAGTTCATCAAATGTTTTGACGTGATCCTTTACATTGGTATAACTTTTTTAATTAATAACCGATTGGCATGAAACAAACACTAAATGTTAAATGAAGCTTGCCACAATATCTTAGTGGAAACCGCATCTAACTTATACTAAATACAAAACCTATAAGTCGTAAAACTCTAATTTACGAACCCGGAAATATAAATAAATGAAATATGTAATAGATACTTTTGTTTTATATTAATTTTATCTTCGGAATATGTACTTCAACCTAATAATATATACTAACAATAAATATACTACAAAAAATCGTAAAAGTGCGAATAGTACTGTCGAATACAACTGTTAAGCCAGGCGCCTCCGGAAAATGTGCGTCGACGTGATTAATTAGATAGGCATACATTTTTTATTTAGGAAACGATTGACATAAAACAAACACTAAATGTTAAGTGAAGCTTGCCACAATATCTTAGTGAAAACCGCATCTAGATCGGATAAGCCGTGGGTTCTCTAGCGTTGATAAAGGCCCCCAATAGTATTTTTGCCCATATATCTTCCATATACAACAGCGATTCGTTACAATTTTATTATATTTATAGATTAATTATTGTTATTATATTACCCTCTTCTCGAAAAACTATATAATATCCATAACTGCCATAGATAACCAACAGCTCACTATTCTAGTTCTCCTAGATTTTTCAAAAGCATTTGATACCGTAGACCATCAAATCCTCCTCACCAAACTCCAATCTCTTTCCTTTTCCAACAGTGCCATTAGCTGGTTCCAATCCTTTCTATCCAATCGATCCCAATACGTGGTCATCCCCGTCAGCAATCCTTCTAGCCCTCTTCCTCTTTCCCGTGGTGTACCGCAGGGCTCCTCGTTATCCCCAACTCTATTTTCTGTTTACATCAATGATCTTCCTCTTTCCATAGTTCATTCCAAGTTTCATCTCTACGCTGACGATACCCAAATCCACCTATCCTTTTGCTACGAGATGCTGTAGACAAGCTGCAAGTAGATCTTAACAACATCAATGCTTGGGCTGCAGCTAATAAGCTTTCCCTGAATCCAGACAAATCCAAAGCCATTGTTATAGGCTCCCAATCCCTTATAAGTTCTACTTCCCCTTTTCCAGCCCTTTACCTTAACAGCATCCCTATAAAATATTGTAAATCAGTTAAAAATCTTGGGATCATATTTGATCAGAACCTTTCCTGGAAAAATCATATTTCCCAAATTTCCCGTCGGTCCATATTTATCCTGAGACAGCTCAACCTCTCCCGCCATCTCCTGCCAACAAAGACCCGTCAACTCCTCGTAACTTCCCTATTATTCCCCCAGTTTGACTATGGTTGTTTGGTGTACGGTGGACTTTCTGGCGATCTGGAGGCAAAACTCAAACGCCTCATGAACTGTTTCATTCGTTTTATCCTCGGGATCCCCAGAGACTCCCACATATCACATTTCTACCAGGAGCTAAATTGGCTATTCCCTCTTTATCGTCGTCAGTACTTCCTCGGCTCAGTCCTTTACCAAGTAATTCAATCCCGTAGACCTTCTTATATTTTTCAACTTCTTAAATTTAAATCCTCGGTTCACTCCCGTAACACCCGATCTCGTCCTTCCGATCTTTATATTCCTTCCCACCGAACAGCAATATTCGAAAAATCATTCGTCACCCGTGCCACCTCGCTATGGAATTCCTTACCTCTGTCTGTCCGCCATTCTACCAACCTTGAAACCTTTAAATCCCGACTCTTCCACCACCTTCTATCCCTCCAAGTTTTACCCAACCCCTAGTCTATATTGAAGCTGTACACTATATACTGATACTGATAGCATTTATAAGTTTTTAAGTTTATACGTAAAATTCATAATTATTTTGTAATTTCAAAATTATTCCTATGGGACTTCTGTCCCGGAATAAGAATAAAACTTTTCATTCATTCATTTAATATGAACCCTCTTCCGGCTAGGAGAGGCTGGAACCTGTGGATAAGCCGTGGGTTTTCTAGCGTTGATAAAGGCCCCCAATAGTATTTTTGCCCATATATCTTCCATATACAACAGCGATTCGTTACAATTTTATTATATTTATAGATTAATTATTGTTATTATATTACCCTCTTCTCGAAAAACTATATAATATGAACCCTCTTCCGGCTAGGAAAGGCTGGAACCTGTGGATAAGCCGTGGTATTTCTAGCGTTGATAAAGGCCCCCAATAGTATTTTTGCCCATATATCTTCCATGTACAACAGCGATTCGTTACAATTTTATTATATTTATAGATTAATTATTGTTATTATATTACCCTCTTCTCGAAAAACTATATAATATGAACCCTCTTCCGGCTAGGAGAGGCTGGAACCTGTGGATAAGCCGTGGGTTTTCTAGCGTTGATAAAGGCCCCCAATAGTATTTTTGCCCATATATCTTCCATATACAACAGCGATTCGTTACAATTTTATTATATTTATAGATTAATTATTGTTATTATATTACCCTCTTCTCGGAAAACTATATAGTATGAACCCTTTCCGGCTAGAAAAGGCTGGAACCTGTGGATAAGCCGTGGGTTCTCTAGCGTTGATAAAGGCCCCCAATAGTATTTTTGCCCATATATCTTCCATATACAACAGCGATTCGTTACAATTTTATTATATTTATAGATTAATTATTGTTATTATATTACCCTCTTCTCGAAAAACGATATAGTATGAACCCTTTCCGGCTAGAAAAGGCTGGAACCTGTGGATAAGCCGTGGGTTCTCTAGCGTTGATAAAGGCCCCCAATAGTATTTTTGCCCATATATCTTCCATGTACAACAGCGATTCGTTACAATTTTATTATATTTATAGATTAATGTTATTATATTACCCTCTTCTCGAAAAACTATATAGTATTAACCCTCTTCCGGCTAGAAAAGGCTGGAACCTGTGGATAAGCCGTCCCAAAAATCAGTATTATTTATACTTTGATGTGAAAATTTAAATAAATATATGTTTTATGACTTAATTATTAATATAATAATCTATACTTAAAGCTAGGACGGTTTAGTTAAACTATTTAAAAAAAAAAAAAATAAAGGTCAATTTAGAAAAATGTTAGGGGATGCCCACAGGGTCCTTCAAGGTCTGTAGCGCCCACACGTATTGGGTAAAGGAATTTTTTTAAAATTTATTTGTTTATGAGCATCCACAACGAAGTTGATTTGCCCAATATAATTATTACATGTACCTACTTTCAATTATAAAGTTGTTTATTTAAAATATCTTATTATGATATATTTGAGAAAGGAAAGATACAATAAGAAAAAATTTGATACGATTAGAAAATTATTTATTATTTAGATATTAACGTACATTATATTATTAACTGAGAATTTTGGGACGGGTTCTCTATAGGTTACCACCCTTCTTGTAGCTAGGATAGGACTGATGCCTTTTAGCGCGGTTCCTCCCTCCCCCATAGGGAGGAACCCCGCTTATAAGGTTGATACAATGAAACAATCCGGAAGTGCCGACTAGAAAATTTTGCGTTTCAGAACCCCTAGAGACCGAAAATGATGGTGGTTCAAATTTGTATATATATATATATATATATGTATATATTTATATATATATATATATATATATATATATATATATATATATATATATATATATTTGTCTGTTCGCTCTCTAGCTCGAAGACGAATGGTCCGATTTTGATGAAATTTGGTACAAAAATCCGTCGTCCAATTTGAAAGGTCAAGTTCGTTAACCAGCGAAATCCGCCTACCGGAAGATGGCGTTTGGGGCGAAATTCGCGCAAAAAAAATCGTAACGCTTACGTTTTTGAGTTCATAAGCTTCTAAGTACTCGTTTTATATGATTCCTGGGCTAGGAAAACGAATGAAACCATTTTCAAGGCGATAGCTTTAACCGTTTTTGAGAAAATTGGAAAAATAATTTTTGAATACCGTTTTTGGTTTGGGTACTTAGAATCATGGGATTCAGTTGAAACTTTATCTGCATGTTCTACTTTCATTAAAACTAATATGTTGAAAGTTTTGTTACGTTTGGAGTTAAGGAAGGGTTAGAATAAAATATTTTATGAACAGACATGAAAAGTTTTGGGAAGTTCGTATACTTTCATTAATATCTCGAACACGGTTGGGAAATCGTGGTAAGTGGATAGGAACTATTTGAAAGCTTACTAAATTCTCTACAAAAAAGATTCTAAAACTATTTTTGATTAGGTTATGTCAATCGGAGAAATAAGTGCTTAAAACTTCAAATACGTCTGTTTTGTTCTTATGAACGGGTTTTTGTCGTTCTTGTTGTAATTTTTGTCTCTTTCCCTTCGTTTTTTATTGCTTTTTATTTTTGTAATTTCTTATGTTGCGAAAATTTTGTGTGTAAAACAGGATATGAAAAATGAGGCCAATTTTCTGTTGCTAGAAATAATATAAATTTTGGGAACTTTCTTTAATATCTCGAAAACTGTTGAGAATTTTGGTAAACGGAAGAATACCATTAGAAAGCTTATTAAATGCTCTACATAAAAGGTTCTAATGAAAGTTTTGATTAGGCGATGTCAATCGGAGAAATAAGAGCTTAAAGCTTTAAAGTAATTGATTTCGCTTATTCGAAGTGTTCTTTTTGCCTGTATTTTATTCCTTGTTATTTTTTAATTGCTTATAGTTGGATAATGTATTCGAAAATAAAACAGGTTATGTAAAATAACAAAAACAATTTATTGTAAGAAATATAGATTTCCAAGATTCCAAGACCTTGTAACTAGCGCGACGGTTTCTATTGTTGCCGACCCTTCCAGGTCAGATTGTAAATCCTACCTTTCAAGACTGGTGGAACCAAAATATAACTGTCAGGGTTCGGTCACTGCTACTTAATAAAACTACATTTTATCGTAAAAATGGTTTTATTGTGCCGACGTTTCGGCTTGAACTTCAAGCCTTCATCAGGGCTGTAAATACAAGTAGGACATATTTAACACTAATATATGCACATATCTATGTAAATATATATATATATATATATATATATATATATATATATATATAATATATATATATATATATATAATATATATATATTTATTTATAGGCATATACACATACACATATACACGCACACCTATGTACATATATATGCCCACATACCTACACATATGGGGTATGTATTATTAAGTAGCAGTGACCTAACCCGGACAATCCCTACCTTGCATCATCAACGGTCAACGATCTCCTCTCAACAAAATAATAACTGCTTCTATTTTAATCTTTCGAAATTAGACTAGGGATAAGAACGGAACCGCGCTAAGATGAGGCAGTTCCTGCGAGTCGGACTTTTCTTTTTTCTAAAGAAATGCTACCATCCCATAGTGGGAATCGAAAGCAAATTATTTGTTCTATATGAAAACGTCAGCTTCCAAAAAAAAAATCTAACATTTATACTAATAAATAAATTATAATGGGTTATCATAACATAATGTAAATGAATATAATTTGGGAGAAGCAGCAAATACATTTAAATAGCAAAGATAGAAAAAGAAATTATATAAAAAAAAGAAAACAATAAAATAAAAACAATATATAAGAAAATAAAATTACAACAATGAAAGCTTACACATTTTCATAATGCCCTTAAATGTGACATATATGTGTTTAAATATCTGATTCAAATAATTGCTGCCTTCGGTCAAGAGTTGTGTATGGTCAGTGGATATATGTAATTGTTCTCTTCTTCGACAGTCTGTAACTATATGTCTTATAGTTAGGAGTTGGTTACATTGTCTACAGATTGGTGCGTCTTGTTTAGTCATTAGTAGAGAATGGCCAATTCGGAGTCGAGTTAAAACTACCTCTTCTCTCCGGTTTCCTCTTCTGCTGGATGGCCATTCTACCACTCTTTGTTTAATTTCTAGCAGTTTATTGTTGTTGTTGTTGTACCATGCTTTCTGCCAAATAATTAGTTAAAACTGTCTGCAAATCATAAAGTTGAAAGTTTACATATATATCCAGTTACATAATTAAATATACTTTCGATTGTACAATTTTACATATCCATCATATAATATAATTAATTAAATTTGTAAAAAAAACGGATAAAAATAAAAATGATATAGTAAAATAAACAAAAAAAAAATAAAAGGATTTTTTTTTTTTTTTATTTCGTGCATATCAGTGGGTGAAATACTGCCTTTGAAATAAGAGTAATAAATAGTTACAAATAAAGCAGATGGCATCATATATTAAACATATTTACATAAAAACTCTATCATAGGTTGACTTTGTTAAAATATCAAATACTGTAACTCATAATTATGTTTAAAAGTTCGCCAATATGCTCTTGAGTATGTGTACTGGGTTCTGAAGAATACGATTAAACTGAAAAAATGAACGGTTACAAATATAAAGGAAACATTTCAGAAATCCGACTAACAAGGGGAGTATTCATAAGCGGGAGATGGTGGGTTCGATCCCCACTGGCGACAGGAATTTTCTCATCTCAGGGCTCGCTGAGAAAATTCCTGGCTGCACCCTGGATGTCGGCGCTAATGGCCAATAATTGTCGATGCGCCGATAGGGTCACCGATTTGGACCAATTTTTTTCTGGTGATTCTACATCGTATAACAGTCAACTCGTGTCCGAGCGTTCCGTCCAATGCGCCTTAGGAGCCGATAAATAAAATAAAATAGGTTGAAAGTGCTTTATTTTATATATCGAGTTTAGAAAATGATATCGCCATGATTCTTTCACCAATTCATTTGTTTTATAGAGTAGATTAAAGGAAAACTATAATCGTTTAACAATAATTTATATTTCGTCAAATAAATTCAAAAATATGCTTACGTTTTCAAGTAAACTAGTACATTTTTTTACACCAAAAATAATAACAGTTTTAAAATCAACACCCCAAGAAACCCTAATGTGCTGAATATGACTGAAAACGAAAAATAATGATTTTTCCCAGTCTGGAAGAGACTACAAATTTGTAAGCGAAAAAGTAACGTGATGTTTTGAAATGCAATATCTCCCCTTGAGATAATCCGATTTTTAGGTCATTGAAATCTTTCAAAAGAAGAAAGACTCCTTTTTCTGAAAATATTCCCAAAGTTTGAATTTAGGGTTTTTTGAACGTGCTAAAAACGAATCTGACATCCGTTTTTAAATAAAAAATTGTTTTACATACTCGACTCTGTAGAGGTCATTATTCTGCCAAAACATTCCATATACCTACATTTAAAAAGTTATACATCGTAAAAAAAAAATTTTATTTAAAAACGGATGTCAGATTCGTTTTTAGCACATTGAAATTTTGGGAGTATTACAATATGCTAAAAAATAAATTCAAATTTTGGGAATATTAAAAAAATAAAAAAAAAAGGTACCCTTTTTCAATGTGCTAAAAACGAATCTGACATCCGTTTTTAAATAACAACATTTTTTACATACTCGACTCTGTAGAAGTCATTATTATGCCCAAATATTCCATAAACCTACATTTAAAAAGTTATCGATTATGAAACAATTTTTGATTTAAAAACGGATGTCAGATTCGTTTTTAGCACATTGAAAAACCCCGAAATTCAAATTTTGGGAATATTGCAAAAAAAAAAAAAAAAAATGTATTTTAAATTTCGCTAAGGCGGGACCCTTAAGGTTTTGCTAAAGATTCAAGAATCCGGTCATATTTCAAAGAATATTTGCCCGATTCAAACCAAACTTGAAGGGTTGATAAAGGCCCTAATGTGAGACCCTTTCCAATCGGGGTGTTTCTACGTCTTCTGGGATTCACGTTATATGTATAAACGTTTACATTTTACTTTTATTTTGAGAATCATTTTTTAAGATAATACAATAGTCATTTATATGATTAGAAAAAGGAGTCTTTCTTCTTTTGAAAGATTTCAATTACGTAAAAATCGAATTATCTTAAGGGGAGATATTGAATTTCAAAACGTCACGTTACTTTTTCACTTACAAATTTTTAGTGTCTTCCGGACTGGGAAAAATCATAATTTTTCCTTTTCAATCATATTCACCACATTAGGGTTTCTTGGGGTGTTGATTTTAAATCTGTTATTATTTTTGGTGTCAAAAAATGTATAATACCAGTTGACTTGAAAACGTAAGCATATTTTTGAATTCATTTGACAAAATATAAATTATTGTTAAACGATAACAGTTTTCCTTTAATCTACTCTATAAAACAAATGAATTGGTGAAAGAATCATGTCGATATCATTTTCTAAACTCGATATATAAAATAAAGCACTTTCAACCTATTTTATTTTATTTCTCGGCTCCTAAGGCGCATTGGACGGAACGCTCGGACACGAGTTGACTATTATTCGATGTAGAATCACCAGAAAAAAAATTGGTCCAAATCGGTGACCCCATCGCTGTATACTCCCCTTGTAAGAACTATTACATTTTTGTCTTGTATCACACTAGTATTTCTAAAGGGACTAACTAAAAAAAAAAACTCAACTGAAAATGTGTCACTCTTGCCTCTTTATGGGAATAGGATCCCCTGGTGTACAAGCTGTGTAGCTAGGTACAAACAGTTCTGATGGCTGATAAAAAGTCCAAATCTTCCTGTTTAGCTCTGGTACTTCGTCTTTTATGTGCGTTCCATGTGAGTGTGCTGTCTTGTCCCTGGTCCGAACTTAGTGCTATTCCGTTCATATCCCTAAAGCCATCAGTAAAGGAATAGAAGCATTTCAATAAATATAAAATTAAATCTCCAACAGAAATTGGATTTTAGGCGCAAAATCGGACACTATTACTTCATTATATTTTTCGCTGTCCAGACTATATACAATATTTTTCTCATTTTCATGCCCTGTTTTACTAAAATACTTATTTTGCTGTTAAATTCAATTAAAACACAAAACAATCAACAATTAAAATGTGAGGTGAACAGAGATATTAACTTGTTCAAAGATGAACTTTTGGGTACCTACATTAAT
Source organism: Gonocerus acuteangulatus (assembly GCA_946811695.1). NCBI lineage: Eukaryota > Metazoa > Arthropoda > Insecta > Hemiptera > Coreidae > Gonocerus > Gonocerus acuteangulatus. The sequence continues at coordinate 25,397,659 of OX328124.1, forward strand.
CTTTAAAGTCCATTTTCTCAAAACTATGTTTCAAAATCTAGCGCTTTCAATTTCCATCCGATCAACTTCAAATTTTAATCTAATCTTTCCATTTATTGAGTTATTAGGATATTAAGACCGATTTTCGACGGATTTTGTTAATGTAAAATGAAGAATTGTTCACAGTTTTCGAAAAACTTAATATTTCTTAAAAATCCTACGTGCATTACTAGATTTTACTTTTCCCTATTAACATAATTTAAGTTTTTTGTTCTAGGTTAAAAATTGTCAACTGCAGACTATCGCCCGTGAAAAAGAGGGTTTCCGTTCGTCAGACCGCCATTTTGTTTTCGAAGAATTAAAACATTTTTTTGGTTACTTTAACATCCCATATAAAACTTTTTAACACAAAGGATTGAAAAATATAGATTTATTTGTTATGCATAAATTGGAGAAAATAACTTTGATTCTGACCACACAATGTAGTATTGCCCTTTAACTTTTTTTTTTTTTTGTGTGTTAACGCTTTATAGCGATTTACATCTTACATTTATATATATATATATATATATATATATATATATATATATATATATATATATACACACACACACACACACACATATATATGTATATATATACACATATATATGTATATATATACACATATATATGTATATATGTGTGTATATATATATTACATTATTGTCTACATGTTTACATTGTGTATATGTTACCTATTACATTGTATTATGTTACGTTATTGTCTATATATTTATATCGTTTATATATTATTACATTATATTAAATTACATAATTGTCTATACTTACATAATGTTTATATTATTACATTATATTACGATATAGTCTATATATGTGCATTCTGTATTCTAAGGCCTAATATAATTATTATTATAATTACACAGTAAATACTATATACATATACAGTTATGTTAATTAGTACATACGTACAATTCTAGGAATTTCAATTATACATATAAATCTAATTATACAGCCAACTGATCTAATTCACGGTTAGTTGTGCATCATCAAAGCAATGCCGAAAATTAAGCTAATTTTAGAAATGATGCAATCAGTTGGAAGAAAATATAGATCTTTCTCCCCTCTTTTCTTTCTCCTTCTCCTTTTGGAAGAGCTGTTTAATATTAATTACCACCTTAATGTTAATTTTGTCAAATATGTTGGTGTCTTTTTGGTGTGAGAGTATCTTGTCAATATGATGGCTGTCATCTCCAAGGAGTTCTGTCATGTTTTAGGTGTGAGAGTATCTTGTCAATATGAGGGCTGCCATCTCCAAGGAGTTCTGTCATGTTTTAGGTGTGAGAGTATCTTGTCAATATGATGGCTGTCATCTCCAAGGAGTTCTGTCATGTTTTAGGTGTGAGAGTATCTTGTCAATATGATGGCTGCCATCTCCAAGGAGTTCTGTCATGTTTTAGGTGTGAGAGTATCTTGTCAATATGATGGCTGTCATCTCCAAGGAGTTCTGTCATGTCGTAAGGAATGTCCAAATTGAGTGATGATGATTAACAGTCACGACCTTTTAACTTTTAACAAATTTTTGGGCCACAACATGACGAAGGTTGCCCAAACCTTCCTAAATGATCTTTCATTAAAAGCAGAGTCTCTCTACAAGAATGAAATTTAGAAGCTACCAGTAATATGAAGAGATATTGTAGATGGTAAAGACCAATATAGAATCGATTAAAATGTTAAATTGTGTGCTATTTACAGGATTCAAAAATTGCCCAAAAACCGTTCGGACTTTCTGACCGATTCCATACTGCGTATCCCCAAACCCGTATTGATGGAATCGAATCACCTTAAAGTTCTCTATAAAATTTGACTTCCCTCTACGAGTCCTGTATATTATAATACGGATTAAGCCAGTGTTAGTTCGAACCTAGTATCACACGGCAAGCGTTATTATTTCATCTTCCTCTCTGCAATTTGCTTAACACTTAGAAGCATAGATGCTCTTCGCTTTATATGCGGAGCATTCCATGCAGTCATCTTTTTCGTACATTGCCACCGCGGATGCGCGAACGCCAGCAGACACTTTTTTGCTAATATTAACTGTTAAGAATAACTCTAAGACCAGATGGAATTTTTTCCCGCAAATATTATTTAAAGTTTCTTCACCCTTGGTTTTAGGTAAGTATTTTTAAACATTAACACTATCTCTCTTGCTACACCTGTCAAGACTTCTCTGTGTAAAAGAGGCATCATTAGTTGTTATCAGTGGTTCACGTAAAGTGCAGTTTATTAAATGGCTTTGTAAATGCAGAAGGAGGGAGAGTAATATTTGATCTTCCTCTCTGCAATTTGCTTAACACTTAGGAGCATAGATGCTCTTCGCTTTAGATGCGGAGCATTATCAATAAATAAATAAAACACTTAGGAGTAATACTACCTTGTAAATTTTTTTCCTAAATTTTTTTTCATGGGCTAAAATTCTTCCTTAACTAATCAAACATGATATCCAAGAGTGTTTTTGTGAAGAATTTTTTTTTTAATGGGCAAAAACTACTATTTTCCATGTGAAGTCCCGATGCCGAGTGAAAGCGGCGCTGATTTCAATATAATTTTTTGAGTGAGCTTCGATTGGTCCCTATTTAATCATTTTTTTTTTTTTTTATTTTTTTTTTGTCTTCCTTCAATAAATTACAAAATTAAAACCCATTTTTTTATTTTATCTTTAGTACAAGAAAGTATAAAAATAAAAAAAAAATTAAATAGGAAAAAATTAACATTACAGAACATTAAACATTAAAGTCGTTTTCTAAAAACCATGTTTTTCAAATCGAGCAATACTCTGGCGGTTTCAATTTTTTCCCGATCAACTTCAAATTTTAACTGCAGCTTCCTAATTATATTTTCTAGAAAAGCACGTAGAATTTTTTCGATTCATAGAATTATAACGATTTTCGACGGATTTTTTTAACAGAAAATAAATAATTGTTCACCATTTTCGAAAAAATTAATATTTCTTTAAAATCCTACGTACCTTTCTAGATCTAACCCTCTTCTTTCAAAATAATTTTATTTTTTCCTTCAAGCTTAAAAATTGCCCCCTGCAGACTGTGAAAAAAGAGGGTTTCCGTTCGTCAGACAGAGCGCCGCCATTTTTTTTTTTTTTTTTTTTTTTTTTTTTTTTTTTTTTTTTTTTTTGAGACTTGAAACATTGCATCGTAATTCCTCTCTTATTTTCATTCGGGAGCTAAGAATTGTAATAAGAAGTTCTTGTTTGATCCCTTGTGAATCATTTGGTAACCAGCATGCCCTCTATCCGGACTCGGTACTTCTATAGCTCCCCTTTGTTCACAATGACACTACAGTACGGAATTATCATAATTTCGCTTTATTTTTGGAAACGGTAGTTTTCAGCAACTGAAGGCATTCGTTTAGAGGTTGAATTTGTGGACGATGACTCTTTGAATGAAAGGACAATGAGAAGTTGGTACCAAAAATTTAGTAAAGGTGATTTGAGCCTTGAAAAGAAATCTGTAATGGGGCGTGTTTCAGTAGTCAACCAGAACGCTCTGCGCACTGCTATTGAAGCCGATCCTACAAAATGCAATTCTGAGAGGTTACATTCAGTACAACTGCTGAGAATTCACGATTTTTTGGTTCAGCGGTATCCAGGTTTAGTCAACAGAAAGCAAGTCTTGTTTTTACAAGATAATGTCAGACCCCACACCTCTCGCCTTAGAAGCCAAAACTACCAGATTTGGATGGAATCGAGCTTCTCCCTCACCCATCATGTAGTCCAGACCTAGCTCCATCAGGCTAGCACCTGTCATGATCAATGGCTCATTTTCTTCGTAGAAAAACATTCAACAACTTGAATAATGTTGAAAATGGCGTTCGTGAGTTCTTTGATTCTAAACCCAAAGAGTGTTACCATCAAGGATTTCAACAGCTGGCTTCCAGAAGGCCACAAACCATAGAACACTATGGTATATATTTTGATTATTAAAAACCTTGTACGTAGAAGAAAAATAAACTTTTATTTTTACCTATAAAACGGTCATTTTTTTTTACTCACCCCATTACTTTAACATCCCAAATAAGATGTTTGATATAAAGAATTGAAAAATATTGATTAATTTGTTACCTATTTATAAATTTAAGAAAATTACTTTCATCCTTCGGAACATCAATTTCCACCATCCAGCAATCTCCAACAATACTTTGATTTTGATCGCACAATGTAATATTACCCCTTAACGGAGCTTACAAATTTAAGGTTTAGAAAAATAGGCCGATTGATCTAAAGAAGGCTACGCGGCCTGATAAAGACCTCTGGGCGACTATTTCAGTAAGTAGGAGACCCGGATTGTGGTTGCATGAAATAGTACACGATTAGTTGCCCCACCTCATCGTCACCTCGGTATTCCACATCGACCGCTAAGTCTTTGTTTTCAGCGACGATTTGCGTCAATGGTTAGGAGGGCCAATCGGCCAATCGTCACTGGACCGGAGCGGCATCTGTCTTCTCTCGGTGGTCAACAAGTCGTCGCGTGGCTACACTTTATAAACAAGGCTTCAGCTCGTTAGCTCAATCGCGATTTAATTTTTCACGTCAGATATATATATATATATATATATATATATATATATATATATATATATATATATATATATATATATATTCTTTTTTATCCTAGGAGGCATGGAGTCATTAAAGCAGTCTTCCTTTATTACACCACTTTATTTATTGGGCCCGACATGTTTCGTGCATCTCTTCTTCGCACCTCTTCAGGGGTACTTCTACAACAAAATATAATTTTTTTGAACATCCACACAAACCTTTTTTTAAAAAAGAAATTATATTTTGTTGTAGAAGTCCCCTGAAGAGGTGCGAAGAAAAGATGCACGAAACATGTCGGGCCCAATAAATAAAGTGGTGTAATAAAGGAAGACTGCTTTAATGACCCCATGCCTCCTAGGATAAAAAAGAATTTTGATATTTTGGGTCATCTATAAGAATAAATAATATATATATATATATATATATATATATATATATATATATATATATATTTATATATATTTATATATATGTAGATCCTAAGTTGAGAACTAACGTTCCAGGTAGTTGGTAACCGCTTATTTAGTCTTCAATTATTTTATATTTTACATAACGTTTCGTAACCTTTCGGCTATAAGCCATTTTCAATCCAATTATCTCTGAAATACAATTAATTATACTGGTTAGGATATGAAGTTAAAATATAAACAAATAATAAACATAAAAATTACTGTATACTAATGTATCAACAACTGACCTGTATGATTTTGCATTATTTTTTTTATAAATTATAATCTTCAGATTATGTGCTTGTAAATTTGATATTATTTAGTTTGAGGAGGCAATGTCATTTTTTAAAATTGTATGGTTCGTGCCTGGAAATTAATGAATATTCATATAGAAATATTTGGTTAAAAGAATTTTATAGTTAAAATTAATATGGATGATGTTATACCTCTATTATTACATGGATGATATTATTATTACCTCAATTATTGCCTAATATTTTATATATTTGAGTCTGCTTCTGTAAGGGAGGACTAGATGTGCAAGACTGAGGGTTAATAATAATATAAAATATAAAATAATTGAAGACTAAATAAGCTGTTACCAACTACCTAGAACTACATATACATACATACATATATATATATATATATATATATATATATATATATATATATACAGGGTGTTCAAAACTCGATTGACACGCCCCTTTTTTCCCACAATTTTTGAAATTTAAAAACGAAACTTCGTGGGTCTTAACGTGGTCGAATGTACTTTCATTGGACCTAATGCACGACCTCTCAACTTTCTCCAGAGATCCTAACTCTGGAATCTCCAATGGAATGGGGTTATTTTTATGACGGATTATTGTAGAGAATTGAATTTTATGTCGATTTTATATATGTCATTTTTTCGCTAAAGCGCACCAATGAGTAACAAATTGCCAAAAACCGATAAAACCCTTGTTTTTCGTCACTTTTCTGCCAATAACGTAGAAAGTATGCCCATAATGAAAAACGTAGTTGATGTAAACGTTGTAGAGGATTAAATTTACTTTCCAAAAAGTACCTCTTATTTTAAAAAAAAAATCATTGAAATCGCTTAAGATTTGGAGGCTGTCGCCTTTTCGGAACACGAAAAGTAGTTTGGCCCCACTGTGCGGCGGCAGGAATTTCCTTATCCCACGGCTCGTTGGGAAAATTCCTCACTGCACCCTGGATGTCGGTACTAATGGCCTAGATGTCAAGGTGCCGTAAAAAACAAAAAAAAATCGCCCAACACAAAAATAACTACTATGAAATTCTTATCATTAGGTGAGTTCTATTGCTTTAAATAAATTATTTTAATGCCTTTATAAAGTAATTGAGTTAGACTTTTTTCTTCAAACGTTCTTAAATCCTGAACTAGGTGGAGCAAAAATAATTTAGGAAATGTTTATTAAGTTTTACTGAGGCGTAGATCACGTTGATAATAAACGTTTCTGAAAACTTCAAAAACAAAAGTGTGTTTTGCTCCATTCCTATTAACATTTTAGGCATTTAAAGGTACTTTTTGGAAAGTAAATTTAATCCTCTACAACGTTTACATATACTACTTTTTTCATTACGGGCATACTTTCTACGTTATTGGCAGAAAAGTGACGAAAAACAAGGGTTTTAAACAAGGGTTTTTGGCAATTTGTTACTCATTGGTCCGCTTTAGCGAAAAAATGACATTCTCAACAATATTCCGTCATAAAAATAACCCCTTTCCATTGGAGATTCCAGAGTTAGGGTCTCTGGAGAAGAACTGGAGAAAGTTCAGGGGTCGTGCAGTAGGTCTAATGAATGTTCATTCGACCTCGTTAAGACCCACCAAGTTTCGTTTTTAAATTTCAAAAATTGTGGGAAAAAAGGGGGGTGTCAATCGAGTTTTGAACACCCTGTATATATATATATATACATATAAAGGGTCTATCGCAAGTTAATGACAATCCTTCAGGGGGTGAAACTAGACAAAAAATGTAGTTCAACACCACCAACCACACATTTCTATCTCACTCCGTTCCAGAAATATGTCTTTCTAAAGGTTCTTTAGAGAAACCCGTGTTTTTTTATAGTACAACTCCGATTTTCTCTGCTTGTACACATTCATTACATTTCTAAAATCAGCATTAAATTTGCATTAAGGGTAATGCACATTACTTGTTCACCATTTTCTCATTCAGACACTAGTATCAATCCCAAAAGTAGAAATCAATAATAGCTTCCGAATAGCGACAACATTTCGAAAATCACTATTCTTCCAAAATAAATCCTGCAGACTGCCGAATCTCACAAAAGTTGTAAAATTTAATGAGCTTTTTAACGGTATACCCACTCAGAAGTGAGATTACCTCTCAATTTCATAATGTAATTGAAACCCCAAAAAAACATAAATGTGAAATAGAGGCCAAGTTCCTGCCACCACAAAGAAACACTCCCTTCCTCAAAAATATCCCCTCCTAAAACCCCCCAAAAACGCCTTACCATTCTACACTCCAAAAAAGTAGTATGGGTTGGTGTATTAATTCAACCAAAAATATTTGCCAATACAAGAGATGATACAAGAAAGAAATGGCCAAGTTCATTACTTGGAAGACCTCATAGTTACTTACTAAGAACAGTAAAGACACTTCAACTCACCTTTAAAAACAACAATAAAAATACTTATATCCAGTTACTAAAATATCACTTTCCTCAACCAGGTATATTCTTAAACTTGGCAATGTTTTTTTTGTGCCGAAATTATCTTTAGATAAAAACTAAACATTGCCAAGTTTAAGAATATACCTGGTTGAGGAAAGTGATATTTTAGTAACTGGATATAAGTATTTTTATTGTTGTTTTTAAAGGTCAGTTGAAGTGTCTTTACTGTTCTTAGTAAGTAACTATGAGGTCTTCCAAGTAATGAACTTGGCCATTTCTTTCTTGTATCATCTCTTGTATTGGCAAATATTTTTGGTTGAATTAATACACCAACCCATACTACTTTTTTGGAGTGTAGAATGGTAAGGCGTTTTTGGGGGGTTTTAGGAGGGGATATTTTTGAGGAAGGGAGTGTTTCTTTGTGGTGGCAGGAACTTGGCCTCTATTTCACATTTATGTTTTTTTGGGGATCTCATTGCTTTTTTCTAAGTATTAAATAGAATTTAGTTGCCGCATACCTACTGGCTTTTGTACTTCATATAAAACCAGGGTCTTTGGATTCTGCATAAGGTTCTCCATACTGCTTGATATTTGATACCAATAATCAACCTACATACATCTAATCACTAGACTAGAAAAGTTAGAAGCTCTTCCAAATGACATTACTTTAGAGGACAAATTGATTGCTCTCTTAACTAAACTGTTACACTGTAAAACACAGGAACCTTATCCCGAGGATAAAGATCACAATAGGGAAAGTGTAGAAGGCCTTCAAGAAAAATATAAGAACAAAAATGACTCGACTTTGAAAAACTTAGTATCTGTTTTGAAGTATATTATGCAGTGAACCCCTACGACTTTATTTACTACATTTAAGAAAGAAGTCAAAACTGTTTTTAAGATGCGTCGAAATGTTTTTTAGAACATCAAATATAGGTTCTCCTTACCAAGACGATTCATTTGATACCCCACATGATGGGTTTCAGAAGGAATGATGGCATTTCGATGGAACAAGAAGTAGAAAACGTCATAGGTAATATGACAATCCCGTATCAAGACCTACCTGCGTGCCAAGTTTGGTCAAAATAGGCCAAACGGTGTGAATTGGTATAAGGAACAAACATACAGACAGACAGCTGAAAGACCTCTTTTACCTAGCCTAGTGCATTCCCCGGACCAAGGCCTACCTGTGTGCCAAGTTTGGTCAAAATCGGTCAAATGGTGTGAATTTGTGTACGGAACAAACATGCTGACAGACAGCTGATAGACGATTTTGACTAGCCTATGGCACTACCCGGATAAAGACCGACATGTGTGTCAAATTTTGTCAAAACCGGTCAAACGGTGTGTATTTGTATAAGGAACAAACAGACAAACAGACAGCTGATAGACAATTTTTCCTAGCCTATGATTCTCCCCGTATCAAGACCCATCTGTGTCCCAAGTTTGGTCAAAATCGGTCAAACGGTACGGATTTGTAAGAGGAACAAACATACAGACAGACAGCTGGTATAAGATTTTTACCGAGCCTGTATGCGTCTCTATTTGTTTCTTAAAACATCAAATATAGGTTCTTCATACCGAGACAATTCATTTGATACTCCACATCATGGGTTTCGGACGGAATGACGGGTTTCCGATGGAAGTACAAAACTGGCACGCCCCCGCCCCGGAAGCGGAGTCAAACACAACTTTTCGCGATTTTTCGATTTTTTCCTTTAATAACACCTTCATATCTATCTTCTTGTAAAATTTCAAGTCTCTAGCATCATGGGAAGTGCCTAATAATTTTGATGAGTCAGTGAGTGAGTGAGTCCTATAAATCCCGATTTTCGATCGCTTATATCTCAGAAACTATTCGATGTAGAATTATGAAAATTTCCAGTTTTACTCACATCCAGTAGTTTAATACCTGTGTAAAATTTCATAAATTTATCTTCACCTGGTTGAAAGTTATGAGAGGGTAAAAATCGGCTCTAAGACCGCCTGTAATATACACACAGTATGCTTAGGCCGGAACTTGGCCTGGCGCACTACCGTGCGCCTAGATTCTAGAGTGAAAAAACATGAAATAAATAAAGGTAATATTATGTTTATTTTTGTGATATTTTGAGAAATAAATGCAAATTATTCGTAATGAAATTGATATATAATCATTATAGTAAGTCTTACATAAACGTTTAATAAAAAAAAAAGAAAAAAAATACTTACAAAATGCCTTTTTGCAGTACACACTGACGACACCTGGTCTCACCGCTGATGTAGTCCTTGCTATGAGATAGTTTATGCTCTAAATGGGGTCTTTGTACACTGACCCGAAAATGCTGATCTGACGCCGCTTGATTTTTAGGTATGAGGTTGGCTTAAGTCGAATTTGTACAACGTATCCATTTAGTACATAAAACACCTTATCACAAGGATTTGCGAATCATTTATGGAAATGAGAGCTAACCATGATGATATAGCAAGGACTACATCAGGGGTGTGACCAGCTGTCGTTGGTGTGCCCTGCAGGAACATAAATATGCTTTAGGTCCACACGACAAACCTATGTAATGTACTGCATTTTTCGTACATTGCCACCGCGGATGCGCGAACGCCAGCAGACACTTTTTTGCTAATATTAACTGTTAAGAATAACTCTAAGACCAGATGGAATTTTTTTCCGCAAATATTATTTAAAGTTTCTTCACCCTTGGTTTTGGGTAATTATTTTTAAACATTAACACTATCTCTCTTGCTACACCTGTCAAGACTTCTCTGTGTAAAAGAGGCATCATTAGTTGTTATCAGTGGTTCACGTAAAGTGCAGTTTATTAAATGGCTTTGTAAATGCAGAAGGAGGGAGAGTAATAAGGAATTTTTGCTGCAGAATTTCTCTCGCGCGCTATTGAACTTTTCCGTCTGTCTGAATGGGCTGTAGTTTATAAGGTTTTCTTAGCAATAATAAAAACTACACGCCCTCCTATAGTGCTAAAACAAAAAGTCTTATGAATGTAATGTAATCCCATTGATGATACTCGTGAGGAGCCCACATGTGGGAGGGATAATACATTCGCTCCATTTTGAATGTAGGTCACTAGTGTACAATACGATTCTTACTCAGCTGGGTTACTATTGTCTGACGTCATAATCTAAGGATTATTCAAGGCCAATTGATGAATGAATATCTTACATTGGGTAAGGTACGAATTCCTTCGAGAATGTCTCCTCAAGGTTATATTTACATCAAATTACCATATTTTATTATGAAACTAACCTACTATATAGAATGATTACTATTTCTATCCTCTATAACTGTTAAATTTTAGTATTCTCGAAATGATATTTGATATAAACTATCCGTTCCATTTTTTTTTTTTTTTTTTTTTTTTTTTTAACCCATGTCAGCCACATGGGCCACTCATACGCTTTACTACAGAAACTAAGATCTCACTGACATGATATTGGGCTGTTGCAAAACAATTTAGGTATTGAATATTTTGTTGAGGCAAGTTCTTGTCAAGTAAACCAAGATAATCTAAAGTCGTCGCAATTATATAAGTACATCCAATTTTTAGCAATTAATTTCCAATTGGGAGATCCTTCTGTATTCCTAGTATTAATATCTAGTGACAATTTAGATAAGTAATAATAAAAAAAAAAAAAAAAAAATAATCCCACGAGGGCCCAGAGGGGCAGATACTATATAATTCATGACCATTCGGCAATTTAGGGAGATACTGTGGTCAGTACTATGGTTTTCCCTTTGCAGGTACCCATTAAAAATTAATTAAAGGCTGGGTTGGCCTAGGGACGGCAACCGAATCCAACCCATGAAAGAAAAAGTTGATTTAAAGCTGATTTACTCTGAATTAGAAAATCAAAGAAGGATAAATATAAAATTATCTACAACATAGAAGGTTCTATTTCTAGGGAAAGCTTTGACATGTTAAAAGAATTTATCCTAGATCAATTTAATAACAGATTAAAAGTACAAAATAATGGAAAATATATAGATTTCATGGTATAACTATCTACTCTTGGAATGGAGAGCACGGCTATTCAACTCGCTTCAATAAATAGCAATTGCTTCCTGACAAATTGAACAATAAAGCGTTGGCTATTTACCTATTTGCGCATAAAAACGTATTTTATTTTAAATTCAGGATTGTGCTTGTTTGAAATATATACCTGATTGCTTGTCCTTATTAATTGAAACAGGTTTACTTTTTGTTTAATTATCATATCTACTGTAGATATTATATAATCATCTTGGTTGACTTCCTGTGAAAAACATTTACTTTACTACTCTTACTTATCTATTTACTTTACTAGTACTTATCTATCTACGTATACAGGATGTACCGCATTGAGATGTCATAACTTTAGGGGTTTATTCTGCACTTCATTTGTAGTTCAGGGAGGCATAAATTAGTGTTCTATCTGAACATGTAGCAGAGCTATTCAAACTTTTGTCTATGAGTATTTTAAAACCTATTGCTTTTTTTTTTTTTTTTTTTTTTTTTTTTTTTTTTTTTTTTTTTTTTTTTTTTTTTTTTTTTTTTTTTTTTTTTTTTTTATAAAAAGCTGTGTTTTCCGGATTTCTGGTTAAATGTATCGTAAATATTGACCACATTTTTAGAATCTACATTAAATTTACATCCATTTTAGAATCTACATTAAAATATTTCCATGTAAATTAAGAGCTGTATTAACAGCCATATATATGTGAACTATTGTTATTAGTGGTTTTTTTTTTTAAATTATTCAATCTTTTTTTAATTAGCTAATTGTAGAGGATCGCCTGAAAGGTTTAATAAGCTTTAAAATGGTACCTTGTTGTTTTAGAAAAAAAATTATTTGAGTATAATTTTTTTTTTTATTTCTAAGTTAAAACTAATAAATGTGCTTTAGCGTGAACACATTTACTTTCACACCATTATGGTGATGTCTCATGCTTTCCTCATTTGATACACACACTTTTTGTTCTCATTATGGGTTGGAAGACACTTCGGAATCAAGGGTGAAAGATGACAGAAGAACATATTGGAAATAATTAAACTTATTGTAAACATAATAAATACATATAATATATTTAATCTTGATTCTAAAAATGTGGTCATTATTAACCAGAAAAACGGAAAACACAGTTTTTCATTAAAAAAAGTTAAAAATAGTTCTGAAAATAGGCAAAAGTTTGAATAGCTCTGCTACAAGTTCAGACAGAACGCGCCACTGAACAACATATAAGGTGCAGAATAAACTCCTTAAGTTAAGACATCCCAATGCGGGACAACCTGTATACTATAGTGTTGAAATATAATTAAGCAGTTGTTGTTGTCCATAGGTCTGGCGTTTGTTAAAAATATTGTTGTTTTTTAGAAAAGTAAGTATAAAATTGATATGGTGACTGCTATTACAGAGTAGTTCGTTCATGTCTCGTGGAATTTCCAAGTCTTGTCTCAAATTACAGTCTGTCAGTATATATTGAACTGTGAGGTCTTTCTTACAGATTTGGCACAATGGTTTATCAGACTTTGTCATAAGGTATTCGTGATTTATACGTGTGTGGCCTATCCTTAGTCTGGCCAACACTACTTCTCGCGTTGAATCCCCGTATGAAGCCCGTTATTTAATGCTCGTCCAGTTCAATTGACATTTGTCTTTTATGTCGTTTTTATTTTGCCGTGAAATTTCTTTGTGGTACAATTTAAGTTGGTTCCTCCGTCACGAGTCTTGCTTGTAAGTCAGTAGTTGTACTTAGTCCTGAGTCTTTATGTCCTGGCAGTCAATATAAAGATCAACGGAAATTTTTGGCGCCTCACTGTGAACACCAATTTCCACAATCCAGCAACTCTTTCAATTAACGAAATATTGTCTATTGAATTTTTTATTTTTCTGATAAGCGTCGATCAACCCGGATAGAAATAATAACTATACAGGGCAAGTCAATTTAACTTTTTATTCTTTTCACTAAGCTAAGAAAATAATCTATTCCACTATTCGAGACTATTAGGCATCGTTTTTCCGGTCCGATCAGCTGACTGACACGCGGGAGGTTTTTCTCCAATTCCCCCAACTAAATGTAACCACAATGGATTGCTGGAAGGAATGCCGCTAGAACAGGGGTTTTTGTTTCGATTCTCCTGCCATAACCCTTCGCGTCCTGTCCCCATTCCTTAGGATAATCCTAGGGGCTCTTTGTCACCCACTATCTGACGCCTTGAGTAAGAAAAAAGGTTTTTCCACTGGGGGTTCTGTTTATTTTTTGGTTAGCACGCGTCCCTCCTTCCCTATAAACACGGAGGCTGTCCTCACGCCTCGGCATAATACCCTTGTATCGGCTTTCTAAATTCAGGAACATCATTCATCGAAAAATCTTCACTTTTTCAACAGTTCTAACGCCTTATTTTACGGCGCTCTCTTGACATTGACTCCACTTCGTATACGCCAGAGTAACCCACTTCAGGCGGTTACTACAAGGAGAAGATACAAGAAAAAAACAATGTTTTTCTTTCAGACGAAAGGAAGGTAACTAGACCACTTACGTGTAACACAGGTTTACAAGATTTCTTCATAACCTACTTAAAACAAAATAACCATTTTTAAGTAGTACATAGGTACGAAATATTTTATTTGATAAAGAACAAAAATTTAATGAATTAATCTAAATACCTTTCCTAATTATTGTATAATTATTTTATTTTAAGTTCTCTCAGACCAGTATGTTTAGTAAATAGATATTTAAAGATATAAAATTAGAGCCTTCTGCTCAAATTCAGGGACATAAATATGCTTTAGGTCCACCCGACAAACCTATGTAATGTACTGTAGAACATACAGTCTTCTTACGAAGACAGGTATAGTTGGGATTCGGCTAGGAGAAAAACGTCAGACTTTCAAAAAGAAATCTGTATTTGGACGTTTCGACTGCACAATGGCAGCCTTCTTCAGCACTAGAGAATGCCTAGGGGGGAGGGAGGAAGACCTCGAGGACAACTTAGGTAACCATGGTTGGAAGTACACTTAGGTAACCATGGTTGACCTAAGTTGTCCTCGAGGTCTTCCTCCCTCCCCCCTAGGCATTCTCTAGTGCTGAAGAAGGCTGCCATTGTGCAGTCGAAACGTCCAAATACAGATTTCTTTTTGAAAGTCTGACGTTTTTCTCCTAGCCGAATCCCAACTATACCTGTCTTCGTATCTCTGCAGCGGCTAACTATCTCCATCTACAGTCTTCTTTTTCGTTCGCCTGCGCGAACACCAGCGGAAACTTTTTTCTGAGACTTTTTTGTAACCTTTTTTTTTCAGTTTAGTCATCGCTAAGACATATTTATGCTAACATTTTTAATAACAGATAATCTCCTGATGAAGTGCAAGTGAACGCACGAAACCTGAAGGCTTAATAAAATAGATTGTTATGATAATGGATTTATTTGGACCTAGCCAAATGATTTATTAAATTACTTCAGCTTCTTGTGCGTCAAACTTAAGAAAGTGTACAACAAATCAGGAGAAATTCTTAAGATTTTAATCTAATTAAGTTATATTTTGGTAGAAAGGAAAAGGAGATTGTTCTAAGATTGGCTGGAAGCACGAATTTCACAACCTATCTTATTTTTTTGACTACTGTGGTTTGATTTTAATAGCCATTAAAAAGGCAGCATTAATTAAAGTTGTAGTCCCTTCTTAACAAATTGACAAGAAATTGGCATGCCTTAGTTTCGATGAATTCCAAACATGCATGTAACATATCAATTTAATCCAATGATAAAGTAACAAAGCCGAAAATTATTATATTTATAGTAGTACATACTATAAAAGTCCGACTCCTAAGAACTGGGTTTCATTAGCGCGTTTCCATTCTTATTCCTACTGAAAAATAATTAAAAAAATCAGTCCCTCAACACGTGGGACCTAAAGGGCAGATACTATAGAGGTATCTGATTCATAACCATACGGCACCCTGGGAAAATAGTGTGGTCAGTACTGTGCTCCGGCCGCCTGATTTTCCCCTTGCTGCTTCGACTGCATCATTAGCACCAAGGTACCCATTAATAAATTAATTAAATGCTGGGTTGGCCTAGGGGCCGTAAGGGAGGCCGAATCCAACCCATGAACGAAGACAATAGGTGATAAAGAACATTAGTGCTTGCTCGGGATTTGAACTCAGGTCCTCCAGAATATATGTCCAGTGCTCTACCACTGAGCTAACCTCGCCCCCAGTGAAAAATAATAAATAACTATTATTTTTTTCCTCTTATTTATTTCTGCAGAGTTCCGCAAGAAAGGCCATTAACTCATTAGAGCGGCAGAATCAAATTAGTAGATAGTCAATTTGTTATAGAATTAACAAAGCAAACAAGAATTATAGAATTATAGAATTAACAAAGCAAACAAGAATTATAGAATTAACAAAGCAAACAAGAATTATAGAATTAACAAAGCAAATGTGTCCATCACTACACAGAAACACATCACCCTATTCACAGATTCTTTAAGTTCTTTGTTCTCCCTCACAGACATTTATAACACTCATCCAATAGTCACAGATATTCTTGAACAGATAAACACATTACAACATAATAACATTGGGATCACTATGCTGTGGCTACCAGGGCATTATAATTTACTTAGAACGACTGACGTGGACATCCTAGCAAAGCTAGCTACAAGACGTCGCACTGAAGACTTTTTACTGGTTACAGAACCCGACATGAAACACGTTGTAAGGACTCACGTACTCAATAAATGGCAGGCTGAATGGTTATCTTTAAATGACAACAAGCTTCGGGAGGTAAAGCCATTCATAAAACAATGGAACTCCAGCTATAGAAGCTCCCGGAGAGAAGAAGTAGTCCTTACAAGACTTAGAATAGGACATACACTACTAACTCACTCTTACTTCATGACAAAACAAGACATACCACTATGTACAGAATGCAATAAGACATTAACAGTAAAACACTTACTAACAGACTGCAGGAAGCGTGAAAACATCAACATGCCACATGATATGAACGAACTTTTGACAGATGGTAGCCCACACATATCTATTATTTTAGACTTTCTAAAACACATAAATATTTACGGAGGAATATAGAAAAACGTAAATTTTGAAGTATGTTAAAATTAATTTTATAATTCAATTTTATTTGTACAAAATAAAGGGAAAAGGTTTAGTTTATTAAAAATAATTTATTACTTATCTGTTTTTTATTTTATAGTTGACCTTTCTGTTTGGTATTTTTATTATTCTATTTTTTTTTCTCTCTTTTTGCCCTTTTTTTTTTTTTGTCTTGTATAGTTGATAGATTCAGTTATTTAATTTTTTATTTAAATGTTTTATTTTTGATGTGCTAGACCTTTTATTTTGCTTGCTCTCTAGGTGTTTATAGAGCTAATCGCCTAGTTGCTAGCTCTTAAATCATATAAATAAAATAAAAAAAACAAAGCAAACATAAATGATAAAATAATTATATACCTTAAAAATTTAAAAT
Source organism: Gonocerus acuteangulatus (assembly GCA_946811695.1). NCBI lineage: Eukaryota > Metazoa > Arthropoda > Insecta > Hemiptera > Coreidae > Gonocerus > Gonocerus acuteangulatus. Next base: position 25,414,845 of record OX328124.1, read on the forward strand.
AGAATAAAATATTTTTATTAAAAGTTACATATAATTATACTTTCGAGTAAGGAACTTTTGTCAGTAAGTTTTATAAAAGCAGGAAGTTGCTGCGTTGTCTGCAGTCCGTCAGTAATGGTTTAGCAGTTAGAGTTCTGTTACACTGTCTACACGTCAGTAAGTTTTATAAAAGCAGGAAGTTGCTGCGTTGTCTGCAGTCCGTCGGTAATGGTTTAGCAGTTATGTTACACTGTCTACACGTCAGTAAGTTTTATAAAAGCAGGAAGTTGCTGCGTTGTCTGCAGTCCGTCGGTAATGGTTTAGCAGTTAGAGTTCTGTTACACTGTCTACACGTCAGTAAGTTTTATAAAAGCAGGAAGTTGCTGCGTTGTCTGCAGTCCGTCAGTAATGGTTTAGCAGTTAGAGTTCTGTTACACTGTCTACACGTTGCTGCGTTGTCTGCAGTCCGTCAGTAATGGTTTAGCAGTTAGAGTTCTGTTACACTGTCTACACGTCAGTAAGTTTTATAAAAGCAGGAAGTTGCTGCGTTGTCTGCAGTCCGTCGGTAATGGTTTAGCAGTTAGAGTTCCGTTACACTGTCTACACGTCAGTAAGTTTTATAAAAGCAGGAAGTTGCTGCGTTGTCTGCAGTCCGTCGGTAATGGTTTAGCAGTTAGAGTTCTGTTACACTGTCTACACGTCAGTAAGTTTTATAAAAGCAGGAAGTTGCTGCGTTGTCTGCAGTCCGTCGGTAATGGTTTAGCAGTTAGAGTTCTGTTACACTGTCTACACGTCAGTAAGTTTTATAAAAGCAGGAAGTTGCTGCGTTGTCTGCAGTCCGTCGGTAATGGTTTAGCAGTTAGAGTTCTGTTACACTGTCTACACGTCAGTAAGTTTTATAAAAGCAGGAAGTTGCTGCGTTGTCTGCAGTCCGTCGGTAATGGTTTAGCAGTTAGAGTTCTGTTACACTGTCTACACGTCAGTAAGTTTTATAAAAGCAGGAAGTTGCTGCGTTGTCTGCAGTCCGTCAGTAATGGTTTAGCAGTTAGAGTTCTGTTACACTGTCTACACGTTGCTGCGTTGTCTGCAGTCCGTCGGTAATGGTTTAGCAGTTAGAGTTCTGTTACACTGTCTACACGTCAGTAAGTTTTATAAAAGCAGGAAGTTGCTGCGTTGTCTGCAGTCCGTCAGTAATGGTTTAGCAGTTAGAGTTCTGTTACACTGTCTACACGTCAGTAAGTTTTATAAAAGCAGGAAGTTGCTGCGTTGTCTGCAGTCCGTCAGTAATGGTTTAGCAGTTAGAGTTCTGTTACACTGTCTACACGTCAGTAAGTTTTATAAAAGCAGGAAGTTGCTGCGTTGTCTGCAGTCCGTCAGTAATGGTTTAGCAGTTAGAGTTCTGTTACACTGTCTACACGTTGGTCTTTCTTTTCTTAGATAAGATAAAATTACTTTTTCTTGTCGTGCGAATGATTCAATGGAATAGAAAGCCTAGATTATAAACCAACATTCTATTTTCATTTTTTATATATTAATTTTGGGAGGCCCGGTGGCCGTGAGTTAAGGCGTGAGCACATAACAATCCGTACCAAAGGTCGTGGGTTTGATTCCCACTATGGAGTGGTGGCTTTTCTTTAGAAAAAAAGAAAATGCATCAGTCCTATCCTGGCTAGAAAAGTGTGGTAACCTATAGATAGCCCGTCCCAAAATTCTTAGATAATAATAATGGACGTTAAAATTTAAATTCAATAAATACATTAATTTTGTTTGTTTATAATAATTCGTGAAAATTTCAATACCTACCTCGAACTGCGTATTGAAGGAAAGCTTCCACAACCGAACATTGATAATATCGTGGATGCAAATGCAAAGTATCGAATGGGAAAAGTTGTTTGGTACCTTCTAGATTATGCGTATTGAAGGAAAGCTTCCACAACCGAACATTGATAATATCGTGGATGCAAATGCAAAGTATCGAATGGGAAAAGTTGTTTGGTACCTTCTAGATTATGCGTATTGAAGGAAAGCTTCCACAACCGAACATTGATAATATCGTCGATGCAAATGCAAAGTATCGAATGGGAAAAGTTGTTTGGTACCTTCTAGATTATGCGTATTGAAGGAAAGCTTCCACAACCGAACATTGATAATATCGTGGATGCAAATGCAAAGTATCGAATGGGAAAAGTTGTTTGGTACCTTCTAGATTATGCGTATTGAAGGAAAGCTTCCACAACCGAACATTGATAATATCGTCGATGCAAATGCAAAGTATCGAATGGGAAAAGTTGTTTGGTACCTTCTAGATTATGCGTATTGAAGGAAAGCTTCAACAACCGAACATTGATAATATCGTCGATGCAAATGCAAAGTATCGAAAGGGAAAAGTTGTTTGGTACCTTCTAGATTAATGTAAATGTAATCTTATTATTTATTTTAATTGGATAGGATAGGATATGGGTTTAGAGGGGATAAACATTTAAGTTATTACGTCCTTGATGTGTGTACGTATAAGTTTTAAATTCTGTATTTTTTTTTCTTTTTAATAAATATATACATACACATATACATGCATATACACATATATACATATTAAACTGATCCAGTTTAACATCAGCAAATGAATAATTGTTTTTTATTTTTATTTTTTTTAATTTTTAATTTTTTTTATTATCATGTTTTTTAATTTTACTTAGCATGTTTTTTATTTAATTTTACTTTATTTTAATTAGACTTCATGCACGTTCGTTAGTTTGATATTCTTTAATTTGATAATTATTTTCTTTAATTTTCGAGAGTTTGCCACAACTTACATCAGTTCAACAGCAATCAGTATAGATTGAAAATGAAAAATGCGTTTTTCACATTCGATACTTTGCATTTGTATCGACAATATCTATCTTTGCAGTCTCAACAGTCAAGGATCACTTATCGATTCATTCATTTCAGGGACCTTGGAAGAGTAAGGGCGAATCACAAAAATCGATTTTTTTTTCTGATTAAGAAATAACATGAGGTTTCGCCTTGTTTCTCTAGTTTGCCTTTAGTTCTCAAGTTAAAGAGAATAGCAGCATCATCATGAAAAATTCAATGTCCTATTTCAAGGGTGAATCCCGGGTCTGAAACGTCTTTCCTAGCATTTTGTTACCCATAAATCACTCGTACAAATTATAATTAAAACATTGAATTTCAATTGCATACTTTTTCAATCAGATTTATGAATCAGGATTCCATAGAGTGAACATTCCCCCTTGCTATCTGAAGCGCTTCTTGAACTTTAACTTCGATTTCCCAACATCCGGAATTCGTGATTCGCCCTTACTCTTCCAAGGTCCTGAATATGAGACTCATCCGGGGATATAGTATTCGTTTAAAGAATTCTGAAAATTGTCATAAATAAAACTTCTACTGCCTTAGAAAGACGTCCAAAAAGTCGTGCGTAAGGATTATAGATGCTACACCATTCAAAAGATGGTCCAAACAGCCTAATGCAGTCCATGAATAGACGGACGTGTTCACTTCCACCCGGAGAAATGAATGCTTGGAAATCGAAGGTCCTCCAAGACCCATTTCTTTCTGTAGTATCTAGGACTCGGCTTTGACTAGCCGTATCAATCATCGAATATCCTTCCTCTTCCTCTGCAGGAAGGAGGAAAGCTATTAAATTCACTTTATACACCTTTCGAGTCACGAGCCCGAGGTTCACCTATATCGGCGGGGATTCCAACTGTTAGAGATCTTGGGGACAATTGATTCGGGACCGGGTGTGTGGACTGTTAGTCATTGTGATGTCCTCTGCCGGGATCTGGGGCGACCCGTGGGGTTCCCAGCCGATGTATACAAAAGGCTTCTGAAGGCCTTTAGCTGTTACGACAAGTACCGGTAAGCCACAGGCTCTTCAGAAATGGAGCTGCCAAGCCTTTTAACTCCTTATAAGGACGCTATGGTGACAACAAACCCAAAACACCATTCCCGAATTTCTCAAATACCCCAGCTGGAATTTCTCCTTTAAAATTCTTTAAAAAGAATGCGCACAATATTATCATAATCACTGATCCGCGTAAAGTGTCACCTATATATAAGGAATATAACATATTCTTAATTTAATATACACTTATTAGACAGTTCAAAAAAATTTAACTTTTTGTGTACCTTTTTAATTGATTACAATATTTTTTTACTGCTTTGCGACTACATTTGTCTATTTTCAAAACTATTGTTTTTGTTTTTTTTATTGAAACCAGTGTTTTCCGGATTTCTGGTTAATGTATCGCAAATGACCGATCCGATCTTTTTTAGAATCTACATTAAATTTCCAATAAGAAACAACCGTTATTAAAATGTAGTAATGTAGATAAAGAGTTATACTAAGAGCCATATGAATGTGAAATATTGTTATTAGTGTTTTCTTATTTTTTTTTTTTTCGTTTTTAACGGCACATCAACTATTTGTCTATTAGCGCCGGTTTTCTTAAATTATTGAATCTTTTCTTAATCAGCTAATTCTAGACTTAGAGGTTTGCCTCCGCATCAAAAGCTTTGCCTTATTTAATAAGGCATACACGCATTACCCACGAGTACCTGATGACAAAAACGGACAAACCGAAATGCACGACTTGTAACACAGATCTTACTGTAAAACATATTCTAACAGACTGTCGGTTGAGGCATAACTTGGACATTCCTCATGACCTGAGAGACATACTTTCTGAAGGCAGCCATTATATTAACACAATATTGACATATTTAAAAAACACTAACATGTACGACAAAATATAATACATAACCATAAGAATCCATTTCACCTTTTTTGCAATAATAATGAAATCTAATTCACTCTATTAATTAAATAAACACATCATTCATTCTAATTGTATTTAATTATTTTTCTTCATACATATTTCTATTTAATTTTTGTTTCCTTTACGATCTATACCTCATACAAACATACTTATATCATTGTCTGTAGCAACTACTGTTTTGGAGTGTCATCGTTAAGTTCAACACCTGCATCAGCTTAATTCAGGAAATTAAATGCTCTTCGCTTTAGATGCGGAGCATCATCATAAATAAATAAATAAAATAAATATTTAATAAGCTTTAAAATGGTATCTCGTTACTTTAGAAAAAAAGTTACTTGAATCTAATTTTTCTGATTTCTAAGCCCAAACCAATATATTTTCTATGGCGTGGAGAAGCCATCCTGGACACATTCTTTAATTTCACACGATTATGGTGATGTCCAATCCTTCCCACATTAGGTACACACCCGTTTTGCTCTGACTAAGGGTTGGGAGACACTTCGGAATAAGTGTGAAAGATGACAGAAGAACATATTGGAAATAATTAAAATTATTTATGCCCGGCGCGCCGCACAGTGGTCAAAAACCGCCCAAAAGCGCTCAAAACTCAATAACATTTGATATTGTTAGTTTAGAAACCTGAAATTAAAATATTTCAACTAGGACACGATTTTTCACTCGGATCAATTCAGACATTTTTTGCAGTCAACACTGACTTGAGTAGGTACTGCAAAAAAAATCCATCTTCGATTTGATTCCAATGTTTACATAGAGATAACGCGCGTCTGTCTTACCGAGTTCGTTCACCTCTAGCACCGAAGTAGGCAGGTTTATGCAGCTAATTTCAGTCTGGGGTCTTTCTATACATGCCCACGGAATATTTATGCCCGAAATTAGAGAGACGCAAAAGCTATATGACAAAACGAAATTTGATACGTGTATTTTTTTTTACTTTTTCAGTATCCCCGTCCATAAAGGCGATTCAAAAAATACAAAACTATTTTTTTTTGCCCTTCGAACGTCCCATTAAAACAAGAAAACCATGTGTCAACCTTATTGGTCTGAATAAGTAAAGTTAAAGGAAGTTTTGGGAAATTTTCTTCGTTTCTAGTACCTCAATGATTAACCACCGTCCTGCAATCAACGGTGGGAGCCTAAAACTCAAGAAATGGCACTCTCACGAGGTATTAAACATATATTTAAGGCAAATGGGTTCAGAGAAAATACTTCAAAAAATCAAGTTTTAAGCGCTTTTTGACCACTGTGCGCCGTATCGTTATTTACAGTTTTTCATTAAAAAAAAAAATAGTTTCGAAAATAGACAAAAGTTTGAATAGCTCTGCTAAATGTTGAGATAGAACGCTCATTTCTACTTCCCTGAACTACAAATGAGGTGTAGAATAAACCCCTAAAATTATGACATCTTAATGCAGGACACCCTGTTTATTATATTATTTGCAGTGGTTACATTGCAGAGGAATTTTCTGATATTTCGGGTGTTTTTACAAGTTGTCATTGAATCAATGAAACATCGATCTAACCTCCACCAAATGTATTCCATTAAAAAAGCAGAATGTTTAGGAAGCTAATTCCTGCTTAATGAGCCATATTTAGGAGTGTTGTTAAATGATAAAGGATGTTTGCTAGCTAATAAGGACAGAGATATAGCGATAATACGACAGCCTACAAGTAGCCACAACCTTCACTACAGCCTACCCTCCATGGATGTCCTTCCAGGCAACAATAGCAGTTTCATCTCCAACCTAAACCAGCCAGCTCTTCGGCTACGCTAGTTAATTACTTCGGAGAGAAGAAAAACGTAAAATGCGTCAAATAAGCAGGAAATTCTTTAGTTCTGGAACCCTGAAGAATCTGCACCCTCTGTATTAATAACGGACAAAATATTAAAACTTGTAATATGGCTATGAGATAACGTGAATGTATTAATTTTTATTTATTGTCTTGGTTCCTTTTAGGAATCATTTTTATTTTAATTATGACGTTTAAATTTAACCTTATTTATTGACAGGACATGCACACCTGAAGACGAAACGCCGAAATGATATAATAGAAGCATACCTTGAACTTTAAAGGGTTATTCCTCACCTTGGATTGTATTACATTAAAACCTTTTATTTTGTTAATGCTCCGCCTCCATGGCTAATAGCACATAATCCTCACTGTGAGTCCATGGATTTAGGCGCTGCACCAATCGATGCCACTCCAAAAAATCATCCATATATATCAGTAAAAAAAAAAAATAAAAAAATAAAAAATAAAAAAAATAAAAAATTATTATTATAAAAAGAAGTAAAACGTTTTAGATGTAACTACTAATTGTGCAAAAATGGTACGTGGTAGAAAAAAAAAAACACGATTACAGCTTTGGAATGAGCACATCAAATTTAGTAAAGTAGACCTATTTTGGAGGAAACCCCAGAATCATGCATTTCGGTGATATTTAATATACGTGGTTGTTTGTCTTTTGTCATCTGCATCTTTTTTATTACTGTTATTTAGCGTACTTCTATAAAATGTTTATATCTGTTCTGGTCAGGAAAGTTTACAATAGTAAGTCATAATATTGCCCCATCAATCGAATTAAACGAATACTTTTCGTAGATGCATTTTTTGGACTCTCATGATTCCAAAAAGTCTACTGCTCACAGCTGATTGCCGCTTTTAGTAGTAACACAAGTTTAAGCGTGATCATTGTAGGGCAAGATTCGCCGTTGCACACTTGGGCTTTATATTGAATTGGATTTTCATGAAATAATTTACGTGATTAATTCTATTTTTAATTGACCTTCCGCCAGCCTTATACATTATTAGAAAAATGTTCTACATTGTAAAATATTGATACTGTCCCCTGAATTTCTGCAGATATAATGTTTCCCTTGTAAGAATGCTGTAGCCAGCTTTATACGGAGAATAGGCTTCCACATGAAGAGAGACTGAGTTTCATGGCACATCAGCGTGCCTATCCTAGTATGCTTCTATTGTATTCCTTCGCATATAGCAACAACCTCCTTCTCAGTTCTACCTCATTCAACAACCCTAATAGCTCAATTAGCTTCATGTTTTATGCAATTTCTCGATTATTCATTCCTGTAAAAATGTTACTGACATTTTTCTTGCCTATCTGATCCCAAAATTTTATTTTACAACAAATTTCATTTTTTTACTACCGTGGCTTATATTTGTGAAGTGTAAAGAAAATGGAGGAAAGTGTGTGCACACCGTCAAGTCCTCTTATTATATCTCCACCAATAGAGACAAGACAATAACTATTTTTTATCTTGCAATAAAGAATTATATTACTTATTCTTGTTACAATTTTCTCATTTTTTATTATAGTTAATTGTGAAACACTTTGTAGTTTATTTTATTTATTTATTTTTTGTAGATTTCATATGTTTTAAGTACTTTATTGGAATCTATTTTTTACTCTTTTATTTTATATTGTTTTTTATTCATTTTGTTTGATTAACCATTCACGTGAGCTAATCACCTAGCTGTTGTGGATCTCCGTAAATGAATAAATAAATAAATAATAATAATATTTGATATAATAACTGTGATCGGGGTCTCCCGTGGTCTAGTGGCTAGCGCGCTAGATTCATAAGCGGGAGATGGTGGGTTCGATCCCCACCGGCGCAGTAGGAATCTCAGGGCTCACTGAGAAAATTCCTGGCTGCACCCTGGATGTCGGCGCTAATGACCAAGAATTATGTCGATGCGCCGTTAAAAAAAAAAAAAAAAAAAAAAAAAAAAAAAAAAAAAAAAAAAAAAAAAAACTGTGATAAACAATGCTTAATGCATCATATAAAAATAATTTTAAAAGACTTATATTAATGCAAGGACTACAAAGCCTATATTACGGAAGTTGAAAAACTGAGTACAAATTTAAAATGCTTTCTAAGGAAGTATGAAATAATGGATCAATTCCCAAATCAAACCTCACATTTTAAATTATTTTAAGAAATAGCCTCAATAATAAAAACAATACATTATGCTGCCTACAAACAATGATGGATAAATTGATCAACATAAAATAATAAGACTTCTTAGATCATATCGTCCCTACCATGTCAAACTATCGAATATAAAATTTCAGATTCGAGAGTTTGCTCTTGGATTGTAGACGATACCGCTTGCTTATGTTGTTAGAATTTCGAAATGAAACTTGGTAGGTCTTAGTTATGTTGCATGAGGTTACTTTTGACGGTTTAGTTGACTTTGTAACATTCTCCAGTTTTTCTCCAGCGCATCTAACTCTTGATTTTCCAATGGCGGCAGGTATTTTTTATGACGAATTCTGATAGAAAATTTAATTTTAAGTCTAATTTATTCCGAGACATCTTTTGATCCGACGCATCGTTTGCGCGTAAAACGCAAAAAAACTGAAAAATATCGCCCTTTTGTAGACAAATTCCTATTTATCACTGAAACCAAGCCTTTTACGTAAAAACACCTCGATACAAACGTTGTAGCCTATTAATTTTACTTTCAGGTGATACCAAGATCAAAGTTGTAGGTTTAATATGTAACGGGATATTATGAATGAAAAATATACCTTAAAAGTTTTAAAAAGTAACAATTCAGAAAATCTATATGAATAGAAAAAAATTAGCTGACATAAACAATAAAAAAAAAGTACTTATTTACTTTATGAAAAAAAAGTATATAAAAATTATTATAAAACAGAACAGAATAAATTTATTTTTCCATATGAAATTATTATATCATAAAAATAAAAAAAAAAATTTTGCCTTTGTTTTCATTTATAATACCCCATTAAATATTTAATCTACAACTTTGATCTTGGTATCATCTGAAAAGAAAATTAATAGGCTACAACGTTTACTTTGAGGTGTTTTTACGTACAAGGCTTGGTTTCAGTGATAAATAGGAATTTGTCTACAAAAGGGCGATATTTTTCAGTTATTTGCGTTTTACGCGCAAACGGTGCGTCGGATCAAAAGATTTCTGGGAATAAATTAGTCTTAAAATTAAATTTTTTATCAGAATTCATCATAAAAAATACCTGCCGCCATTGGAAAATCAAAATTTAGATGCGCTGGAGAAAAACTGGAGAATGTTACAAAATCAACTAAACCTTCATTAGAAACCTCATGCAACATAACTAAGATCTACCAAGTTTCATTTCGAAATTCGAACAACTCTAGGAGGAAATGGGGGTGGACACATATACTGGGACACCCTGTATATGGTAGGCCTCTTATTTTAAATTATGGTAAAGTCTATGGTGATTTCAAATTTCATTTTTGGTCCTTAAATATTAAATCAAACATTTAGTATTTATGGGCCTAAAATTTATTTATTTATTTAAATTCTAATGTCCATTATAATTAACACAGAATTTTAGGACGGGTTATCTATAGGTTACCATCCTTTTCTAGTCAGGATAGGGCTGATACATTTTGTTTTTTTTTTTTTTTTTTCAAAGAAAAGCCACTAATCCTAGTGGGAATCGAACCCACAACCTTTGGCTCAGAGTTTTATGTGCTCACGCCTTAACGATCGCGGCCATGGTGCCTCCGGTTATTTATTTATTTATTTACGGAGCTTCACAACAGCAAGGCGATTTGCTCACGTAAATGGTTAATTAAACAAAATGAATATAATCAATATAAAATAAAAGAGTAAAAATTAGATTATAATAAAGTATTTAAATTATATTAAATTTACACAAAATTATTAAATAAAAATAAAATAAAGTAAATAAATACCAAAAAAATGTATATATATATATATATATATAGTCTAATAAAAAATAAAAATGATTATTGACTAAGTAAAATCACAATATACCTTAACACAACTTAGTATAAGGTACCTAATGTATTGTATCATTATGTACCTCATTCAATGTATTTTCATTGTTATTAGTGACATAGGAGATTTTTCCTCCTTACTCTTCATTTTACTTTTATTTATTTATTTTTTTTTATGTAGATGCCTGATGATGCACCTGAAAAGGTTTAAAACGTCGCCAATATAAGCCAATGTTTTAAACAATTTTTGGGAGCAGCTCCTTCTACTTTCTTCAAAAATCCTTTATTCTTTCCACCCTCACTTTAACTTACATATGTATAGTGGTTATTTTATTTTACAGATGTGGACTCTGTTTTACTTTCTGCTTTACTATTCCGAAATTTTATATCTTTATCCCACCCATATTTACTAGAACAATGTTTAAATACAAATAATTATTATTATCACCTATACTTCTGGTTAGTTATTTGTTAGGTCAGGGCTAGAAAGGTAAAGAATCAAGATTCTGAGGCTAATCACATGTGCTCTGAAATGATGTTAGGCCATTCCATCCATGCATGATGACCTCGGATCCTGACAATAATTAAAACCTGTTCAATATCTTACTATTTCCTGAGACTAGATAATCTGATTGTAGAAGAAACACTCCGTCGCTTCTGAGGAAAATAGTGAAATATTCTTCTCGTTAATAGCCCAATTAACGGACTCAATTGCTGATGGCAAATTTATGCGTTTGGTTAATTGTTGGATGCAATTGACAGGAAAACGAATTTGTAGAATATAATGTTCGAACTGATTTCATACTGAAATTAATTCAAACGATAACTTCTTTGTTTTAAGATTTAGATCATGGGCGTATATAAGGAGCCCATGAACGGGCCCAGGACCAGATCATGGGCCTTACTTCTCAGAGCCAGACTGAAAATTCTAGTACTTTGCTATAGGACTTTTTAAAATTATTTTCATTTTGAGTTTTGAGCGCAATGAGAATAAAAGCCGATAATCGGTGCAGCAAAGGTCACTTGCGGTACTTGCAGTTCTATTACGGCTCGTAATAAAATTTACTATTCTGGAACTGCACTAAAAAAATTATAGATCCCATTCCAATAAATATAGGCTACGCCCGTCTGTATTTCTGAACCCCATTCTTTTTACAAGCTCATAACCTATACATTTTTTCCAATAAACGAGGCCCGGCCCGGGCCCCCAAAACAGTACCCGGCAGTCCCCTCCGTGTGGCGGCTCTGGGGCTGAGAGGACTGCAGCCCCCTCGAAATTTTCATTTCATCGGTAAAATTATGTCATAAAACCTTTAAAAATAAATAAAGATTATTTAATTCATAAAATATATTTTATTTTAGGCGTAATAGCGTTTTAGTTGGCTAAAACCATTCCAAGTTCTAAATTGTTAGTATTCCATATCCCGGAAATGGCCCCAGCCCCCCTCCCGTTTTAGTTGGCTAAAACCATTCCAAGTTCTAAATTGTTAGTATTCCATATCCCGGAAATGGCCTCAGCCCCCCTCCCGTTTTAGTTGGCTAAAACCATTCCAAGTTCTAAATTGTTAGTATTCCATATCCCGGAAATGGCCCCAGCCCCCCTCCCGTTTTAGTTGGCTAAAACCATTCCAAGTTCTAAATTGTTAGTATTCCATATCCCGGAAATGGCCCCAGCCCCCCTCCCGTTTTAGTTGGCTAAAACCATTCCAAGTTCTAAATTGTTAGTATTCCATATCCCGGAAATGGCCCCAGCCCCCCTCCCGTTTTAGTTGGCTAAAACCATTCCAAGTTCTAAATTGTTAGTATTCCATATCCCGGAAATGGTCCCAGCCATTTAATTTAATTATACTGCTTCTACCCTGCTGGGTCATTGGCAGTGCAGTCAGGCAGATGTCTTTGTAAATGTTGATGTTTTTTAATAAACGTGAGGAGTTTTTGAATCGTTTGTTCGTCGTGTAGTAAAACTTCTTGCAGTGTCTCGGGTATCTTGAGTGTTAGTCTGATGAGATAGAATGTGTACTATTGAATTAGTATATGTTCTACAGTGTTTTGTGTGTCACATGTGGTGCACGTTGGGTGATGGAGGTTGTAAAGTAGGTAGCTGTGGGTCAGTGCAGTATGTCCTATTCTTAGTCTTGTCAAAATGGTCTCTTCTCGTCTTGAATGTCGTTGAGCTTTAGTCCAAGCGTCTGTATTATTTTTAATGCTTATTTGGGTGCGATGGGTTCCGAACCATGTGAGGTTCCATTTTGCACTTAGCCTGTTGGGCAGTTTGTTCGTTGAGTGTGATCCCGCAATGTGATGGCACCCACATAAATGATATTTTTTTAAGGCTGGTAATATGGCATTGATTTTACCAGAGAGAACTCTGAATTAATAAATGATTGCATTTTCTGAAGAAAATGATTTTCAGAAGAATGTACATTTGAACGTTTAACAGACTTCATAACTAAAATTTAGGATTAAGAAGGTTACCGAAGAGCGTTTCTGTATAGAAATATAGTTTCTTATTAGCCCAAACACAAATATTCAATCTCTACCAAGGATAATAATAATAATACACAGAAAATAGAGAAAAAAATTATTTATTCTTGTCTTCATAAGTTAATTTACTTTAGATGATTTAATATGATATTAATCCAGGTCCCGGATGGGCTATTTTCGATTAGTAAGTCGTGTAAGTTCTGTGGAACTACTAGATCGTCTCGCAATCTGCAGTCAGTAAGTATTTGTTTGATGTCTCATTAATAAATAAATAAAAAATAAAAAAATTAGACAAATTTTTGGGGGTCTCTCGTGGTCTAGTGGCTAGCGCCTTAGATTCTCATAAGCGGGAAGTGGTGGGTCCAATCCCCGCCGGCGGTAGAAATTTTCTCATCCCACGGCTTGTTGGGAAAATTCCTCGCTGCACCGAAGCGCCGTAAAAAAAAAGAAGAAAAAAAAATTAGGCAAATTTCATAAATCCGGAGTTAGTTTTTTAAAGATTGGGGTTATACCTTTAGCAAACCAACGAATACGAGAGTAATATAACATATCCCATTTGTGTAACATATTTCCTGTTTGCTAAGACATGACTAAGCCAACGCACAAGTAGCATAACATTCCGTGCAACATTGGACCATGACATTGTCCTTGTGAGAAAGAGAAAATGTGCATTATACTGGTATGTTCTACAGGGGAGAGGGAGAGAGATACTGTTACAGGGGTAGGTGGGGGTGGGAGACACCGTGTACCGCCCTTCCATCTTCAAGCTGTGTCAGTCCTCCCTCGTCTTCTATAGGAATCACAGTCTCGGCTCGATCTGTCTTCTATCGCTGGATCTTGTCACGATGTGAGTAAACCAAGTGATCTTATATATCTATAGTCGTAGAAGGATAAGTCCTAAAGATGGTGGGATATAAGCACAATCTTCATACCTACAAATAGTGTAGTTTTATAACAACAACAAAAAAAAAAGAAGTGAATTGTTAGCAATAGCTTTGCAGTTTAGAAATTGGACATGAATAGCAATTTATATATAATTAAAAAATTAATTAGTGTTAACCGTTCAAAATTACTAACTAAACCTTAGGTAATCGACGGCTAAAGAAGCAATCCTGGAAAGAATAAGTTCTTGGTAGCAATCTTCATTTATATTGTGGCCTGAAACATAAAAATGTTTTCTACAGAAAACCATTATAATGACCCATATCGGTTCAAAAAAATAAAGGTTTTATATAATCCTAGCTGAAAACGGGCTCAGTTTATTGTTATTTTAAAAGATGAACCTCACCAAATAATTTGAAACGCCTCTAAATATATGGTGTTGGAAGAATTACAAGACCTGAAAAAAGTCACTTAGAAAATAGTATGTTATTTTAAATAATAGTGTTTAAATAGGCTTCAATTTATGTATTTTATATTAAAAAAAATTCACCGTCTTCTGATCCAAAAAATGTTAAAAATGAAAAAAATCTTTTATCGTTTAATCTTTTTGATGTCCATGGTAAACATTCTAATGCTATTCATATTTATAGTTAAAAAATAATAAAAAAATCATAAAAAGCCATGAAAAGAGATTCAGTTGTTGGAGACTTCAATGTTGGGTTTGCTGGATAAGGGAAATCATACGATAGAAATAAATGTGTGATATTTTGAATTAAACTAAGAACATTTTAAAAGCATAAAATAAATCTACATTTTAAATTAAGTCCCTAATAATCTACTTCTATACCGCCCAACAAGCATCTAATTTAATGAAATGTGTTTCTTAATACAAACAGTTAAACAACTTTTTTTATTATCAGGCCTTAAAAAAATGTCTAATGTACTATAAAATATGCTTAAAAAAAATACTTATAAATTAAGATTTTTACCTTTCCCTTCGACTCCAGCCACTAGTCGGAGTAGAAGGGAGCTTGGGTAGGCCCCCTTCAACTTCATCTGAGCATCTTTCTGACGTTAATCGAGATAAAAGTTGGGTGGCGTTGAGTTCAGGACCATCATATTGTATCATTTTATTAGGTTAATTCATATACAGAATGTAAAAATCAATAAATAAAGAAAAATAGACATAAACCAGAAAAAAAAAAAATTAAAATCTGACTTAAACACTAACAAAAACTGTTAATTGCTCGAAATTATATTTTTGAAGCACCTAACATCTCTTCCATGGTATTATGAAAGTGTTTTTCATTCATTGTCTTCTTGCTCGATTGATCCTTACACAGTAATCCAAAAGAACAATTTTCGTCGTTGTATAAAAGGTTGTTTACAACCATAAAAAAATTGATTTCGAGAAATCTTTGTAAATTATAAGGGGATTTATTAATTAATTTGTGTTTATCACTTCTTGTCGATCGGACTAATATATCTGATGAAGAAATAATTTATTATTATTTTTGCTTAACACTTAAAGTGAAATTAACATCCGCGGCGAGCCAATATGTTCATATATATATATATATATATATATATATATATATATATATATATATAAAGATTATACTTATTATTATCCATTAAAATATACTCTCCTGAAGAACTATATTATACTCGGTGTTGCTTGCAAGCTGATGGGTTGATCTGAGAGAGAGAGGATGGAGTTACGACAGACAGGATTTTGCTGGCTTATCTTTAGCATCTAACAGCCATCTCTCTGACAACCAAACCTTAGCCACAAGTCTTATACCACTCCATTCATCTTATACCGCCTTTCGAGAATATTCTGTACGAGATCTGACTGAGAATAATTCTCTTCTTTTATATTTTTTTGTCTATATTAAAAAGCGTTCAAACCAGCGCGAAAACAAAAACTAAAAAATATATCCAAGTTCACATTGAAAACCATCTCCTTTAACGGTTAAAAGGTTATTTGAAGGGCATTAGAACCAATCCTAAAGCTCTCTTCTGTTATTGATTTTTCCTAAACTCAGCAGAACATGTAACGTACGAGCTAAACATATACAAATAATTTTCAAGCTGCCAACTACAATGTATTTTAGCTTTTTTTTTTTTAATAATTTATTTAAACCCTTCTGTTCTTTTTTCTAAGCATCCCATAGGGCTGTTATTTTGGTATGAAAAGTTGTACTGGATGTATGAAAAGTATTTAACTAATAGTATACATATATTAGAAAGGGAATGGAAAAATGGTTTTATGTATGTATTTATATATTTACAAATTCATGTTACTTGATTGTTCCTCATGTTACGAAAAATATGTGTGGAATTGTCTTGAAAATACGTCATATTGTGGAGACAAGATGTTCCAAACCGTATATACAGCTGATGATGCCGGATTTCAACGCGCTTCCCTCCAAAAAAACAAAAGTGCTCACATATATAAGGGTTATATTTATTACAACATTAAATAGTTCGGAATATTGTTTTTTTTTTGGGGGGGGGATTTAATAGTTAAAATAGAAACATTATTGCATTCTAAAAATACTGTTCTCTCCATATAGGTTCTCTCTCTAGTGTCGAGGAAAATTAGCAAAACACAGAAAATGTTATTACTGAAGTAGAAATATTTTTCTTATTTTTTGTTAATAATTTATCCCTCCCTCGACATTTCGGGATTCTTAAATGGCCGATTCAATAATATATTTATGAAAATTTGTGCCACAAAACTACTAAACCATGTTCTTCTGGATTTTTTAAATCCAACTGAACAAATTTCCAGGATTTTTATCAACGTGGATTAGAGCAAGTTAAATAAATAATCCTTTCATATAACAGAAATAGTATAAGCATTATCGAGATAAGATGAATATTTGGGTTTTCAGAATTATCAATAAAATATTATTTGACTCCTCATTTAAATATTACCGGCTTTAGAATTAAAATTATTTATTTATGTTTGAAACAAAAAGGTGATGAAACAATTCATAATGTTATTTAGAACACACACAAAAATCGTATTAACAAAGTGAAGCATAATAAAGTTTATCGGTACTGTTTATATTTAGTAATTATTCTTAGTCATGTGTTCACCAGTGAGTTTTAATAGCTTATGAATATAATACTAAAATATATTGCAGTAAAGTAAATCGTATGTATATTATTAATCTTCTGATATAAGTATACATTTATTCCTGTACAGTCCTCATATTCTGTCAAATAGGTAGTTATTTTTCAAGTAATTGTAAACCTTGTCTATAAATTGACTCCTAGAATTTGATTGTGTGCGGATTTAGCAAAATAAACGAATGCTAATTTAAAACTGTTCTTATCATCATTGCGTTTTCGTTATCATCTCAAGAGTATTGCTCAAGAACACAGAAATTATGACTCTCATAATAAACTGACGTATAATTACTAACCATAACTAGCAGGATGTTTTGGGTAATTGAGAGATAACAATAATCCGGCCTCGTCTATAGTAATAATGCGTTAAATATTTCATTAATACATAAACAATTTTTTAGTCACCAAATAAAAAAAAAATCAGTCCCTTAACAGGCCACGAGGGGCCTGAAAGGCAGATACTATAGAGGTATCTGATTCATGACCATACGGCACACTAGGGTGATAGTGTGGTCAGTACAGTCCGGCCGCCTGATTTCCCCTTGGCTGCTTCGACTGCTAGAGTTATTAGCACCCAAGGTACCCATTGATAAATTTATTAATGGCTGGGTTGGCCTAGGGACGGTCATGGAGGCCGAAGTCAACACATGAACGAAGACACTAGAAGAAAAAATCTTTAGTGCTTGCTCGGAATTTGAACTCAGGTCCTCCAACTTATTAGTCTAATGCCCTACCGCTGAGCTAACCTCGCCCAAGTCACCAAATAACTTTAAGAAAATCCATGAAGCCTCAAAAAAAAAATAATACAACGAAGAGTATTTTACAAAGAGTGGAATAAAATATCCTAGAGCCAAGCGGTTTTCTCGGTGTTAGTAAAAGTATAAAAAAGAAACCATTAACCCACCGATAATAACATAACATAAGAATTATATTAAAAAAAAATAATAATATCAATTTTAATGCAATGGGTGGTGTTTACTTATATTGGTGTGCCAATAATTATATTGGTATATTTTCTGAATTTTCTCAATCCCATGAATAAGATTCTCGTCGTAATGTTTAGCCAATTAGTAGAATTTCGGGGTTGTTAGAGCAAAATGAAATTCAGATTATGATTCGGCGCCCCGAAATACATGTATGAAAAGTAGGATTGCTAAAGGATCTAAGTGTCATTTTACAATCGTTCATTACAAACAAGAATCTTTGTCATGATGTAAAATTTTGTTGTGATTATTTTCCTGTTGTAATTATTCTCTTTGGCAATTGTTTATATTTATTTTTTAGCTGAAGAAGTCCGCCAAAGAGCACGCCGAAACGTTAGAACCTACGGCTAACTATTTTCATCTCATTTCGGTTTTGAAAATGGTTTTATTCGATTACCCACATAAACTTACCTTTATGAAGTGTACCATGACGCGACAATAAGCAAATTTAAAATAATACAATCCAGGATTATTCTAATATCTCTCATATCTAATAGAGTTGATATTATAAAATCTTGATTTGTTTTTTCCACCAGTTGGATAAATTTGGTATTTTTTTTTTTAATATTTATTTATGAGCATCCATGCGCATCCAAGGCGTTTCGCTCCAAACAGTTATTGCATGTATACATCAGTTACAATATTACATATATACAAAGCAAATGGTATTATTCATATACATCTGGTTGATCAATTAGTTATAAATCGGATTACACAATTAGACAATGTTACATATTCATTCATAACATGTTATTCGTTCTTTACAGTTTACCAAGTGGCCCAATATCTTCCTTATATTTTTTATTGCAATTCTTTGAATATAATATTGACATGGGATGTTTCCTGAGAAAAAAAAGCAGGGGGGGGGGTTTATGAAAGTGTTAAATGTTTCCATACATATTAATAGTTTTGAGATGTGTAAGGATTGTTGGTATGTGTGGACTGCTGTCAGTAAGTAATTCGGTCGTGTCATACGGTAAGTCTAGATTTTGACGTTGTAGGCATTCGGTTAGTATGTGTTTTACGGTTAGTTCGCTGTTACATATTTTACATGTAGGCTTTTCTTTTTTGGTCATTAAGTACTCGTGTGTTATTCGTGTATGTCCAATTCTGAGTCTAGTTAGTACTACTTCTTCTCTTCTATTTTGTCTAAGACTGGAAGGCCATTCCGCGATGTTCCGTTTTATTTGTCGCAATAAGTACCAAATTTGGTATTAAGGAAGCCTAAAGAGGAGAAAGACTAGAACGGAAGACACATTTAATTACCGTCGGTAGCGAAACTACTCACAACAAAAGGTGCTAAATCCCCGAACAGGACAGGAGCAGGCGAAGGTTATAAAAAACAATGGAGCCCCATCTCCAGCTGACCGACTGTAGTAATGGGCTTCGCATCTACCTAGGCCAGGGTCGTACTCTGTTCCTTCTTATAATTACCACCCTTGTCAATCAGAACTCATAACGCGGCGTATACTGGGAAATTAGAATTTCTCCGCTCAATAGAACAGATAAAGCTGCAGAATGACCTTGTATCCATGTATTGTGAAGCATTAATATTAATTTTCAGGGTTTTTTTTTTTTTTTTTAAATTTTTGGGTAAAAGCATTTAAGTATAAAGGCTCCAAGGAAACGGCCTTTCTAATTGTGTAGACAAAAAAATTCTTTTTAATGAAAATACTTTCAAGGGTCCATAAGTAACTTCACCAAAAGCTGTCCCTTTGAGAATTACGAATTCCTCGTTCGTTAATAAAATAAAAATAAAAACAGATGCTGTACTTAACGAAACATTTTCAAGGGCTACATGATGTTTTACGTCATACTTCCACTGGAGCTGGAGCTGTAAACGTACAAACCATTTGCTGTAGTATTAAATCCTTGGTCTGTACTAAAAATCAATCAATTGCTGTGGTATTAAATCCTTGGTCTGTACTAAAAATCAATCAATTGCTGTAGTATTAAATCCTTGGTCTGTACTAAAAATCAATCAATTGTTGTAGTATTAAATCCTTGGTCTGTACTAAAAAATCAATCAATTGCTGTAGTATTAAATCCTTGGTCTGTACTAAAAATCAATCAATTGCTGTAGTATTAAATCCTTGGTCTGTACTAAAAATCAATCAATTGCTGTAGTATTAAATCCTTGGTCTGTACTAAAAATCAATCAATTGTTGTAGTATTAAATCCTTGGTCTGTACTAAAAAATCAATCAATTGCTGTAGTATTAAATCCTTTGCCTGTACTAAAAATCAATCAATTGCTGTAGTATTAAATCCTTGGTCTGTACTAAAAATCAATCAATCATTTAAATTTGAATAGTGACCTTTTAAAATATTTAGTTTTTTAGAAACATTAACTCGCTATATCGAGCAGGGGCGTAAATATTAAGTTCGGAGGGTGGGGGCTGGGATCATTTGGGGGTATGGAATACTAACAATCTAGAACTTGGAATAATTAGCCAATTAAAACGCTATTACACCCAACAAAATATTTTTTCTGAACTAAGTTATCTTATTTAATTTATTTATAAGGTTTTAATGACACATTTTTACTGATGAAATAAAAATTTCGCTGTAGCCCTATCAGCCCCCCCCCTTACTTACGCCCATGATATCAAGATTTGGTCCCAGGTCTTACACATGCTATTGAATAAGAAATACATAGACATGGCACTACCGTTTTTATTTAAACAAAAAAATAACGAGGGATAGTCGTGTATAAAAACTGAGTACACACAACTTTTTTTCTTAGTTATATGAGAATTATTAGTTTGTTTTTTCTTTAATGTTTTTTATTTATTTATTTATTGCTTGATCGTAACGGAGACGATTAGCAAATTTTTCTTTAATGTACAATTTAGATTAATAATTTAAGCCCTCTTCATCGTTAGAAAAGGAAGATACTTTCTAGATAATCCTTCCAAAAAATCTATATTATTTACAAAATGGCAATAATATTTAAATATATACTAATATTCATCTTTCGAATTTTTAAATTTTTAAAATTTTTTGATTTTGGATGAAGTCAAATTATTTTCCCTCAGAATTTTGAGAAGTTTTTTTATTCTTACTTAATAGACAGCCCAAATAGTTTATGTATAATTGAAAATATATTTACAATTATGATTAAGGTTTGCTCGTAAGAAGTAAATATTACCGTTATATTACCAGCGCAAAATAATAAAAACAAAATATGATAAAAACGCGGTTGCATTTTCAAATGACGTGAAAAACGTACATTTATATAATAAAAACGTTTGTTAGGTCTTTCACAAACGTTTTTGTAGACCATGCAACAGAACTCAACTGTCAACCATTTACCGACTGACTGCAGACAAGGTAGCAAATTAACCATTTATTACGACTTACTAACAGAAGGTAGAGGATACATTCAAACACAGCTAACACATTTAAAACATGAAAAATGTATTCGAAAATATAACTTTATGTATTTTTTAATGAAAATATTTTAGTTTTATGTTTTTATTGTATTTAATCATTTTGTATTATGCATTTTGTTAATTTCTTTTTAAAATCAACTGAAACATCTGACCTAACTTTGATTCTGCCATTCTAATGAGTTAATCGCCAGTGTTGCGGAACTCATAGTAAATAAATAAAAATGTATGAAAATATAACAAAACAATATTACTTATTAAGAAATATTTTGGGAAAAAATTGATTTTCATTTTATATACATAGTTAGTCTTTCAACAATTATTATGGAAACTGAAATGTTGGCTTTCACTGGTTAAATAGACTCTTTCTTTCATGGTCATTTCCACCTGGGCAGTTTGAACTACTTCCAAGGCCTTGAAAGAACGCACCATCTTGTTACACTTTCTCATCGGGTGGCTGACAACTTGATCGCTCTTCCACTGGGTAAACATCAATAAAAATACAACCAGAGACCATCCTTTCATCGTCGATTTACTAGTTTCGAGGGACAAAAAAAAACGGAGCCATCTCCTTTCGTTGGATAAGTAGTTCATAAGGTTAAAACTGTGAAATTTTCTATAAAAACATAAAAAAATGTGGAGGAAAAGTGAAAAGCGAATATAAACGGTGGGAAATCGGCGAGATGAAGGAAGTCAGTGGAACGTCGTGGAAGTGGAATAGATTCTTTTGAAGATGATGGTCCATTGTGATTGATACTTGCTGTGGAACCATAACTAAACTTACTCAAAAAGAAAAATAATAAACTACGCCATAATAAACTACTATACATACATACATATATATATATATATATATATATATATATATATATATATATATATATATTAGTTGAATACCCGTGCTTTGTCATGGCAGATAAGTAGTTATTTTATTGCGTTAAATAATTTATCATCAAAATTAACGCTACTACATAATTTTGTAGTTTATTATAGCATGGTTACCGCCATACTATATGTTATTCATCAATTGATAAGTAACCAAAGTATAATGTTTTTTGACATTGGGGCGCTCCGGACCTGTGTCAATAAACAGATAACGTAGAGATAACTCGTTATCTATAGCAGTACCCAGTACCAAGTTACAATTCGTTGTCAATAATAAATGTAAGTTAAAATTTAAAAAATTGTTTCCAAGATGTCATTTGGAAACACCCATTGTATTTGCGAGCATTACCAAGAAGTACTTTGACTGGGGATGCTGATGGGTGAGGAAGCTGTGGAAGAGTTCGGGATATTATTACCTCGGATGGACCATCACCAGGTACAGTGTAAGGTCTATGAGGGGCAAAATCACAGTTCATTTCTAGTAACTCAAGGTCTCCCATCGTAGTTGAAATGAATCGCAAATAAAAATAATATTATGAAATAAATACAGTACGGTAACAGATGTTCTGTTATCCTCCTAGCAACACATGCTGCCTAGGCTTGCCTGCTCTAACCAACTAAAATTCAAACCCCTCTAAAAATACTACTAAAAATACAAATACTTTGAATATCCAAAAAGTCCTTTCTTAGCGAGTGTTTACGTTCTAAAGGGAGTGTCCATGAAAAATTTTCTTTCAAGTAGTTTGGGCTGGGCGATGATAGGTCAGTGATATATATATATATATATATATACATATACACGCGCACACCCACACACACACAACTTCAACATGGTGCTCTACATGATTCACGTCACTAGACAGCTCCTCAGGAGCAAAATAAGACTTAGATTGCCATAGGTATCCAATTAATGCACAGTGTGGGTTCAGAAAGCCACCATGCGTATCAATTTTACACCCAAGCCATTTTGTCATTAAATTACATTTATTATTTTTCGACCGTTTTTAGGAAATTTAAAGAAACATACGAAAAGTCATATGACTTCTAATAGTGTTAATCTAACATTTTTTTTATCTTTTCAATAGGGCTTAATTTCAAAATATAACAAAACTTCGTTTTCATTTAAGTGGGACATGACCAAAAATTCATCAAGACCCTTCGTCCTAATTTAACACCCGAAACCGAAATTCTAGATAGATTTCAACTTTTCTCAAAAACGATATCGTCTGTGATGTAAGTGGTTTTATTTGATTTACCATGACAAAATAACCATACAAAAAAAAACTAAACGGAAGTCTCCTTAAAAATAGTGTTCTGTTATGCGGATTATACTGGCAGAAAATAATATTCTCTCCTATCGTCCCTAACATGTCAAACTATTAAATTTAAAAAATCTTATTTTTCATATTCCATAATTTGCTCTTGCATTGTAGACGATACGGCTTGTCGCAAATTTTTGCAAACCTTTTTATGGAGTAGCCTTTAATGCCTTAAATAAAGTATCGAATAAGACTATTTTTCATTATATTACTTTGTCAATGTATCGAATATATATATATATATATATATATATATATATATATATATATATATAGAGAGAGAGAGAGAGAGAGAGAGAGAGAGAGAGAGAGAGAGAGAGAGTGAGGTAGAGAAAGAGGAAGAGAAACTGTCTTTGGAGAGCTCAAACGAGTTTTGTGGAGAAACTGAGTGAATTTGCCAGAATGAATGGGTAAAGGGAAATCTGAATTTTGTATTTTACTTGATCTTGAGAAGAAGGAAACGAGCCAAAATTGAATCCAATATCCGTATTTAATAAAGCATGTTAATTATATCCAATTCTTCCAGGCAAAAAAAAAAAGTAAGTGGACTATATTTCTATGAAAATGCAACAGAAAACTACTTTTATTTATTAACACAAAAGAGAACACTCGATGGTCGATTTGTGGGAAAGTAAGACAAAAAAAAAGTAGGCTTCAGAGATTTCAGAGTATTTTCTTCTGCACAAGCTCCCGAAGAAAATTACGCGAAAAATCAGGGATGGTGTTGGATAAACTCATCTCCCTTTCTTCTCGGTCTCTTCTTCAGAATGGCGAGTCCCTTGTTCGGAGCAAATAACCGGATCGCCTATTCACAGCTTTCATTATTATATCCAGGGATTTCCTCCTCCAATGCCTTCTTGATCACTTCATTATCTCAAAAGGAGGGAGCTATAGTGATAGGGGAAAAAGTGTCTACATTATGGAATAAATAAAATCGTTTCAAGAAAAGGGAACTTCGAAAACATTAAGAATAATTGTGTGTGAAATTAATTCCAAATTCTGAGTCCAAGTTTTGCTGCACAAGTATATTGGATTGCTACACAATAGCATACCTATGAATCTTTCGAAAATTCATTTCAGTTGACTAAAACCGTTTTTTTTTTATTGATATCAGTAGGAATTGCCGAGAAAATGAATTTTGATAGTGAATTTAATAAAAAGTAAATTTGAGTGAAATTTTGTATTGATACAATTATTTTTAAAGGTAACTTTCTTTAAATAAATAGCGAAATATTGATAAGCAGTTGTTTAACTGTCTTATAAGTAATAGCCCAGAATTGCCAAGGAATCTTTTAAAATTGATCCTTTTAAATTAATTATTGTGCAAATACCTAGGAATTATAGGACGTCAAACTTAGTATTATCTATCTTGCTCCATGCCACAGGCCTAAGAACATATGCTCCCTTCTTCCTAATACAGGAATACAAAACTCATTTTACTGGTAAGTGCAATTAAACAAAAACGCTACTAAAAAAACAGAGGAAAACAGACAAAAAATCGTTCAAAAGAACCAAACCGACACTAATAGTTTTAAGCACGCATTTCTTCGATTTACATCTTCCCATCAAAAATTACTTCAACGCCTTTATTGCTAACTTATCACGATTTCTCAACCACTTTTGAGTTCTTTAAGAAAATATACGAAGATCCAAAAACGTTTCATGTCTCTTAATACATTTGTTTTCTAGTACTTCCCTAACTCCAAACCCGACCAAAATTTAAACATCTTATTTTAGATAAATATCAAATGTCTTGAGGAACTTTCAAATAAATCAATCGCTTCTGAGTATCCAAATCGAAAATCAGTTAGAAAAATTATTTTCATCACGTTTTCTCTGAAACAGTTAGAGCTTTAACTTTAAAAATGGTGTAATTTGTTTTTCTACGTTAGAAAACCTATAAAAATGGTGTAATTTGTTTTTCTACGTTAGAAAACCTATAAAAATGGTGTAATTTGTTTTTCTACGTTAGAAAACCTATAAAAATGGTGTAATTTGTTTTTCTACGTTAGAAAACCTATAAAAATGGTGTAATTTGTTTTTCTACGTTAGAAAACCTATAAAAAGAATAATTGCAAGCATATTAACGCGAAAACGTAAGCGCTAAGATTTCTTTTCACATATAGTTCACTCCCAAAACCATGTTCAGTTGGACGGATTCTTCTCGTTAACGAACTTTACCTACAAAATTATGCGAAGAATTTTTGTACCAAATTTCATCAAACACAAAACATTTTTCAGGCTTCTACAAAGCCAACAGACAAATATTTCTTCAAATCACGCTAGGAGCGTCAACGATTGATTGACAACATAAAAATGACTACATACGACATGTACATGGTCTATATATTATTTTAGTCATTGAGCGAGCTTAGTAGAGCTAGGCTAGTCTAATGCAGTGTGATGTACTGATCATGACAGCTTAGGGGAATCGTGCTGAGACCTCCTTTTGAATCCCTCTGCGCAGACCATGTAGAACGACATAAAACCCCAAGACACGATATCTGTTTATCTCCTATCATCCGGCAGTTTGTGCATTCTAGGCAGGTCATTTTCCCTCTGTTGGCCAACAATGGTATCATCCTTATTACGGGTATTAAAAGTGTTATCCACGAATATTATTGGTGGTTGGATATCGAATAGATATCATATTTTTGTGTGTGTGTTTAACGGTGTATCAACACTTGGGCTATTAAACGCCGGGCTATAGGTTGTCGCACTTTTATAATGCCAACAGCACGTGGTCGGTCACCCATCCAGGCATTGGCCACACCCGATGTTGCTTAACTTCCATGATTATTTGGCAAAATTTTAGAAATTGACTTTAATTATATTATAATATTTTTAGCACTTTCGGAAGGAATGTAACTCTTGAGGTTGCACATATGAAAGAAGTTTAGAAAAATGTCTTCAAATCTTCTTCGATCCTACATACTAAAAATGTATATCTCTGTTAACACGAGGGATTCGAGATGGTCGATCATACATATACAGGGTTTATCGCAAGTTAATGACAATACTCCAGGGGGTAAAACTACACGAAAAATGTAGTTTAACGCCATTAATCACACATTTTTATCTCACTCCGTCCATTTTTACCCTCACTAAATCTTCTTTAGAAAACCCCGTGTTTTTTCTACTACAAATCCAATTTTCTCTGCTTGTACACATTTTTTTTTAACGTTTCATTGCATTTTTTAAATCAGCATTAAATGTACTTTAAGGCAAATGCACATCCAATGGTCACAATTATCTCATTCAGACCACAATATCAATTCAAATAGTCAAAATGAATAAGAGCTTCTGGTTAAAGACAATTTTTCGAAAATAACTACTCTTCCAAAAAACAAAAAAAAAAAAAAAAAAAAAAAAAAAAAAAAAAAAAAAAAAAAAAAAAAAAAAAAAAAAACATGCAGGCTACTGAATTTCACAAAAGTTGTAAAATTTAATCAGCTTTCCAACTATATACTCAGAACTGAGATTATCTCTAAATTTCATATTGTAAATGAAATTTTAAAGTTAAAAAACACCAAATAAATGAAACATCATATTATGTTTATTTTTGTAGGAAGGAAAAGTGCAAAATATTCTATTTTCCCCTTAGCCATCAGCTCCTAGAAATTGAGTCTAAATAGAATTTAACAAAATCGGAAAGACGAACCAATTGCACTTTCACACTTCGTGAACTATTCACATTTTATCCGTAACCGGAGCACCAATTTCCTTCTTTTGCAAAGGTTTGCTGGATCCTTCAGCTTATTATTCTTTGCCATTTCAAAGCCTAAGGAAATATGAATAGATCGTAAAGAAAAAAAAATCATTACAAGCTATTTCCTTTGAGAAGTTAAGGTTTTGTCCTATTGAAGTGAGGCGTCATTTTCGGCTACGATTTTTCTCGCGCTCCAATTCCGCATCACTTCAGTGCTTTTCGCAGGATCGCTAAAAAAAATGTTTTTTTTTTTCTTCTCATCTTAAGACCTGGGTCTTTTCACTTTCTGTTCATTTCTGTTTCCTCAATCAATTGGCACGGATTATGCATCTCCTTCAATGAGACTTTTTTAAATATTTAAAAAGGCTGACTATTAAGAACTGCGTAGACTTGCGTTCTGTTCATATCCCTAGTTTCACCAAGCTTGGACTAAAAACTGTTAATACATTGTTTTGATATTTCGTGGAAAAAAACCTCTGCAAACAAATCTCGGTGAAAAACAAGATTTGAGGTTCACAATGCTCATTCTAAAGATAAACTCTTCTACAAACAAAGTCTAATACAAAACGGTTCTCATTTAATTGTCTGGGTATTATTAAAAAAAATAGAGTTAAAACTAAATTAAATCATTTATTTATTGACTTGAAGAGCGCCACAGCGATGGTGTTCTGCCCTAACATAATTCGTAAAATATAATAAGAAATAAATTTAAAAATTATAAACCCAGGATCAGTAATAAAGTTAGAAAATTAACAGAAAGGAATGTAAAATGCTAAGAAGAGAAATAATAAAATAAATAAAAACTGAGTGAAAGAGAGACAAAAACGTTTTAAAACAACGGGAAAAAATTGCTCACTAAAAAATGTCATAACCGCTGTTTTTGTAGGAAATGTATTATGCTTTCAATTAGATATGTTAAGCTTACCACGATTTCCCACCCAGTGTTGAGATATTTAAGAAATTCTACGACTCATTTTAAGAATATTCTAGTTTTTTCCACTCTTCTTAATTTTTTTATAAAAAAATGTAAATTTGAAAATGGTTTCATTTTATTTCCCTCGAAAAATTATCTAAATAAAGTTTTTTTTGGAAGTCTCTAATGGCGAAACCGTAAAATTGTTTTTAGAATATTTCCACCGTTGTCGGATTGGGTTGGTTAAAGAAAATGACCTTTCATTTGAGAAAAACTATTTTTTTACCTAATTAAAATCTGACCATTTTTGAGCCTGACAGAGAGTGTACATAAATATATTCTTTTATTTAACGTAATATTTCGCAGAAATACCATTCTGCTTCATTATAAAACCCATATTTTTAAATATTACCTAGAAGGCGCCTTAACTTAAAATAAGTATTATTTAAGGTTATTATAACGAGCGTATTTAAAATAAGCTATAATGGATTGCCCTATGAATGATATAGGAATTTCTGCAAAATATTACCTGAATACATCGGCCGCTGGAGAATTCCCAGTGGGCCAGATACTGTAGAGGTATCTGATTTTTTATCATACGGCACACTAGGGGATTGTGTGATCAGTACTATGCTTCGGCCGCTTGATTTTCCCCTTTACCAAAAACTTACTAATAATTATATTAATGGGCTGGGTGGGACTGTCTGGGACTCCACGAACGGAGACATATCTGATCTTTATATTTATATATATGAAATGTCTTTATTTTCCGAAGGACCCTGCGAGGCGCTCTTTTTCATTTAGTATTATGATGGTAAATTGATAATGAAAATCGTGAAAATTGGCGGAGGTTCAATCTGGAGGCCGCGACTGACTATAGGGATATTGCACCGAGTAAGGAAGGAAGGAAACAATGATATTACAGATAATATTAATTCATAACATTAAATTAGTACGTTGAATATGAATGAGTTTTACTGCAACATGTAAGGCAACAACCCAAGGTCATGTAGAATTTACGCAAGTGTTTTTGCAACACTAAGTAACACATTGCAGGTCATCCGGTGGACGCGAGGAGGGAAAGGAAGGCCGAGTTTCGTGGTTAGTTATAAGCAGATGAGCGAAATACATAGAAAAGATGGAGATAAAAAATCTTAACTGTAAAGATAAGATTATCGGTAAATACACCTTTCTATCTCTTCAATATTTTTCGCTTAAGATACGGAGCAAAATGAAATGGAATGAATCTCTTTGTTTTTTTGTTTTTTTTTTAATCCCTTCAACATGATAACATAACAAACGATTAACCGAATTAAATAACCAGGAAGATCGGCCAAACTAAAGGTGAGGGGAGTTAACACTGGAACTAAAATACAAATTTCCCCCTACCAGCCGTTATTTCTTCTTTTTCGTAATGAAACTCGACAGACATGATCCCCAACCAATGTGTCGTACAAAATCAAAACAAAATTTGTTCATTAGAAGATGGAGTTTACTATATTGTTAACTCCATATATATATATATATATATAATTTACCTTCAAACCCGCAGGCATTGGTTGGTAAGGCTACCGCCAGTGGTGCTGAACATCAGTATTCGGGTTCTCCGTAAACAAACCACGGGAAGACAATTAATTACAAAATTACAAATTGAGTTAGCTGATTATTAAAAATGTAAAAAGTCAAATCTATTTAGTTTAATAGTTAGTAGGATTTTGTACACAAATTATTCTGGAATGCAGAGAACACTATCCTGGGACCTTCTGAGGAATTCGCTTAGTTACGTTGTTCCTGCGTGACGGCCGTTTTTGTCTTGAGCTTGTATTTTTAAGGGGCAATAATTATAAAATTCTATAATAATATATCATTTCTTGTGTTCCTAACTTTTATTTTAAATCGGTTAAGAAAAAATTAAATAAACGATATTTATCATTGCAATTATATATGTATTAAAATATTAAAAGCTTTCCTAATTCGCAAAATTTATAAAACAGCTTTCAAAACTATTTTAGCTATAACAATTTATTGAGGGGTCTCCCGTGGTCTACTGGCTAGCGCGCTGGATTCATAAGCGGGAGATGGTGGGTTCGATCCACACCGGGGGCAGGAATTTTCTCATCTCAGGGCTCGCCCCCTGGATGTCGGCGCTAATGGTCAAGATTTGCCGATGCACCGTAAGAAAAAAAAAAAAAAGAAACAATTTATTGACTTTTTTCACTCTAAACCTTTTTTTTCTAACTTGATAAAAGGTATTTATTAATTTTATAACATTGCCAAACGAAAGGCTACTTAGCCACTTAAGTAGGAGCTACCGTTGAAAGTACCATGATTTTCATGGTGTTTGAAAAGCCCGGCAGATATTTCCAACTTGTCATCCCATGAAGAGAGTGCCTATTAATGGTTTCCGGGAAATGTTAAGGCATGCTCCATTCCAGATTTAGTTTCGCCAGTCGAAAAGTGAAATTACCCTTCAAATCGTTATTTGAATTTTTTTATTTTATTTTATTCAGGGGCGTTCCTCTTGTTAAGCGAGAACAGAAGTCATTCGTCCGGGTATCCTTTAAGGTCATTATACTAAAGTCTATTCTTTGTAGCCATTATATTTCACAGCCAAAATTCAATATAAAGATTCCGCCCCGCTGGAGCTACCTGAATTTCAAGGCACTTAACAAACAAAGAGAAATTACATATTTTATTTAGTGGTTGTGCAAATTGCAATTTATTTAAATACTACGGTCCATCTGTACATATCTCAGATTTTTGTAACTTGTACACAACCAGGATACTTTTTTTTCTCACCGTAGTGGTAATCGAACCAATTTCTTATCGAACATAATTATTCAAATAATAAATCACTATATATGTGCACATTTGTTATCACTTCAGCGTTTAAAAAAACGACTCATTTTGGCCCAAAAATACTTTGTTTTAGACGAAACAATTAGCGCGTAGAATCCGCTAACCGAAAAGTTTGAGAAATCGTGGTTGTCATTCGCTCGCCTAATACTTTTCCTCCAAAAATAATTTAGGTCTAAACTTCAACAATCTAACCTCATTTGTAGACAATTTTGATGAAATTGGCCGGAATAATATTTCGTCTAAAGAAAAACCTTGTTATGTCAGCAGAAATTCACGTGAAGAAAATTGTAGTGCTTCTGTGTGGCATTATATGCTTCAAGGTACACCTTTAGCTGTTATTTTGATTTCGGAAATTAAATTAAACCACTTCTATGCCAATATTGTTAATCGTTTCTTAGAAAAGGGAAAGTAATTAGAATTTTTGTTTCTTCAAGAACGGGACAGGATGGATTTTTTATGGAACTTCAAATTCAGCTAAATAAGCTATATTAATTTGTAATTACTTTTTAAATAGAAAAAAATCATATTTTATCAACTGAAATGGGCATATTTAAGTTTTGGTATATTTTCTTAATCATGTCGAAAATGCCAGAAAAATCCTGATGAAATTCTCTAATCTAAAGGATTAGGTAATACATTTATTACAAAATAGGTTCATAAACAAATTTTGATAGGACCACGTTAGTCGGGAAAGTGGTGTGATTTTTTTATGTTTTTTTATGGCGCCACACGCCAAAGTTTATCATCCTTTCTAAACGTCTATACATCCAATGTGCAGCAGGAAATTTCTCCAACTGGCCCTGAAATGAAAAAAACTCAACCTGCTGTTGGTGATAATCGAACCCACCATCTCCTGCTTGAGAATCCCAAGCCTAAGCCACTAGACCACAGCGACACGCACGTAAATGTTGGTTTAATTTTATTCTAAGCGTTATACAACTAAGGAAATGCGTCACATGCAACCAAGCTGAGATGACGCAGCTCCTGCGATTAGGGTTTTTTTTTTGTAATGCAATTTCGTTCTTTAGACTATTATTGAGAGTAGGTTCTGGAAATCTTTTGAACCAAGGAAGCGGAAAAGGTTGACTTTTTGCCACTACAAGTAGAGCTGTGGACTGAAGGGTGACCCGGGATGGATTTTAAGGTCATGGATCAGCTGGAACTCGATCTAGAAGTTCTCTTGAGCAGAACAATGTCGATGGAATCGTGGATAGTTACTCCCTGACCTGGTGCTCCGGGAGTCCCCACGGGGTTGACAGGAATATTGGTAGACCACCGCCCCGATTTCTCGCCAGGGGTGGCCATTCTGGAACAAGGTCGCTTCTCGGCCAGTTATAGAAGTGAAATACCGTTCTGGAAAATGGTCGACCGCGAATGAAAAACCACTTGGGGTTCTTAATTATTAGACACAATAACCTCGTTCTAGGTTGATGACTTCCAAAGTTCTGAAGAGCTTTCAAGTGTTAATTTTTGTCTGTTGGGTTTTGTGGGTATGTATTTGTGAAACATGTTTTCCTTTACTTGTGTACGTCCAATTTTCTCATTCATTTGTCTCTTAGTCGTGCTTTTATAGTCTGTTATGTAAGTATAGGGTACTATATAGGCAATGTCGTGTACTTTGAAGCTGATTTTACAAATAAGTAAGCTGTCTCGTTCCCTAATAGTCCCGAATGTCCTTTGATTCATGTAATTGTAGTTTTGTAACATGTTTCTGTTTAAACAAAATGATAAGTGTTCTAATGTGTTCAGTCCATTCGTTATGATAACAAAGTTGGTGACTGCTTGTTTGTGAAGGTTCATCATCCTTTAGGGATTAGACAAGCGGCCAATCATCATTGTTTAAAACATTTACTTACCGCTACTTTGTTGTACTTTCGAGACAACAAATTATCCATAATGCCTGAAGACGGAACGTAACGAATTTAAATTTAGTCTAAAATCTAAAATAAAATAAGTATTGTACATAAAGATAAAAACAGAGTTTCGGTTCAAAACCTAACAGTAATAACATTTTCGGTTCGAAGAAAAATAATGAATCCAAACTAACACAAAATACCCTTATATAACAGTTAATGAAAATTTTTGGATTAAAATTTAAAAATGCTCCACTGGAGCTGCTAAACTAAGCACATTCCTTAGAAGGTGGCTACTGCTTGCTGCGGTCACAAATAATGTAATTACATTATCCTACTAACTTCTTAGGTAAAAATTTATTAAATAAATAATGTCACTTCACTTAATTACATTGAAAAATCGTACGTTCTGATTGCTTGGGAACTGCAATGCATAAAAGAACAAGAGCTTTTGTGACGTTAAACATTATTCGAGAGGTTATTGGTACGTTTTAATTGCATTAATTTTCTCTCTTCAAAGACCATATATATTACAAATAAATGATCCATATAAGACAATTGTTTTTAAGTTAATACTATAGAAGTAAAAATAAAACAGTAAAACAGGTACGAAGATTTGTTTGGTGATCAGAAAAATCAGCCCCCCCCCAGCGATTTCCCAACACGGTTGAGAGTGGCCTTCTTAGGCCTCCGCTTGAGCACCAATGTCGTCGGAAACACGCTCCAAATATAACCAAGGATACTTCCGTTTGGTTATCCTTAAGGAAAAAAATCAATGGTTCCCAATCACCTTGAGTAAAAGATTAAAAGCTGGTAAAATTATCAGTTCACAATTTAGGGACTGTATTATACACTCTGGATGTTTGCTTATGATATATATATATATATATATATATATATGGGGGCTAGGTTAGCTCAGTGGTAGAGCACTGGACTAATAAGTTGGAGGACCTGAGTTCAAATCCCGAGCAAGCACTAAAGATTTTTTCTTCTAGTGTCTTCGTTTATGGGTTGAATTCGGCCTCCCTGACCGTCCCTAGGCCAACCCAGCCTTTAGTTAATTTAATAATGGGTACATTGGGTGCTAATGACTCTAGCAGTCGAAGCAGCCAAGGGGGAAATCAGGCGGCCGGAGCATAGTACTGACCACACTATCTCCCTAGTGTGCCATATGGTCATGAATCAGATACCTCTATAGTATCTGCCCCTCAAGGCCCTCGTGGCCTGTTACGGGACTGATTTTATATATATATATATATACAGGGTGTCCCGTAAATGTCTAGTCATATTGTGAGAGGTGATAGAGGACCCTTAGGGGAACAAAAAATGTTCTATGACGATTTTCCGAATTCTCGCCCACAAGGGAGAAAACGTCGTTTTAATGTTTTATCGAGACAAACGTGATTTTTAGAAGAATAGTCGTTGTATCTCCGTCCCAGGTGATTCTACTAGAAAGGAAGTGAAACCAATCGAAAGGTGAGTAAATTTACTATAAGACTAGTTGGGAGTGAACGTAAAAATGGAAGAATGTAAGTATGTATATCTTACCAAAAGAAAGCTATTCTAAATTTCCTGACATTTTCTTGATATTTCTTTCCAGCGTTACTCCTCAATGGGCAGGATCTGAGATTTCCGGGTTTCAGAAAAACTTCCTCATTTAACCAGCTTCCCATTCATGTATCACAACCCTGTGTTATTGAAGTATGTGAACGATTTAAGAACAAAAGTTTAAAAAAAAACATGGATCTGAGAAAAGAAAATTATATTTTTTTCTTCAGTTATTCAAAAAGCTGAAGAGAAATATTTATTTTTATAAATGTTTACATAATTATTAAGTAAATATTTACTTAAAACATTAAAAAAATTACTTCCACGAATATAAAAAAAATTCCTAAAACAGTAAATAAATAAAATACACATTTATTTTGAATTTATTAATTCAGGTAACTAATACTGGGTTCAGGAGGCGGCCATTAAGGACCCCCAACCATACATTAACCTAAAAAATTATTATTTTTACCGAGATAACGAATTTGAACACATTTTTACAGGTATTTATAATTAGAAAACAAATGCTTTACCTTGAATTGATACTGATGGTTCCGCTTGTGAAACTAACTGGGATTCTCGTGAGCCCATGCGTGTTTGTTGTGGTAATTAAATATCCTATCCCTCATAAATAAGATGTACGTAGTAAGTAAGTACATAGTTCTGTAAAAATGTTTTCAAATTCGTTATCTAGGTAAAAATAATAATTTTTGAGGTTAATGTATGGTTGGGGTTCCTTAATGGCCGCCTCCTGGACCCAGTATTAGTTACCTGAATTAATAAATTCAAAATAAATGTTTATTTTATTTATTTAATGTTTTAGGAAATTTTTTTATATTCAAGGAAGTAATTTTTTTTATTCTTTTAAGTAAATATGTACTTAATATTTATGTAAACATTTATAAAAATAAATATTTCTCTTCAGCTTTTTGAATAAATTGAAGAAAAAAATATAATTTTCTTTTCACAGATCCATGTTTTTTTTTTAACTTTTGTTCTTAAATCGTTCACATACTTCAATAACACAGGGTTGTGATACATGAATGGGAAGCTGGTTAAATGAGGAAGTTTTTCTGAAACCCGGAAATCTCAGATCCTGCCCATTGAGGAGTAACGCTGGAAAGAAATATCAAGAAAATGTCAGGAAATTTAGAATAGCTTTCTTTTGGTACGATATACATACTTACATTCATTCATTTTTACGTTTACTCCCAACTAGTCTTATAGTAAATTTACTCAGCTTTCGATTGGTTTCACTCCCTTTCTAGTAGAATCACCTGGGACGGAGATACAACGACTATTCTTCTAAAAATCACGTTTGTCTCGATAAAACATTAAAACGACGTTTTCTCCCTTGTGGGCGAGAATTCGGAAAATCGTCATAGAACATTTTTTGTTCCCCTAAGGGTCCTCTATCACCTCTCACAATATGACTAGACATTTACGGGACACCCTGTATATATATATATATATATATATATATATATATATATATATATATATATATATATATATATATATATATATATATATATATATATATTGACAATGTTAGGGATTATCCACAAGGATTTTCGGAGGTATATACTTTATTTTTGATCTCCACCTCAGCCAATTTTATTAATGAGCTAATTTCAATTCCTCATTTAAACGTTTCGGCCTCAGGGCCATCCTCATTAAACTTCTTTCATAAATCCACATATATTCACCCTATTTCCACAAGGGCATTTTTAAACATTTGGGGTAATTCAAATATTTAAAAGTGTAAAAAAGTTTTAGTTATAGAAGATGGAGAAGCCCATAGATTTAAAGTGATGACAAGCCCTTGTGGAAATAGGGTGAATATATGTGGATTTATGAAAGAAGTTTAATGAGGATGGCCCTGAGGCCGAAACGTTTAAATGAGGAATTGTAATTAGCTCATTAATAAAATTGGCTGAGGTGGAGATCAAAAATAAAGTATATGTGGAAATATATATATATATATATATATATATATATATATATATATATATATGTATATATAATAATATTTGATGTACAATTGTAAAAGTTCGTGAATTATTTACATGTAATTTAATAAATATAGGGTGAACACGTAAATGTAGTTAAAAAAATTGTTCTAAATTTTATTATCTTTCATTTAAAAAATATGCACTGACTTCGGTTAAGGTTTGGAGGCTGTAGCCTTTTTTTAAAACACGCATCGACGTATGGCCCCATTGTGCGGCGATATGTTAATATGTTTAATTCATTCAAAATGTGTTGTTTATTTTTCTATTAATTTATAGTTCTGAGCATTAAACGAAAACCAATAAAGTCTCAAATGACCATTCTTACAAGCTATTAACACTGTTGGTATCATTGCTGGCATTTTTCTTTACTGACTATACAATGACCTGCAAGGCTATGGTGACACTACAAGGACCAGCAAGGATTCGCTTCAGCATTCTTGCTTCTATCTCTTCAACACGCCTATTTAAATTCAGAGCATGTCCTCCAACCTCCCACCGCCATTACTGCTTCCATCTCTCACGAAAATCATAACAACGCCCGTCCGAAACACACTTGTCTCCCAAATATTTTTCCTACACAGGGTTATGTTCTCGTTTGTGTTTCGTTAAAAAATGTGGGTCAAACCAATTTATCTATGAGCCCCATTTTGTTCATTACAGTGTACCGTTCAGATCAAAAAACTTCATTATGACATTACTAAATTTTCCAGTTTTTCTATTCAATACAATACTTTATATTTAGCGAATATTAGCATAGTACTTGCCATTAGTGTTTGGCCCTCTCACTAAGCTAGCTTAGTGACATGTGACAAGTACTCGTTCATTGTACAAGTAGTGTCCAGTACAGTCCAGTAATGAACTTATTTTTTCTATGCGCAACAGTTGCCGAGGTGTATTAAGTTAAAATTAACCAGCAGACACTGCTTCATGTTAGAATTTTTGCGTGTAATGATTATATTTAACCTTCAATAGAAAAATACAAAAACTTCGGAAACTTTAACCAACATTTACTCGTACTAAAGTCGCCCTGACGAATTTGTCATGAAATCTTATTAAATGTGAAAAATGTATAATGCATTTGAGTGCTGACCTTTACTTATCTATTCCATGGGCGTATAGAGGAAATAATGCGGGAGGGGCTGGTTTTATGACACATTTTTAACATCAAACCAAAAGTTCGGGGGGGGGGCTGCATCCCTCTCACCCTCCCCCCTATATACGCCCATGATCTATTCTATTAATAGATTAACTATTTCTTATTGAGATATTTAACGAACGTAAATACTCCTTTTACACGTTAATAATAATTATATTATTATTTTTTTTTTATACTTTCAAATTTCAAACAACAGCCACTTAGAGAAAACTGTTTGCTTGGTGTAAAACAAACCCTAGCAGTCTGATTTCTTAATTGGCCCGTGAAGAAAAAGTAAGTTTTCTAATATTTGACAAAATGCTTGATTTTCTTATGTCCCAATATGTTTCCAAAAATATTGGAATAACAGCCCGGCCAGGCTACTTCAATCTGTGTAAATTCTAAAACTGAAACTGCATCCTTTCGTTTTACCTAATTCAGTAATTTATGATTTCTTGATAGGCCTAAAATTATTGCATGTCACATTTGTTACGCTCTAACAATATTTGAGTTTTTTTGTTCGAACTTTTACTGTTACTAATTATTCCTAAACATTCTCTTGGTGTGGAAAATGTCCTCTCGGAGACAATTCTTCAGTAATTTCTCCAGTTGTACGTAAACCTCATCATTATACGTCTAATTTCCCGGCTGAGCATTGTGACACATTGTGAGAGATACACGTTTTTAGCGCGGTTCCCATAGGGAGGAACCCCGCTTATAAAGTTGATACAATGAAACAAACCAGGAAGTGCCGACTATAAAATTTCGCGTTTCAGAACCCCTAGAGACCGAGATCTTTCGTCAAATTTGAAAGGTCAACTTCGTTAACCAGCAAAATCCGCCTACTGGAAGATGGCGTTTGGGGCGAAATTCGCACAAAAAAAATCGTAACGCTTACGTTTTGGAGTTCATAAGCTTGTAAATACTCGTTTTATATGCTTCCTGGGCTAGGAAAACGAATGAAACCATTTTCAATGCGATAGCTTTAACCGTTTTCGAGAAAATGGGAAAAATAATTTTTGAGTACCGTTTTTGGTTTGGGTACTTAGAATCATCGGATTCAGTTGAAACATTTTCTGCATGTTCTACTTTCATTAAAACTAATATGTTGAAATTTTGGTTACGTTTGGAGTAAAGGAAGGATTAGAAGAAAATATTTTATCAACAGACATAAAAAGTTTTAGTAACTTTGTTTACTTTCCTTAATATCTCGAAAAAGGTTGAGAATCTTGCTAAACGGAAGCATACCATTAGAAAGCTTATTAAATGCTCTAATAAAAAGGTTTTAATGAAAGTTTTGATTAGGCGATGACAATCGGAGAAATAAGAGCTTAAAACTTTAAAGTAATTGATTTCGCTTGTTCGAACTGTTCTTTTTGTCTGTTTTTTATTCCTTGTTATTTTTTAATTGCTTATAGTTGGATAATGTATTTGAAAATAAAATAGGTTAAGAAAAATAAGAAAAACAATTTAATGTTAGAGATATAGATTTCCAAGATTCCAAGACCTTGTAACTAGCGGGACCTAGTCTTAGCCGACCCTTCCAGGTAAGATCGTATATCATGACCTTTCAAGACCTTTCATGTCTTTACTACACACATGAATGGCGTTAGTGACCTTAAGGGTTGACACGCCATTATAATAATTAATTTAAAAAAAAAGACTGGTGGAACCAAAATAATTACTGCTTCTATTTTAATCTTTCCAAATTAGACTAGGGATATGAACGGAACCGCGCTAAGATGATGCAGTTCCTGCGAGACGGACTTTTTATAACCCCATCATTATACGTCTAATTTTCCGGCTGAGCATTGTGACACATTGTGAGAGATACACGTTTTTATGTCGGAGTGCCGCTAGGGGCAGTAGACTGTCATTAACGATATGCGCAGTCAGTGGAGGAAGAACATGATAGCGTAATGCAAACAAAAAATATATCCCGCAAAATAGGACCGTTCCAAGTAGTTTATGGTTTAATGTTTAGTTTTTAAAGTTTATTAATAAGGCATTTGTAGGACATTCGAAGAAAAAGTGTGTAGAAACTTTCTTTCAGCTTTGCCTGTTTTAAGCGAGTTCCCTGCCCCTTCTATCATCTGTTCATATCCTGTGTTCTAAAAAATGGGTTTGAAGAAATATTTGTTCATAAAATGAAACTATATTATTCGTAACATAAAATGAGTGCTTTTTATTTCAAATTTATATCAATCAGTAAAAATTACTCCTGATTCTACTATTATTGTTATTTTAATGAAAGCCCATTTCTTTTTTTAATTTAATGAAAAAACCATAAACCCATTATCTATAAATTAAAAAGAATTTCCAATAACCTCTTAATTACATACTCCTAACCCCATAAGCATAATATGTTTTTCTATGTTTACTTTTTCAATACAATATTTATTTTCTAATTAAGTTTTCATTTAATTACTATAATATTTAATATAAAATGATGTAAATATCTATGCTTTTTGTTTTCTATAAAACGTAAAAAACAAAATATTTTTAGGCTATAGTAGTGCTACAATGCTAATTATCTAAACTGAAAACCCATAAAAATATCACCCCTTTAGGAAAAGTTTAAAGATATATTTACAAATATACAAAGTATACACTCATGTGTGTGTACGCATAACAAATGTTTGTGTGTATATGTCAACCTGATAATATGTCTAAATGTAATGTTAAATCTGTCTGGAAGCAGTAATTTGTAAACATCAACGTCCTACTATCTACAACGGATTACAGCACTATCTACATTATCTGCTAAGTCACCTAAGTTGCGGAGCAGTGATTAAATAAATAAATATTATTATTTGTTAGGTTACTTTACTACATTTTTTTTTTTTTTTACACCGACACTAGGTCATTAATGCCGGTCTGTCTATAGGTAGCCACCCTAAACATCCATAGGACGCAACCTCCGGCTGGACTCGAACCACCATCTCTCGTATGAGTATCAAAGGCGTCAGCCACTAGGCCATGGGGAGACCCTTCAGGGGTTATCTGAAAATTATCAAAACATTGCCTTTTAAGACTCCTTTATTTTTAAAATAGAATATTAGTTAATCATTAAATGTATTCGCTTTCAAAATAAAAATATTGAAAATATTAACATCGCACTAAATTATACAGGCATATACGGTAGATCTGCATCTTCATGAAAAGGGATTTAATTTTGATGAAACTTGCAACAAAAATTTTTGTTTTAACACAAATTATCAAGTTCTTAAACAGATTCCGGAGCAGAAGGGAGATAGTGTTTACCCCTTTCAACGCCACCTGATCGTCCTTCTGACGTTATTCGAGGATGAAGTTGTGAGACGTTGAGTAAAGAACTCTCATATTGTGTCATATTATTTGATGTATTCATACAAATAATGTAATAATCAATAAATAAATTATTCAATAATGAATGGCGGGATACTACTCCCTAATTTAATGGTATTGTAATATAAGGCTTGGAGTGGTTTAATAAAAATCGTGTATTTTTCTCTTGTCGTCATTTTGTTGTGATTCTTAGACCAGTAGTTCTGAATGCTATCAAGAACTCAAATTTGTCAAGAGTATTGAGAATTGTGCGAGACATTTCCCCTTTTTAGACTAAACCGAAACAAATGTAAAACATAACACCAAGGAGAAGAGCTAATTGAATTCCAACTGTTCCTTTTCATAGCGAACCTTGAGCTTTGCCTGTTTCTTATTCATGCCGTGTATTCGACCTCAGAAAGACTAGAAGCTGCCCTTCTTTCTGCCGTTTTCATGAGGTCACGCTGTTCCAAATCTACACAGTTCTTATTTTCAAGACTACATCCCACAATAAACAGTAACGTCATCTGCGCCATACCTGTAATCTAGTGGGGCAGTATAGCCGACACTTTCCATAACAATTGAACAACCAACTGATAAACCTGTTTGTTCTCAACAAAATGGACCACAAGTAAATCTAATAAAATTAATTGAAAAGAAACGTTTGCGACGAAGAAAATTATAATTAGGATAGTTTTTTTGCAATTTATCATAGATTATTAATTGTCAGATAAAATTTTGCTCTAAATCAAGTCTCTTTCGTTTACAGTATTTATAATTAATTACTCTTGATTGTTAAGATACAGTGTTACTAATGAATTAAGGACGCGGTATTATTTTTGCCCCTTTCAAGAGAAGATTAGGAATTATTTTTAAATTCTTTAAATATTTTTCTAAGCTTTAATAAAGGTTACATTATGTAATAAGAGAAATAAATAAATCTATCTCCCCGTTCTACACAAAATGTTCGCTTTTCTCATTTCAATATCTCTAAAAATAGTAACCGCGCTAATACAGTAAAATTTAATGGTTTTGCCATCTTATAGTTTGCCATTTTTCATGTAATAGATAAGGAAATATATTTTTTTAAATTTTTGTATCCTTAGTGGGGACAGGTGCAAGTTTCATATAATTTTACGTTTATAATAAGTGTAGCTAAGTGTAGGAAGTAATGTTTTATCAAAATTCCTAATTTGGAAGAATTTCTTATTATAATTTCATTTATCGGAACATCATAAGTAACTACAAAATTCTATGAAATGAATACCCCAGTAAAAAAATCAAATTGTCACGCAATCATTGCTATTATTGCAGTAGTAGCATACAAGGTAATATTCCACGCGGACTTTCCTATGCAAAAATGTTATCTAGAGGATACTTGCTTTCTCCTCCCAGGATAGGGTGATGTATTTTTTTTTTTCGAATGAAAAGCCATAGTCGAAAGACAGGCTGGATTTAAACCTGTGTGAACATAAGCTAGTCATGAACGTAAACCACTTTTCGGTCAGAGGACCCAGTGTCATCACTATTTGTAGGTTAACAAATCAGCCTTCTGACTCGGAGGAGGGAATCCACTGGGAACAGCATCTGGTTCCTCTTGTATTAACGTCCCAGTTTACCGTTTTACTCGTGGAAATCGTTTAATGCGATCCGTATAGGTACAAAGGAGCCTGTGGATGTCGCTCTGATGGGATCCAGAGCGCTGAAGGAAAAGGTCATAACGGTACATGTTACAATACAGCCGATGGGTGACATTGTGTGTGCTCCACTGACTTCAGAGGCACTCATCCCGGTCTCGTCCATGCACAATTCCACAATGGTCGTCCGATTCTCCGGTAGCTTTTGATCACACAGCCGCGCATAGACGCACAACGTACCCGCACGTAGGCTTCATTACCTCCTGGACGTCTCACTCTGTCCTTGATACGATCGAACTCTCTGTCTGTTGTAATTGCGATTAATCTCGACGAAGATGCTTCATTTTTCACGGACAAGAACCTTTATCTGAAGGACAATGGCAAATGTCACAAGCTGTCAAGACATTAATTGTTACGTCATTTGACATCCTTATTAAGGACTTCATGATATCTTGCAACAGTATAACAATTACTAGCCCTTTGATTCCTCAATAACCACAACAAATAAATTGATAACATATTCACATAGTTAACAAGTTATAATAACAGCCTAACACAATTCACAGATAGTGAATCATTTAGAACGTATTTCAATGTATTTTTTAAGTCTGGTGTGGTTTGGAAAGCATAGAATAGAAAAAAAAAGCCTTCAAAAATTCACGCACCGTTTTCACAAACTGAAATGGTCTCATAAATGCATTAACGCTTGAACCTTTCTTGTAAAATATTTATTAGTATTTCGAATCATATTCTTCTAATTACCAGAATTAAGAAATCTTATTCAACGCATTAAAAAAAATCTGCTTTTATGGGCTACTTCCTTCTCAATTTTATAAACAATTGGATATTTTGAAAAATATGATTAATTCTTTCCAATTTCGTAATGTTCTAGTTATTTTTTTTGGTTCTCTTTTGTGCATAGAAGTCTAAGCTCTTTTAAAAATACATTTTCTATGAGGTTCATTAACTTCTGAAAACGTTTTGTTTTCTAAAACATGAAAAAAGTTTAAATTGAGAGCAATACACTAACCGCCTCCCCCGGTCCT
This sequence comes from Gonocerus acuteangulatus, assembly GCA_946811695.1. NCBI lineage: Eukaryota > Metazoa > Arthropoda > Insecta > Hemiptera > Coreidae > Gonocerus > Gonocerus acuteangulatus. Next base: position 25,458,530 of record OX328124.1, read on the forward strand.
TTAAATTAGATGATATTAATATCGCCCCAAAACGAAAAGCAAATTGGTTTTTGAGTAAAACCCTACTCCTAATGAACTCATTTGGCTCATTTTGACAACAATAATTTTTCTTTATTTTGCACGATTTTTAACGCATAAAACTTTTCTTTCTTTTATGTAGAGCATTGCAAAACACCTGTCAATCTTTACTTATTGTATTGAAAAACATTTGCAAAACACCTGTCAATCTTTACTTATTGTATTGAAAAACATTTGCAAAACACCTGTCAATCTTTACTTATTGTATTGAAAAACATTTGCAAAACACCTGTCAATCTTTACTTATTGTATTGAAAAACATTTGCAAAACACCTGTCAATCTTTACTTATTGTATTGAAAAACATTTGCAAAACACCTGTCAATCTTTACTTATTGTATTGAAAAACATTTGCAAAACACCTGTCAATCTTTACTTATTGTATTGAAAAACATTTGCAAAACACCTGTCAATCTTTACTTATTGTATTGAAAAACATTTGCAAAACACCTGTCAATCTTTACTTATTGTATTGAAAAACATTTGCAAAACACCTGTCAATCTTTACTTATTGTATTGAAAAACATTTGCAAAACACCTGTCAATCTTTACTTATTGTATTGAAAAACATTTGCAAAACACCTGTCAATCTTTACTTATTGTATTGAAAAACATTTGCAAAACACCTGTCAATCTTTACTTATTGTATTGAAAAACATTTGCAAAGTCAATCTTTACTTATTGTATTGAAAAACATTTGCAAAACACCTGTCAATCTTTACTTATTGTATTGAAAAACATTTGCAAAACACCTGTCAATCTTTACTTATTGTATTGAAAAACATTTGCAAAACACCTGTCAATCTTTACTTATTGTATTGAAAAACATTTGCAAAACACCTGTCAATCTTTACTTATTGTATTCAAAAACATTTGGTTCAAATAAATAGGGTGGGACATATTTGTCCCTTTGATATATCGTACCAATTTCTGAACCCCTTCACAACCTTGCACAGGCAGAGGATCTAAATGGGACATATATGTCCCTCTGTGCGTTTAAGGGTTATAACCAGTTCTGTTGTAAAGAGGCTATCACAGATAGTATGGACTGATGAATAATTTTTTTGCTCAATACCAATTATTGCTTGTTAACGACCTCATACAATCTTTTGATATTAGAATGTCGCATGCCTGAATTAGGGGCCAAAATATCAAAACTTTTTGTCGTTTTCCTTGCGTTTATAAAAAATTTTCTTCCCAAATTTATAAGCAATTGAATATTTTGAAAAATAAATTTTCTACTTTGCTCCGCTCTGGTTTCATGCTTGCCTTTTGTGGATTGAAATCGAAGCAGCTTTTTCTCTGTACAAAGAGTTGGGAAAGCGTTGAATGATTGTTGAAGTTCCCTTCATAAAGATACATTCATAAAGAATGTGTGTAGGAGTGTATAGGAATCCTGAATAATTGCTGAATAGAGGATGTGACGGACAATATTTACCGAGTGTAATGACCAAGAAAGGAGTATGACGGCAGTAATGGAGCATGGCAGACCTTCAACTTACGTGCAGTGACTCTACAAGTCGTGACTCCAATCAGATCAGAGTCGAAACCCTTTCTTCTTCCGCGAGGGAAAATATTAGAAACCCGCTCTGGAATCGAATATACCTATTTTATAGTAACATATACTATACTGACAGTAACATCTCTTAATGAAGCAGTATTTTATCGAAGATGAAGAACTTTAACGCTTACATTGTCGCCATTTAAATAGGATATGTCCGTACTTAAAACCGTCTGAACCATTTTTCTTCATATCTAAGATATGGCTTCATAAGTTCTAAACTACACACCAAGGTACTTCTTTAGCGATTGAAGCTGCATTGAATCCTTTAGCTAAATTATATATATATATATATATATATAACTTTTTTTGTGTTATGAACAGAAAAATTGCTACCATCTTGATCCATCACCTACAGTTTTCTTGCAAAATATGGGGGATTAAAAAACACAAAAATGTAGAAAAACACCTTCACTTTCCACTTGAACATCTTTCGATTTGACCACGTTTCCCTAGAACACCGACGTTAAAAAACGTCGGGCGTGAACAATACCTGAATGGTTGGCCGAGCACGTGCTTATAAATGGGTAGCTACCTGTAGATAGCCCAGTTGTAGATATTAGAAAAAAAGCGGTACTTAACAATCCTCTTCGCATATTTTTTAGTACATGTTTCGAAGTTGCTGTCCTATGAAGAGCATCGCCGTACTCGGCCTAATAAAATGAATCTTTCAATTAGCGATGCTATTATTTTACCAAAAACGAGTTACCATTATTATGTTCTGCAGAGAGTTTTAACATTTTGTGCTAGCAAGTAACCAAACATTAACCTTGAGTTCCGCCTACTATTTTTTTTGTGAAACTGTTAAATTCATTCGTTCAAAGCGCAAATTGTAATAAAGAGTCATACGTAGGAAACAGATCACAGTATCACATTGGTAAAATATGACTTTTTGAAATTGAATAATTGCTGATTTTGAAGTTTTCCTAATATAAAACCCGCTGATCTTCCAAAATAATTGTTCTTTCAAATTGGTAGTGGACTCATTCGAAAGATTTAAGTACCTTCAGGGTTTTTCCCCAAATTCAGGCGTTTGGCGCTGCTGCGACAGAAAAAAACAGCTTTTCCCTCAGTTCTCTAAAGAACTAAGAATAAATTACAGCAAAAATGCACTTTTTCGTATTAATACAAAAACAAATTAAATGGTAAAATTTCTCGCGTCTATAAATACGAAAGACTGACCAAGAGAACGGACAGTGATCCGGAGTGTGAAAGCTCAGATTATGAATCGTTGGCTAACAGCTTGAGGAAATATTCAAGATGATATCCATCGAGGTGGATTTCACTCTCGGGACTAAATGGGCCACGCAACAACCTCCACTCATCAAGACAGACAAAGTCTTAGTGTTCATGCTCTGTTAACACCTATACTAGCAATGGAGCGGTAAAGTCCATCTTACGCACAGTCCTTGTATGTATTGAGAGTAGGAGACATTCATGTAGACAGGATAGTTCAAATGCGCATGTGCGAACTGCTTAAGGAAATATTCCCTCTCACTCTCTCTCCTGTTAGGTCATTTGAAAAGGCATTTAATGAACTATACCTTACACAAAATTAAAACTGATTTTGTATTGCTTATGACGGGTGAAGGTTTTGAGAAATTAAGAAAAGAAGACAGTGTTTAATATTTATCAAGACATAACCAAAGCTTAGGCTAACAGCAATTTAAACATCACATTGATAAAGAAGAACCACGTTAGGTCAGTGGAAGAGCACTGGACTAATATGCTGGACTAAAATTTGAATTTAGGGGGTTTTCAATGTGCTAAAAGCGAATCTGACACCCGTTTTTAAATTAAATTTTTTTTTAATAATCGATAACTTTTTAATTGTAGGTATATGGAATATTTTGGCAGAATAATGACTTCTATAGAGTCGAGTATGTAAAACAATTTTTTATTTAAAAACGGATGCCAGATTCGTTTTTAGCACATTGAAAAACCCCTAAATTCAAATTTTGGGAGTATTACGAAAATAAAAAAAAATATATTTTAAATATTGGCGAAAGGGCGACCCTTAAAATTTCGTTAAAAATTCAACAATCTGGCCATATTTCAAAGAATATTTACCCGATTCAAACCAAACTTGGGTGGTTGATAAAAGCCCTAATGAGACAAATTTCCTTCCAATCAGGGTGTTTCTACGAGTTCTGGGATTGACGTTATATGCAAAAACGTTTACATTTTATTTTGCATTATTTTTATTTTGAGAACCCTTTTTTGCAAGTACATTTTGAGATAATACAATAGTCATTTATATGGTTAAAAAAAGGAGTCTTTCTTCTTTTGAAAGATTTCAATGACGTAAAAATCGGATTATATCAAGGGGAGATATTGAATTTCAAAACGTCTGGTTTCTTTTTCGCTTACAAATTTTTAGCCTCTTCCAGACTGGGAAAAATCATTATTTTTTGTTTTCGATGATATTCACCACATTAGGGTTTCTTGGGTTGCTGAGTTTAAATCTGCTATTCTTTTTGGCGTAAAAAAATGTATAATACTAGTTTACTTGAAAACGTAAGCATATTTTTTTAATTTATTTGACGATATATAAATTATTGTTTAACAATTATATTTTTCCTTTAATCAACTCAGTAAAACAAATGAATTGGTGAAAGAATCATGTCGATATCATTTTCTAAACACCATATAAGAAATAAAGCACTTTCAACCTATTTTATTTTATTTCTCGGCTTCTAAGGCGCATTGGACGGAACGCTCGGATACGTGTCGACTATTTTTCGATGTAGAATCACCAGAAAAAAAATGGCCCAAATCGGTGACCCCATCGCTGTATACTCCCCTTGTCAGTTAACCTCGCCCCATAGTGAATATTAATACTACATTTTAAATAAATATTTCAAGCACAGTAATGGATATGTAAGTAGGGAACAGTGAGGTGGTTAACACTTTGACACCGCTTACGATATCCCGTAACGCAGGTAACGTGTTAATGACACTAGGTATAAAAACGTTATGGAAACGTTCTCAGATGATGCAGTTCCTGTGAGTTGGACCTTTTTAATAACAATCATGAATTAAATTGAGAAATTAATAATAAAGATATATAGAAAAAGCTGATTTTCTAAACAAGCCAGAGTAAGGTAAGAAAGGTGTGAGGTAGTGTTAGTGAATGGTGTAGGGCGTTGGTTGTGTAATAGCTATAATCCACAGTAATGACGTAGTTGTAGGTACTGGAGTTGTTCCATAGTAGTCATTTTACACCTCTTAGCCATCTTTAGTCCTCCTACCTCTTTGCTTTACAACACAAATGCTCTTCTTTATTTTCTCTAAAGACATTACGCAGACACTTATTCCTTTAAATCCACTATTCTTGTGATACAGGACAGAATTAGTACATACGTGGAATAAGGTTACTCGAAAATCTACCGCATAAGTAGATAGACAATGAAAACAAACAATAAATGCAGCCTTTTAGATTAAATTTTAAAATTAACATTGACCGATTCCGTTTGGATAATTGATATGATTGCCAACCTACTTATTGCTAAGTAGCCGTTCCTTAATTTTTGTGTATATAGGAATATTTCTCTCTTGTGCCAATTTAAAGATTTCTAAAGTTTTAGCGTTGTGCCCATTCAACACTCAATGGAAACTAATCCAAACATGATTATATATTTCATAAAAATAATAACACATGATCCTTTTGATGAAAACGTTTTCTTCATAAAAAAAATAAGAATGCTTAGTAATAAAAGAATAGTTTCAGTATGGAATCTAAAATATTCCAGACGAGAGGAGCATAAGTCTAAAATATTGGTAAATGTTTCCAGACATTTTTTTCCCAGTGTATTTTATGGGTGTTTCTAAATGACATTTTGGAAACATACATTTTTTTTTTAATTTTAACGTACATTTATTATTGACAACGAATTTTAACCTGTATCGGTTAAACTCCTGTAACAGGTAACTTATAGATAACGGGTTATCTATAGGTTACCTGCTTGTTGACACTTTTCCGGAGCGCCCAGTGTCAAGAAATATTATACATTGATTACTTATCAATTGATGAATAATATATAGTATGACGGGAACCGTGCTATAATAAACTGTACAAAATTTTGTTGTATCATTAATTTTGATGATACATTACTTAACGCAATAAAATAAAATAACTACTTATCTTCCGTGACGAAGCACAGGTATTCTGCTAGTAACACATAAAAAATGTTTACCAACATTTTTTAACGTAAATAGATGTATGTATTTATCACCACGAAGACCAAAAGATTTCTGTAGTTATCCGATTCTTGGAGGTACAGAAGAAATTCCGCGGATTCAAATTTGTCCCGGATTCTTCAACACAATGTAACTGAGCCTACAACATTATTTCGAGATGAAGATTCTGAAATAAAAGTATAAAAAATAACGGAAATCGGTGAAAAAAAGGCCGATATAAAAAAACTTTTTTCATTTCTCCAAGTCACTATGAGCCTAGAAATAGAGAGGAGGACCGCTAAGGTTTTGTATAAATACTGTTTGATATGCATTGTCGAACTACATGACATGGCGTGTCCACTCCGGTGTGGGTGGCTGTTTCGTCAGGGGTGTGACAAGAGGGCTGATATAAACATATTTTGTTGTCATGAATTTACTTAGAAAAAAACTGAAATGTTTAGCTTAATTCTCTTTCAAAAATCAAAATCTAAATAAAATCTCCTACGATTTATTCTTGCTGCATGGTAGGGATCTAAGATCTCTTTTGATAAAAAAATAAAACAGAGAAAAATATAAAAAGGTTAGTAACTTGAGAATGAACTGTAAATAGTTGTTCCATAAAAATGCCTAATAACACAGGTACACATTTGATCTAAACAAAGAATACTCGGAGCGGTATGGTACTTATGGGGTTTTTGGGGTCGCTGATTACGATGATTGGGTTGGTTAGCCTTCATCACATCATATTCAAGGTCATTGAAGCCAAAATAGAGAAACATGCCGTACAAAAAATCTGACAAAAGTCATGCTTAGGTTTTTGAGGTCCCTGAGTTCGAAACCGTAGTTTGTTTGACTGGAGCTGCCTCTCAGAAAACGAATTTTTCAATGATTTTTTTCCAATAAGGGAAAAAGGTTCCAAACCACTTTTCACGTTCGATACTTTGCATTTGTATCGACGATATATTTTATAACGGCGATCGCTGTTGGTGACTAGTAATTAGGATCGACGAAGAATTTTTTCAAAAATTCGGTAGTGAGTGCAACCTCAAAAGTATTTAATTTAGTGTGAAGTGAATTAGGCGAATTTGTTAATTTATGAGATTCTTAAAGTTTATGATAGACCAATGCGAATGCCTCCATCTTGTAGCTCCTATGTACATGTTTTTGCGTAATTTCCATCTCCAGAATCCGTGAAAATAGACTAGCGGACGACTGCTTGCGGTATGTGTAACAGCGGCTCCACCAGCTGTAACGGAGAAGTCACATTAGACATGATATGATTAGGGTCGGAGTAATAACTATGAGTAAAAACATTGTTCAAGTCAAGGACCTCTGATATTATTTTAACTGAAGTCAACAAGTAAAAAAAAAATTGAAATTCCGTCGTTCTTCTTTTCTTTTCTTTTTTTTTTTTTTCATTAATTTTTGTGCATCGGCTGCTGAGGCCTTTAGCACACGTCGAATTCAATCTATTTCTGTTTTTTCATATTATATTTTAAACAGACTCATATATGCTTATGTATATGCATTAGTTCCGTTTTTAACAGATGTCGGAACTAAAGTTAAACCTATTAACTAAATCTGAACTTAAATATTTACACATCTAGTTCGCTCTTCTTATTTCTACGAACATTCTTACTAATGACATAATAATAATTATATGCGTTATTTCCCAATCATGCCACATCTAAAAAAAAATGTAAAAATATCAGCAGCGCTTCTTGAGCCATTTAACCGATTGAATATAAGATAACAAACAGCCAATCGATATGTATTATAGAATATCCATGAACATAAAAAAGTTATATTCAATATTATATTGTTTGTTTTTATTTGTGTTTAAGAACAAGAAACTTCGAGATTATCACTGCACGAATTATGAAGTATACCAGAAGTTTAACTTTATCCAGAATTTTCATCATACAGTTTTTATTGTATTATGTTTTCATTTTCCGTGTTTGGGGCGTCTAGTTATCATAATGACATTATTTCATCAAATTCGATCAAAATAACTTTAAATTTAAGAAGTTACCACTAGATTAAAATGTTTTAATTTACATCTATTTTTTAACAACATAAAAAAATACTGGCAATACTTTCTGAATGAACTCATTTTCGGTCAGCCAACATAGGCGCCGTGCAAGCAATTACCTCTAAAACTGATACCAACCTTCTTCGCCCATCAAGATTTCAACCCCGGGGTTTTGCGAGTGATCAACGGGAATGGGTGATACCAAATAAGCTTAGCTTCCACCCTGGAGAATAGTGCTACACTCAACCGTTCTGGTCACTCAACTGCAGTGCTACCAACACATGGCCACTGCGCTGCGTCAGGAGGACCACAACGTGGCCCCTGCCACCAAAACCACCCGTAGTACCATTGTTGAACGCCCGTAGTGCCAAGAACCATGGGTCTCCGAAAGACTAGAATGGACACTGGCTCTGAGCAAGAACCTACTACCCCTAGAGAAGAACAGGCGTTGATTGAGAAAGACAGAAAGAGAGGGAGAGAGACTATGAAATAAAAAGAAAAAGAGAGATAGACAGACGAATATAGATTTTAATGACGTCCATTTATGACAGTCAGTGTTAGGATCAATGAATATGTATTAAAGACATTTTTTAAAATACTTTCAAGAATCAAAACCTCAAAAGCCAATTTCTTCTGGTAGTGATAAAATTAAATAACAAACAATTTTTTGGGTTATCGACTATTTTTTCTATTATATTTTTGTCAAATACCACTCACAGACATATCATCGCCCAGCCACAACCACTTGAAAGAAAAATTTGAAATTTTGCATGGACACTCCCTTTAAGAAGTAATCACTCTCTAAGAAAGGATTTTTTGATATTCAAATCATTAAGTAATTTTAGAGGGGTTTGAATGTTTAGTTGGATATAAAGAGAGTAGGCAGCATGCCGAGGAAAATATCAGGTCAGTTGTTACAGTACTGTATCTATTTCATTACATCAGGTCAGTTGTTGCAGTACTGTATCTGTTTCATTATATCAGGTCAGTTGTTACAGTACTGTATCTATTTCATTACATCAGGTCAGTTGTTACAGTACTGTATCTATTTCATTATATCAGGTCAGTTGTTACAGTACTGTATCTATTTCATTATATCATGTTTATTTGGCGTTCATTACTAGAAATAAACTATGATTTTGTCATAGATTTTATGCTATTCCTGGTAATGGTCCATCCGAGGTAATAATATCCCGAACCGTTCAGCATCCCCAGTCAGAACACTTCTTGGTAATGCTCGCAAATATAATGGGCGTTTTCTAATGACATCTTGGAAACATAAATTTTTAAATTTTAACGTCCATATATTATTGACAACTAATTTTAACCTTTACTGGTTAAACTCCTGTTACCTATAGGTAACGGGATATCTCTAGGTTATCTGTTTGTTGGCACTTGTCCGGAGCGCCTAAGTGTCCAGAAACATTATACATCGATTACTTATCAATTGATGAATAACATATAGTATGGTGGGAACTGTGCCTTAATAAACTGCACAAAATTATGTAGTAGCGTTAATTTTGATGATACATTATTTAACGCAATAAAGTAACTACGAAGCACGGGTATTCAGCAATATGTTTATTTGAACATTTTAAATGATTTTATGGAATAGAACTGATAATTTCACTTTCTTTTATGTGCCTATAATTCCAAAGAATATGTTTCATAAATTACGTCATTAGAAATATTGCTTAAAAACTTCCTTCTAAACAAGGCTATTGATAAAAAGCTTGAAGCCTATTGTCTCTGAGAGAGGATGATACCCAGGCTTAGCCGGGGCTAGGAAGAAGATGCTGCTGATTGTCGCGCTGTAATAACGGTCCGTCACGCCGTAGGACGCCCTAGAAAATTGTTTCCTCCGAAGAGTCGGTACGAAGGAGAGTTTTTCGGCGCGTCCTCCTCCCTTCTTCCCCCTTATAGCCGAACGCTACGATGATTGACCGCCCCCAACCCGGTCACGCATCTCATAATTATGTTAACAGTAACCTTTGAGGGCCATACCGAGCTGGCGAGTCTCAATCAAAGTCATCACTGGGACGTTCCGTCTTCATTCGGTACAGTTATTTCCAGTATTGCTGCTCGGGCTGGCTACAATTGGGAAGACGGCGATTTTCCACGGCCATTATCTATGAAGGAAAGGATTCTTAACGATATCACTTGAAGGCTACTAAATTCTTTCTCGTTATGAGAAAAAAAACAGAAAATTCACAAAAAGTAAGCCAAAAGGCATTGAAAATCATTGGACACCTAAAAATAAATGACCCTTAATAATTGCGCAGTCTATAAGTGAATGCAATTAAAGAAAAAAATATAATACTTTATTTTGGAAACGTCGCCCCTTAAGAATGAATGACAAGCCAATTTGCATTATTGCATAAATATAAATATAAATCTTCCAGAAGAGATCGTTGACTGTGAAGATTAATGACTGTAAAAATAGTCAAGACTATGACTAAATAGTCAGGACTAGGTTGTGATTATTAAAAGATTAAAATAAATTATTAATCTAACTGTATAAAAAAATGTTATTTACATATAATTAATTAATAAATTCTATTAAATAATAAAAAAAAAATTGGGAGAGAATTTGGAGGGATTGTGGCGATGTGGGAGCAATGGCAATGCTATACGGTCGTCCGGAAAGTCTTGGTAGTTTTTCCTATAGTAAATACTTAAGAGAACTTAATTAAACAATATTTGTTCCTAGTTGTCTGGTCAAATCCTGCCAACTTAAAGGCAGCTGAATGATCCCTCTCATGTAAAACGTCTCAGCTTTGGAGGCGAAAATGTTTTCAAAGAAATGTTTCTCGACCCCTTAAAATTATAATACTCTTACTTCTGAAATCTGTAATCATCTAAACAAATGATGGCCATGTTCCAGAAACTGATAGGGACCGTACGGAGACACATGTTGCCTGGCTTATGATGATGGCAAACATTTTCGATTTGACCTGTTAGATCTCTTTCCTTCAAGGGCAGTCTTTAAATGGATTTTAACGGGCTTCTTCGAGCGATCATAGATTTTTTGAACGTTGAGTGTTTCTGCTAGATCTCTTATTGAAGACCGTAGATTTTCAATAAAAATGACATTAAAAAGGTCGTTCATAACGACAAAATACCACTTCGTTTATTCATCATCTTTGATGTTGATATTACATTTCAATTTTTCAAACATTCTTATAACCGTTTCTTCAGATACTTCACATACTCTGTATACCAAACAAACTTTCCAAGCTGGCTCACAAGAATTCTATCCTTTCATGTAATAAAAAATATATTGCAGAAATATTCTTTTTTGCTTTGTCATCTTAAGTCTAGCACAGATCAAAATATAATGGGTGGGATTAAATCAGTTTGATTGGATCTATAAAAAGAAACACAAACTTTCTGAAAGAATGAGAAGAGATAATCAGGAGTTCTTTCAGGACAACCCAGAGAGCACATAATGATAAAAAAATGCCGTAAAAACATCAATATAAAGAAAATATAAACAAATAAATTTGTCTATTACTTTCAAACATAGTATCATTCATCTGACGGTTACTCTTCGGTTAATGTTCAAATACAAGGCAAGTCAACGGTTACTACAAAAATTTAAATACTAATACTTTAAAACACATCAGAATAAGCTTAGAGCAGAAATGAGTTTACTTCACGTTCTAATAAATTTAATAATATTAGAACATTTACCATTGTCCAAAGATCGGGAACTCATAGAAAATTCACATGTACAACGAGTAAATAAAATAATAAAGGTTCTGGAAAAAGTCTGGAAAAATGTTTTAGTATTTTTTTGTGGCGTTTAATAAAATGTTGGCTTGTTTATAAACATAATATAAATAGTGGCATAAATTGTTAATTTAAATAGATCACTGTTTGATAAGATAAGATAAGTAATCTGAAAAGTGAAACAAAGAGCGTATTTATCTGTAGATAGCGGTGTAGTTTTCGCTTGGGGTGTTTCTCCAATTAAACCTACCTTGCGGGACTCCACCGAGAAATAGCGGCACCCAACTAGATTCTTACCACTAGCCAACATTATCTAAACATTATCACCTAAAGAGGATCAATAAGGTGTGACATTATTTAGATCATAATTGTCATATTTGCTCTATGTTTAGTATGAGAAAACCGGCGTTACGTCCGCTATGATAAAAGGTGACTCATAGACTAAGGCCTCTCGTCCACTGAAACCGAAAAGCTACGAACCCCGAAGTAACGAATTTGGACGATTGGCGTTCGTCCGAATGCCTCTCGTCCATTGCCTCAGCGTTCGTCCGAATTCGCAGCAGACTTGATGGCTCGTACTCACAGTCCATTTTCAACCATGACTTTTTGCACTCGTTCGCAACTGTAAATCCCAGCAGAATGGGATCGGTTCGCACTTCGCACAAGTTCGGACGAAAACGGACGAACGATACGGGCCCAGTGGACGCGGTCCATGATGGTGCCTTGTGTTTGGATTGTTCGTGCGTTTTCGTCCGAATTCGCAGCTTTTCGGTTCCAGTGAACGAGAGGCCTAAAGGTTCTCGCATGAGCAGCGTCATCTAAGAGGGATTCCGATAGTATCCCTAGTTTCACTTGGAAAGCTTAGAATAGAAACAGTTAAAAAAATTAAAAATTAGTCTCAAAGAGAACCAAGATCTTAGGTGCAACAACATGAAACTGACAGCATCCTAGACGGAAATTACTACATACCTCCGAATGAGATTGGTGTATAAAAAATTGCATAAAAACTGTATTTGTAGGCAATTTAATAGGCTTTCGAATGAATTCGTTACATTTCCCGACCGGTTTAGAGATATATAAAAATATATCTGAAAATTCTAGTGAAAAATCCGTGAAAATTCTTTCCATTATCCGCGACAACTTTTATAGATGTGACCTTAAAAATTGTTTCGCTAGTTCAATTACTAACAACACGTATTCAGGGAAGCCTCATAAGGAAGAAAAATGGTTAAGATTTTTTTAGTGCGACTTTTGCCCAAAAAGCAAACCTTGACCTTGCTAATCACAAAAAGTATTTTTGTGTTGAATTTTATTAAATTCGGTCTGTTATTGAGCCAGCCAGAGAGCAAAAAGTCCACTATGTATAATAAATATGAAAGCTCTAGAAGTTTAGGGAACATTTTTGAAAAAAAAAAAAAAAATGAGTAACATACAGAATAGTTTGTAAACACCACAATATTGTGGGTGGTAATGAGATCAAAGTGATTTTCTTGACAGTTGTTGTCACCAAGCTTGTGTTCTCTTGAGTAATATCACTTTTGTAATATTAAGTCCAGAAGGAAATTAAGGGGTCTATTTGCGAATTCTGCGATTCTTTTACATATTAATTATAAACCGGATGATGTACACAGAGGAGATAATACATAGCTAAGGACCTGAGTATTCGTCTTGTATGTTCGGATCTGTAAAAATCTAGTTTTAGCGCGGTTCCTCCCTCTTCCATAGGGAGGAACCCCGCTTATAGGCTTGATACAATGAAACAATCCGGAAGTGCCGACTAGAAAATTTCGCGTTTCAGAACTCCTAGAGACCGAAAATAACGGTGGTTCAAATTTGTATATATATATATATATATATATATATATATATATATATATGTATATATATATATATATATATATATATATATATGTATATATATATATATATATATATATATATATATATATATTTGTCTGATCGCTCATTTTTGGCTTCCCTAATGGTCCGATTGTGATGAAATTTGGTACAAAAATCCGTCGTCCAATTTGAAAGGTCAAGTTCTTTAACCAGCAGAATCCGCCCACTGGAAGATGGCGTTTAGGGCGAAATTCGCGCAAATAAAATCGTAACGCTTACGTTTTTGAGTTCATAAGCTTGTAAGTACTCGTTTTATAGGCTTCATGGGCTAGGAAAACGAATGAAACCATTTTCAAGGCGATAGCTTTAACCGTTTTCGAGAAAATTGGAAAAATAGTTTTTGAATACCGTTTTTGGTTTGGGTACTTAGAACCATGGGATTCAGTTGAAACATTTTTTGCATGTTTGAATTTCATCAAAACTAACATGTTAAACTTTTGATTACGTTTGGAGTTAAGGAAGGGTTAGAATAAAATATTTTATTAACAGACATAAAACGTTTTGGTAACTTTGTATACTTTCCTTAATATCTCGAAAAAGGTTGAGAATCTTGGTAAACGGAAAAATACCATTAGAAAGCCTACTAAGTGCTCTACAAAAAAGGTTCTGATGAATGTTTTGATTAGGCGATGTTAATCGGAGAAATAAGTGCTTAAAACTTTAAAGTAATTGATTTCGCTTATTCGAACTGTTCTTTTTGTCTTTGATTTTGGTACTTAGAATCATGGGATTCAGGTGAAACATTTTCTGCATGTTTTAATTTTATCAAAACTAATATGTTGAAAATTTGGTTACGTTTGGAGTAAAGGTAGGATTAAAATAAAATATTTCATTTTTAGTCATGAAAAGTTTTGGGAACTTCGTATATTTTCATTAATATCAGGTAAAGGGTTGGGAATCATGGCAAGCAAAAGATTACCCTTCGAAAGGTTACTAAATTCTCTACAAAAAATGTTTTGAGGACATTTGCGATGGGATGGTCATATTTGGAGAAATAAGTGGTTAAAACATAGGTAATTTCGTTCATTTGAACGAATCTTTTTGTGTCCTACAGTTTTTTTCACTGCTCCTTATTTTTGTGATTGCTTATAGTAGTCAAATGTATTATTCAATAAAACAGGATACGTATAAATAGAAACAATATTTTGTTTCAACGGCATCTTGGAATTCGAAGATGCCCTATGAATATCTAGATTACTGTACTGGTGTTGATTTCGTTCTTTAGAATTGTTTTTGGTATTTCCTATTTTCAGCAGTTTTTATCTATTTATTATTTTTTTTTTTTTGTTTAAATTCATTGAACAAAATCATAGGAATTCGAAGGTGAGGAGCTAGGAGGCTTAGGGTGGGGGCATTTTCCCTGTCCCCAGGTAGCGGCGCCCAGTGTACCCTCGTCATCTGTAAGTCCCTTTCTAGAGTCATAAAGATAAGCCTCCAAACAACTTTAGGAATGTAGGATTTCTAATTTTTGCCAGTATCAGAACAGCCGCTCTTTACATACCCCAGTGGTACTGACGTACCGGTCTATACTAGTTGCACTCCACACGGTGGTAGTACTTGGTGTATGCCACAGCGGATCGCTCATTATAACCTTATTTTATTCGTATTAAATAGATACCTAAAAAAAATTTATTTGTGTATAAGTGTAGCGTTATTGGGATTAGAATAAAATATTTTATTAACAGACATGAAATGGTTCGGAATCTTCGTATATTGTCCTTATTTTATTTTTTTTTTTTATTTCTTTTATGGTGGATCGAAATCTGTGTCATTAGCACCATTTTTTCCTTATGAGCTTATATAATACTTAGATTTAGCTAGCGACAATATTTTACACCGCAATTAAAGTGACTTGCTCTTCTTACAAATATAATATTTATATTATAACATAAACATAATACATTAATTTGTCTGAAAAAAAGTCCAACCCGCAGGAACTGCATCATCTTAGCGCGGTTCCGTTCTTATCTCGAGTGCAATTAGTGAAGGAATATAGCAGCTATCGGTAGGTATTAGCACCATTTTTTCCCCCATAATATCTTCAAAACAGTGGGAAGTACGATATAACCATTCAAAAGCTTACTAAATTCTCTACAAAAAAGATTCTGAAGCAAATTTCGATGGGGCAATATCAGTCGGAGAAGTAAGTGCTTAAAACTACGAAAGTTTTAGTTTTGTTATTTTAAACGGGTTTTTGTCACTGTTTACCTCACTTTTGTTTTTTAAGTTTATTTAACGGTGGAATGAGTATTTCATTAAAGCTGAGAAAATAAGAATCATATTGGTAATAGTTTTCCTAGAGTGAGCGTCACGATGACGGGAGAGTCCCATCCGCTTAGAAAATTGTCAGTTTTTATATGTGGCGCTTTAAGCTTCCTTCTTTTTGAGATTTTATTTTATATTTTTAACGAAAGATCAAAATCTACCGATAGCTGCTACTATTCCTTTACTAATCGCACTTCGGATAAGAACGGAACCGCGCTAAAATGACGCAGTTCCTGCGAATCGGACTTTTTTGCTATTACCGCAGATCACACTACTATTTCTAAACTGACACAACTCAAAATAAAACTCAACTGAAAATGTGCCACTCTTGCCTATGTAGGGGCCTAAGCATTAAGACTGGAAGAGTGGCATAAGTACCCTCCGGTGTACAAGCTCAGTAGCTAGGTACATTCAGTTTTGATGGTTATAAAGAGATATTTACCATGTCTTTCATAGTCCTAACTATGACAGTGTGAATAAAACCGATTTTTGAGTTGTGTCACTTTAAATGAACACTAGTGCGATATGGTCAACTTTGACACCTTTTTCCTCAAAACATTCAGTTTGTTACTTAGATCTCTTGAACTCTGGGGTCCCCATATACAAAGTGTAACGAATTTTATTTGCACTCTATGTATATATATTTTATGTGCGATTAAACGTAAATAGAACAATGTAAACACTTCGTAACTGAAATACCTATTTTATAATGTGTATTAGGGCTCATCGCCATGGAAACGATGCCCTTAAAATAAAGAAGTAAATAAAAAATATACAAAGTTAAATCACCGTTTATTTAGTATCTATGGAATTTAAAGCTTTTTTTACCTATCTCTATATCTACCTGTGCATTTTTTTTCGAGTGGGTACTTTAGGATTGCGTCATAAGATCAACCTCATGAACGTGGTTTCTCCCTATAGAGGGAGGGAAGAATCGCACACATAATATGGAGAAAAAGCCAAATATAAAGTTAACCATTTTGTCAAAGCTTTTATCTATAATTGTATATATGTGTATAGATAACTCAAACTTTCCGTTTAAGTGATTTTTGGCCATGTCACAAACTTCTCTACCAATGTTTCGCTAGTCATACTGCGGTTGAAGGGTTGAGTTTGAGAATAATTCTGATCTGATGATTTGAGAGATATTAAAGATCATAATATGCATTAAAATGTAGGCAGTTAATGATTTATAAATAAGGATTTCTCAAAAACCTTCTAATCGCAATGTTCACGATCATTCACAAACCCGACGGAAGACGAATTGTCATTTGGAAGAATGATTGATGTTCTGCTGACATCTCTCCCAGTAGTTCTACTATAGACGATCTAGTATTAAGTGCGAATAGTGTGTAGAGGGAGTTGTGAATGAGATGCCTGCTCCAAATGCCATTCATCTCCCTGAGTCATTCTCACGCCAGTTACCTTACAAATGTCAGGGCGCCTTAAACCGTTCCTCTTTGGCGGCCCGTTCACATTGGAGTCGATCTGGTTCTCATGCGTACATCCGGTCTTTAAGGTAAACAGTTGTGACCTTTAAGGCGGATTTTCTGCCGAAGAGGACTACTGAATAGATTTCTTTTTAAGATTAGGATATGGATATCTTAGAACTCAGTGGAATTTGGATTGAAAATTGTCTTCTAATTGAAGTGGTTGGCGAATAAAATGTTGGATATTATGTGGGACTATCAGTTGAAATGGTTAGGGGCAACAAGATTGAGTAGCATACAGAGCTTGTAGTCATATTTTAGTAGCATTTGCATCATAGACTGATACTCCTACATAACATGCAACATAGTAGATACAGCCACGTTTTGTTAAAAATGTTGCTCGGCACTATTTTGTCCCAACCCCTTCAATTTTTCTTGCTGTATCTTAACATTAATGAAATTAAAAAAAAGAAAGTGAATAAGGATTATTACTATAAATGAAAAATATTTTTATTATTCAAGTATTAGTTACAGGTTTAACGCTGTTTTTACGTTTGATTTCCTTGGTGCTCAGTCTTGTTCCATTCTTTCTTAACAAGCTCTTTTTCTGTCTTCAGATCACGTTGCTACTCTGTTGTTTTTTTTTTTTCATATCCCTATTTGCGGATGCGCATAAATAAATATAAAAATAATCTCCCTACAAACAACGTTTCTTGTATGAATATGTCTCAACCTGATATGTCTGTCAGCATGATATCTGCTGCTTTAAAATATTCTTTTACTGCCGCAATCCACTGAAATACTTGTACTTATTATTATATTATTATAATTAGAAAGAAAAGAAACTTTCTTGAAATAAATTAATTAAAGTGAGGCTGCCAAATTAATGGGAATGCTATGCGACGCAGCTCCTCTATCTTTGGCGAGAAAAATGTTTATATGAGTTATTTCGGGTTTAATACAAATGGTGGGTTACTTCATGGGATGAGTTATCTATGTTACTTATGGGAATTGGGAAGATGTACTCATGATCACCTTGTATGCATGATTGTGCTTCAGGGCGATGATTCCCTATGGTTCTTCAATATTTTGTTTTTATCCCTAAATATGGTGGTTAATGATCCCAAGGGAATCTACCAATATTTCTTCCTCTAAAAGAAGGTAGCCTATTTATATCTAGGCCTCGGAGTTCCTGTAAGAAAGCGCCAATCCCCTTTGGTATAGCTCCTCGAGTTCTCAATCATAGCCCTTTAACGATGAATTTTCGTTTGCCAAATCGTTTTTGAAATTTTTCAGAGAAGAATGTTAGGCATTTCTCGTGAATCGATCATTATTTTCGATTGATTGCATTAGCTTGATCGCTGTAATTCGTTTCGAACCTCACAGTGGGGTTAAGGATTTAAACGAGCTCGCTTTTTGTTGTAAAAGCGAACATATCAGCAATCCTGGAGGATCCTATCGTCAATACAGTAGACCTCTTCGAAGCAACGATAACACAGGCACACAAAATAAGAAAAGCGATAATTTCCAAAGACACCATACATATATTCCTATGTATTTCGACACGCTGAATCCGAATCCGGACTCCGTTTCACTCCAGCACGTCAGGTTAAAGGGCATTTGAAGATAACATTTCGTATGGAGTCGTTTGAGAAAAATTAACTAGAGCTTCCATGGTTTTGAGGGTCGTTGATCTCGAATCCGAGGTCTGTTTTACATAATCGGCGCAAAATCAGAATCATTTTAAGGACGAATATATTTATTTCTCAAAAAATGAATCTGCAGACAAAAATTCATTTTTTCAAAGTAGGCATATTTTTCCTTGAAATGACCTTGGAGTCAAGTGTCTGTGTAATTGTTTTCCTCAAGAAGGTCTTTATTTTGTGCTTGACGTTATGGTGACGAGAAGTGATGAGGAGCATGTTATGTGGGCATTTTCCCTACATATATGCTAGTGTTTCGGTCTCTTCGCCTCATTTCCGCCATATCAATAAATAAATGATTAAAAATAAAAACATCTGTCCCACAGAAGCTGCGTAAGACAGGAGGCAGTCGAAGTCGTACCTTTTTAACAGCTGTGAGCAATTTCCGCTTACGACACTGCCAGTTTCCTGCCTATTGCGGTGCCTAAAATCTTGCTTTTCTTTCAGATTTCATTAGAGGAACTAATTAAATTTTCACGAAAGATCATAACAAAACATTTTTACGTTAAAATTTCCGAATGACACTAGTGATAAGAACGACAACGCTTAAAGGTGACACAGCTCTTGCGAATCGGACTTTTCGATGGCGTAATGTCTTTCTCGTTCCTGGCCACCACCTGGGAGGGAATCTAATTTAGCTGATAAGAAGAGGATTCCGTCACGTGTCCAGGGAGCGTGGGCGGGGCGACAATACAGCTCTGATGGGCTTTCCCGCGAACAGCCGCTCTATCTAGAGGTAATCCGATCAGAAATTCAATATAAGTCCCAGGGCTCATCCTTTCCCGCGCAGCGGCCTCTTTTCACGCCTGCGCACTCACCAATCAGGAGACTGATTAAACTTTTGTGCGAAGGGTAATGGATAAATCTACAGTTTGTTTTTTTTATCATTGAAGAAATAGTTTAATAACCCTAGCATTAATACATTCAATTCCATTTGAGCGGGAAAGTATTCTGCATCTTCCTCAAATTAGTAAAAACGATTTGCGTGTTTATGAATATGTGTTTTTATATATATATATATATATATATATATATATATATATATATATACACACACATATAATACTCTCGAACCAGTACCCAGGGAAGCTCCCAATCTCATTCAGTTTTGAAGGATGTCTATTTCGTCCTCAAGATATGAGTTTGCTTTTGAAACCTGCCAAAAATGAAGGAATCCATTATCGAAGGGTTTCAAAAAATGACTTTATCTACTTCCTAAAGCAAAAAATATGGCAAACTACGATTATATGGTAAATAATGAAAAACATTAGTATTAAAAAAAAAAATATATCTCCAAATTCACACTGAATGATACAATTAATACAAGAGAGAACAACAGAAAAATATAAGAAGTAACTTATAAATAGAAACGTCGGAAAATGATAAAACTCATTTTCATATTTTAAAAAAAAAAGTATAGTAGTTTAGATACCACGGCCGAACCCAGAGAAATTCTACCTTCGCACTCCAAACGAACAAGTAACAAAGGTTACTTTTTATTTGTTCGTCTCAAAGTAACAAGTAACAAAGGTTTTTTTTAAATAAACACATAATTAAAATTTATTAATAAATAACCAAACCTTTAGTTTTGTTTTAGCCAAAAAATTGCGAAAAAAAAAATTAAACTTAAAAACAATTATATTTATTGATTTCTGTAATTTATATATATATATATATATATATATATATATATATATATATATATATATATATATATATATATATATATTGTACTTATTAATTTCTTTTTAGGGTGCTTCGACTACCTAGGTCATTAGCACCAAGTACTTATTACTAAATTTTACTTATAGGTATATTTGAAAAATACTGCAACAAATGCTTTAGTCAGTATATCGATGGCCTAGAATGATAACCTCGTAACTCAGAAAATGCAAACTTTACAGGAGAAGCAAAAAAGCTTCCAGTTATTTAATAGTAAAGATACTTACTCAGAAGTTAGTACCTAAATTTGTTATATTTTATAACAAGTATGCTTAATGGCATTAAATTTTAAAATGTTGATATGTTGTTTTTTAATTTTGACTTGCGAGGTTTTCTAACTTTTCGGCAAAATGAGTTGCGAGGTATTCCATCTTAATTTTTAGTTAAGAGTATTTATCACGCCTAACCTTGATAGAGATGAGAGGTTTTCTTAATAAAAAAAACTAGATGTCTTGTACAATGATATATTTTAATGTTCATAACAATTTACATTATTTTTTTTATACTATATCACAATGAAAAAATGTACTGTTGGTTCACAAATTATTCATGTACAAGCAACTGAATATGTTAAAGACGGTGTGGTAAATTGTCATAAAATGCATGAATGTCTTTTGGTATTACCTGTTTGAGCTCTTGAAGGTGACGAAACTTAATACCTTCAATCGGTAACGGATCATTGTACAACTGGTCAAGCTCTTCAATTTTTGTAGAAAACTTCTTGATTCTCCTGGGGAGGTCAAAAAATTGATCTTTAGGGCTGAGTTTCACTTGGATTTTTCCATCTGGCGTGTAACGAATACATCTAAGGTCAGTTACTACACTCTCTCCCTTCTTTGTACCTGGTCTTATAGATGAAATAATGTTGACTTTATTGAACCTCTTAAAAAAGGTAAAGTCCAGCTGGAATACTTTGTATGGTTGAGGATTGAATCTAGCCGTTCTTATTATTTCAACATATCCTGCTGGGGAATATATTTCCCTGTTCTTCATCTTTTTTTCAATATTGCTATGGATGCTATCACATTCCATTTGAGTATGGCCCTTTTCCAAGTATTTTTGGGTTATTGTAATCCCGGATTCACGTGACATTAACATCAAGGCATTCGCCATTATAGTATTCCTGTTTTGGCTGGTACAGCCATCACTATAAAATATTACGTGTTTGAGAGCATCTAAGTTGATTTCTGTTGCAATAAAATGGGTGAGTATGGTTGCAAATTCAGCAGCGCTTACACCTCCTTGAGTTTCATCCCAAAGATAACAGTAACCTTCTCCTGTTTTCAGGTTGTACAAAGTGAAGTTGTGCAATTTTAGTTTTCTTCTGTAGTAGAGCGCAGAAGCTTTAAGATAAGGGCATAATAACACTGCTTGAACATCCATCGTATACACTGCAGTGTCTTGACCGCTTTCTTCTTTGTCTTTCGATTTTTCTTCTCTAGCTTCATTTTTTCTTTTTATGTGAATATTGTATTCTTCTTCAGAAGCATTACCCTGTCTATGAGCACAACATAAATCACATTGATCTTTCTTAGGGGAAAAAAGTCCTAAATTCATCAACTCAAAAATTTCATGGAATGTAAAAGAGGATGCAACTAAGTGTTCCTTATTCTGTGATATACAATATGATTTGTACTGTCGGAATAATTGTGCTTTTGATTGCCAAAAAGGTTCTTGATACAGCTTTGTGGTATCCTTACGACAAAAATGAGATTCTAATTTCGGAAGGAGTTCCAGAAATTCATTTATAACTTTCCGGAAAGCATCGTTGTGATCTTGCTGTCTTGTTTTTGGAGTTATATCAGTTCCATTACTTTTTTCAAAATTTCTGTTTGGTTCATTCCCATTTTTCTCATGAAGTTGGTATTTCAATACCCAATTTCGAACTGTCCATTCACGCCGACCAATACTGTTTAAAAACATTTTCTTGGTCACTCGAATTCGATCTCCATTTTTATTATTTTGTAGGTGATATTTAAAGGTATGACTTCTTCTTGATTCGGTAGCGGGTACTGTTCTCTGATGGACATGGTTCCCAATGACAAGGTGGTTTATTTTAATCTTTCTTTGTTCCCAATCTAAGTTCCAAAAATATTCAAAAATTTGTTTTCTTCTTTCATCTGTGATCAGCATACATTTGAACTTATTTCTCTTAGTGACTTTACAAGAACATCGTGGTTTTAGCTGCCTTTTTTGTCGTTCAACATCAAAAACAGTTTTTCCATCTTCATCCTTTCTTCGCCCTTTGTATTCTTCTCCTTTCATTCTTTTCATTTTATTAACGATAGCTACCCATGATTTTGTATTAGCTA
Source organism: Gonocerus acuteangulatus (assembly GCA_946811695.1). Lineage (NCBI taxonomy): Eukaryota > Metazoa > Arthropoda > Insecta > Hemiptera > Coreidae > Gonocerus > Gonocerus acuteangulatus. The sequence goes on from OX328124.1 coordinate 25,481,442, forward strand.
TTCCCCGTTTGGCTCTTTTGCGCTCATAACAATTTTCTTTGCTATGATTTGCATCTTCATCACTCTCGCTCAAATTCCATTCATTGGTGTTGCCAATCAGATTTCGAGGATCCACGTTTATTTCATTTTTACTCAGATTGCTCTCACTTGAACTTGGTTCATAGTTTCGGACATTATTTTCTTTCATATCAAGTCCAGATTCTTCGTTCGGCTCTGTGACAGGACGCTCATTTGTATGTGGAGAATTTGATGAAATCTGTAACGTTTCTTCTGAAATTATATTCAGACTGTCGTAAGTGTCTATGGAGAAGAGGTCAGGATTTAGAAGCAAATCGAGTTGTAGACTAGCTCCACCTTGAATGAAGCTGCCTAAATCGGATTCAGTTTCATTTTCATTGGACATGTGTGACATGTTATCATTTGAAATTTCTACAGGTGCACTAATGTATTCTAAAGCATTATTACAAGTTCCCTTTGGACCGGCTGGTACAAGAACAACAATGGGACCATTGTTGTTTTCTTCTCGAGTCTGTAACATTGTTGAAGTACTAGGACATTCTCCACCTGAAAATGGTACCTACTTAGCATGAACAATCACAAAGGTTTTTTTTTTTTTTTTTAATGATCTGTTTGAATTGATACATTTTCTTTAGTAAAAGTTTTGAGCAAAAAGTATTTTAAAACAATTTTTTTTTAAATCTTTATCTAGTTATCATTCTATCTTACCGTTATCATCATCTTCTTGCTTTGCAATTTTTTTTAGAGCTAAATCTACGAGCCAATTGCCCCTTCGTGTGTATTTTTTATCGGCCATCTGTAAAATATTATAGAATAGATGCACTATTTTATTACATAATATCATAATAATGTAAGAAATAAGTTTAATGATCAACATGTAGAAATATACCAGTGACATAGTGCTCTAACACTTCAATTCTGGTATTTGTTCACTTATATTTTGATTTGTCCTCTATTTAAACCGAGACTGGTCGCGGCGAGTCGTCATGACCATTAAGCTATTGTTTATTAGTCACCCCCCCCCCCCCCCCACTAAAGAAAGGGCAACCCCATCCCTATACATTTGTATTTATTGCACCTCTACACAATAAACTCAGTATTAGCTTAAGAGCTGTGTTAGACAGTTGTGTGGAAAGGTAGGCATTGTTTCTTCATGGGTGAAATTTTGTTTAAGACACACAGAATTTAGAGCAGAACAGGAATCGAAAAAGATGTATAGTGTGCCCTAGAACTGGCAAAAAAGTTTACCAAACTTACGTGATATGTAAGTCATTTTTATGTGGATACCAATGGAAACTGAATGTCTGGAAAGTGCCTAAAATACTGTTCTAGTGCAATAAAATTTTAGTTATTATTTGTACGTATTCTTTATACTAAAAGTTCGTTTTAGGATCCGTCTGGTTAATAAATAAATATTGTAAAAAAACCTCCTCACACAAAGGACATGAGAAAACCTTGTAACTCAATAATAACACGTTGTAATAATAAATATTCAGATATCTGGCTATGTACCTTTTAAAGTGAAAACCTCGTATCATTGACTTACGAGTATTTCACATATGGCTTGGCCCCTATCCACTTATATACGAGGTTTTCATTGTTACAACTTCAACTTACACTAAGAAAAACTCTCTTGATTAAGAGAAAATATTTATTATTGAATACTGTAGAACAGAAATTACACTTACCTGATCCCAATGAAACTCCTTATAGCCTCCTAACAACAATATAGACACTCTCTTGAGGATTGTTGAGCACAGAACTGGACACAATATGCGTGGTTGTCACACTCAAATCCTAACTGAGAAAGATACAAGGTTTGATTTTTGGTCGATAGAGCGCAGCACGATTAAGATTAAATTTCGTTGACACTCACGTATTGTGTAATATGAGCTTATCCTTCTAATAACGTAAAAAAATGATTTTCGTATTTTTTTGAGATACGAGGTTTTCATTCTAGGCCATCGATATAACACATTATTTATTAAAAATAGTCCAAGACAATAGAAAATAATGCGTATTCTAAAAACCATTAGTTGATTCATCAACAAAACTGCTAAAACCATATAAATGACCCCATTTGGGCAAGACCACAAATTGTTTTTGAAGTGAACAAGCCAAGTGTAAATGTCGGCCAGTGTCACGGAGTGAGTGCTATCCAGGCCCCACAGAATAGCTGAAGAAAACAATCAACCACCCGACGGAACAAGCAGCCCGATTCGAAGACATTGAACGTTTCTTTACCGATTTCCGATGCAGATACTCTCAATTACCTCGGCCACTTTTACACTTTCCTTTGGGCTTCTTTCATGAAGAAACGGCCGAGCTTTTAGACCAATTACTTCTCTTCGACGGAATTCTTAGTTTTTTTTGTTTTTTTTTTTTTTTGCGCGAATGTAATCGGGTCATTGATGGAATAAAAAGAACGCTGTCTTACTTCTCATAGCAGAAATACCAGCTACGTTTAACGTTGACTGCTCATCTGCACGATTGAAATCAACAATCTGTTGATAATTGAATGTTATAAATTATTATTAATTAATAGTTATTTTATTTTTAAATATCAATAAATCATAAGTCATATACCAGTTATTTATTTAAATTTTAACGTCCATTATAATTGACTGAGAATTTTAGGACGGGTTATCTACAGGTCGCCGCCCTTTTCTAGCCAGAATAGGGCTGATGCCATTTCTTTTATCCAAAGAATAGCCACCACCATTAGGTCGAAAATCGAACCCACGTGCCTTGGCACGGAGTATTAAGTGCTCAGGCCTTAACTCTCACGGCCAACGGGCCTCCATGTTCCATTAATTAATTGATATATAGTTTTCCTCTGAGTAGAATTTTAATGACTTATTTTGTTTCAGGTTTGCGTTGAGGCTTATCATGTGCGCAGCAGTAATTTTAAGTGTAAGTGAACATAACATTTTTGTATAAAATAATATTATTTGATCATAATTATAATTTATGTAAACTGCACACATTCTCCCAAAAAAGTAACATTTCCGGGAGCCCACACAACATTATTCGTAGACATTTTCCTCAAGAACACAAACATGTAACGAAACATTCAAGTTTTCATGCAAATTATTGATGTAAGTAACACAAATTAAAAAAAAAAAAAAAAAAAAAAAAAAAAAAAAAAAAAAAAAAAAAAACCATTAAAACTCCATTCAGATAACCCATTTGTTGAGACTGAGGCAACGTTTTCCCTGTGTATTTTAATCCAATGTTCACTAATTTGTCGCTAAAAATTAGAAGTCCATTAAAAAGGATTATCTATTTTCTTATCAACAAAACCCAGAAACAAAAAATTTTGAAAAGTGTGGACAAAACTTTATCGATTTTATTGAAAGAATTCGAATTTCGATGGCAAGGCTGAAACGAGATATGTCAGAAAAATTAACGAAGTGCCGAAGGAATCGTTTGTACAACGCAAACGTAAATAAGTCCCATTCCTAAAAATAACATATTCAAAATCATATTTAATTTTTCTTTTTTCTTTTAATTTTAGTCTAAAAATAAAAACGTTCTGAAAGTTTACTTTTTCACGCTGTTCTTCCCAGTTCCATCTTTTAAATGTAACGCACCACAGCTTCATTGGAAATTTCCTTATCAATGAGAAGACTTTTTTTTCTGGAAATGTATGATCAGTGGATTGAAATTCACAGGCAAAAATCAATCTCATCAAATTTGGTTTTATGGATATTTTATCCTTGAATAACGTTGTTAAATGTTTGCTTGGATTAAATCAGGAATATGCGGGAAACTCCACATTATTTCATTAGCCAGTTGAAAACATGTTGTTGATATGTTATCACAATACTGCTACAAAACTGAAAATACTCTAAAATCAGAATGTTTTAGTTGTAAAAATCTGTATGGCTTTATTTCCATTAGTCAGGTCATTTTACAAGATTACATTTGATCAACGCAAAATGAGAGACACATTTGTAACATAGCTTCAGTTGAGCATAGCATAGTATCGGTAAAAGTGTATGAGGTTTTTCAGATACAAAAGCATTGAGGTGATAATTTGGCTGGAGTTTGAAGTTGCCTGAGGAAGGTTCTCGAAGGTGAAGGCTGTGATTTTATATTATTTTAAGTGCTCGTGAAGAGTTTTGAAAAATTGGAGGAAGATGCAGAGCAAAATAAAGGAGTAGCGAAGAAAGCAGAGTGACATTTTGTCACATGAAATTCATCAAGAATAACTAGGTTCGTTGGGAATATTGTTACAATTAACTTGAAACTCCTGGAGTAGATGCAATGTAGGATAGTTTTAACGTATGGAGAGCCAAATGTTTCTAATGTGTACCAATAGGTACCTTGAATTGACTGGAGAATGCCTACAAAACACAAAGTGACAGCCTTTTGCAAGAATGTGGCTCGCTTCAGTCTTTTACCTTCTAGCCAGACAGCTGATTTGTTCTATCGGCATAAACTGGCAGAAAATGCATTGCGCGGTCAGCTCGCTTTCTTTCTACATGAGTCAGCAGTTGCTTCGACAAGGACCTTGAAGGTTGACTTTGTGGTCGGTTGACAGTGTGTGTGTTAGGAAGGACGGAGGTTGACGTGGGATGATAGCGTCGGGGGCGACGTCCTCCTACAAAACCCATGCCTGATCTGCATTACTCGCTCAGGGCCTGCTTCCGAACATACAGACCGCCAATCTCCAACCACAACAACACTCTGCAACATAATCACTGCACCGTGCGTACGTAATACCCCACGCGAACGGTAAATCAATCGCTGAGACGAATCCCACTTGAATCATTCACATTGACAGCTCTCCACCTGCCGTGGGACGTCCATTCCACCTTAGTCCTGTAGCTGGCCCTAATGGAATCCTTCCTGCCTTAATACATTCACATCCCATCTTTCAAAATTCAGTAGAACTCGGATAATTCGAACCCCTAGGGACCGATGAAAAAGTTCGAATTATCCAAAATTCGAATTACAAAAGTTTTCGAAACTAAAGGGCTAAAAAATCGAACTTCATATTTCCACATTTTTTAATTTAAAAAAAAATCACTTTATTTAAAGAAAAACAAACATTTCATGAATTGATGATTACGTACATGAGTAATAAATAATTTATCAAAATAAAAGTTTATTGTTTTGAAAAAAAAGTTGTTTTCATGGGCAAGAATTTTTTCCCTGGCACAAACCCTGGCATTATCCAAAATTGTATTCGAATTAACCACGATTATTTTACATTGTTTATGTCCTAAATTCTAGGGACCGAGAGAAATATTCGAATTAAAGAAGATTTCGAATTATCGAAGTTGGAATTATCCATGTTCCACTGTAGTTGCTATCGAATACAAAAAAAAAAAAGTCAGTGTAGGAGGATTTGCGTATCGCGCTCACACAACTTTCGTATCACTCCTGTAGAGAAGGTTGGCCGTTAATATTGAGAACGTGTAGATGATCGGAATTCAGTCATTTCTTAAATAAAACTAAATTTTATAGCTAAAATAGGAGGAGAGAGAACAATTCCGTATCGTTGAGGCTACATTTGAACAGCTTTCGAATGGTATCGATCATGATTTACAAGCGTTTTCCAGATATTTACGAAATTTTACAAAGATCCCAAAACATTTCATGGCTGTTATATTAGCATAAATATGCGTTAGCGATGACTAAACTGAAATAAACCTTACAAAAAATTGACACAAAAAGTTTCCTCTGGCGTTCGCGCATGCGCTCTGGCCATGTAGGAAAAAGAAGACTGTATGTAATACAGTACATTACATAGGTTTGTCGGGTGGAGCTAAATTTATTTATTTGCTTTTTAAAGCTTGCTAATGTACGATTTTCTATTTTGAAAATTGATTAGTGAGTAGAATCCATTGACAGTTAATATTTAAATATGTATATAAATATGTATATATATATATATATATATATATATATATATATATATATATATATATATATATATATATATATAAGTTGCAGTACAAATTATGAAGTTCAAAATAGTGAAATGTAAAATAAACATTTAATTTGCCAAGTGTACACATGATTTATCTTCATGGTAACACACACATGTTTTGTTTTTTGTGTAGGTTTGTTCTAGATGTTTGTGTTAGTATTTGTGTGTCTAAGGTATATGAGAATTTTGTCAATGTGAGGACTGTTATCTGTCACACGGTTATGTATATCAGTTGGTAGGTTTGTACCGTCTAGTTGCTTGCATTCCGTTAGTATGTGTTTAATAGCGAGTTCTTAAGGGTGGATCTAAAGCATATTTATGTTCCTGAATTTGAGCAGCAGGCTCTAAACGAAGTTAATATTTTTTGTTTTCTATATAAAGAACAGAACTGAAATTTGAAAATCATCAATCATAAATCGATACCGAAAGAGTAAGAACAGCATGCTGTGTGGCCAGCAACCAAACTAAGTCGGGCAGCCCACTTAATTAAATTAATTACTTCATTTTAATAAAGTTTTCTTCTTCTTCTCTTCAGTAACTCCAAATACAACCAAAATTTAAATGTCTTAGTTCAGTTAATGTCGAACGTATTAAACTTTTTTTAACTGAATTACTCGTTTCTGATGATCACGCCGAAAATTAGTTCGAAAAAGTAGTTCTACCAGTTTTGCTTGTAAACAGGTGTATAATATCGCTTTATAAATGGTTTTATCCGCTTTTCTACTGACCCTTTTTTCCCCCAATCTTTTTATTTTTGTGGTAGGCGGAAGGTCAATTAATAAAAACTTCACCATACAGTATCACCAACTTTATTCCGTCCCTACATGTTTCACACCTTTTTTGGTGCCACTTCAGGGGAAAAAATACATATATAAAACTTACAGCCTCAATCTGAGGAGGATAACCTTCCACCAGTACGGCCACGTCTAGAATGGCCGATTGAGGCTGTAAGTTTTATATATGTATTTTTTCCCCTGAAGAGGCACCAAAAAAGGTGTGAAACATGTAGGTACGGAATAAAGTTGGTGATACTGTATGGTGAAGTTTTTATTAATTGACCTTCCGCCTACCACGAAACTAGAATTTTTGTTTACCCAAAAACCATTTCCCTAAAAGGCTTCTAGTTAAGTTATGTTGTCTTGAAAGTGAACATTTTCAATTGGCACTACTGGTTTCCGTCATAAGGCCGACTTCATAAGCAGGTTACATTCATAAGAAAAACTAATAAAATGAATGTTACAGAAATAATACTAAGTAGACTACTGGGGGTGGATATTTAAAAATGTCTGAAATTATTAATGCTTCCCTAGCGACCCGGGTTAAGAGGGGTGGTTAAGAATTCGCTCTAGTGTTTCTGCTTTGCATGACAGGTGTACCGGTGAAATACACGCTTCATTGCTGTAGCATCTGTCTTCTCTTCAAGCATCATCGGAGATTCCTCTTGGAAAACCACACACCAATTTAGATAGTCGCTATTCTATTCAACTCAGCAGAGTTATTTCTTATTTTATTATTGGAGTAAATTCTTTGTTTGTCTATTAAGATTATTGTTTTAAAAAAGCAGAGATTCTTTAACACTCCTTTACTGATTTATTTAAATTTTAAAATTAGCAAGATACGGGTGGAAACAGAAAATCAAAAAGATGACAAAACTGATTAGTACTACCATCAATAGCGTAAAGGATTGTCACGAGCAATATATAAAAATACTTAAGACATATCGTCCCTAGTAGACATGTCAAATTATCAAATTTGAAAAATGTCGTTTTTGGGAATCGAAACTTTTCTCTTGGATTTTGGACAATATAGGTCGTCGCAAATTGTCAGAACTCTAACCCCTTTAGAATAGCCTTTAATTCCTTAAATCAAGTATCGAATAAGACCATTTTTCAATATATTACTTCGTCAATGTATCGAATATTTTTGTCGCTAGTTTGCTCCGATTTTCATATTCGATAGTTTGAGAATAGTAGGGATGATATTGCATTTTTCATTTTATATCTACACTGATTGCTGTTGGAGTGATGTACGTTGTGGCAAACACTCGAAAATAAAAGAAAAATAATTATCAATTACAGAAAATCAAAGTAACGAATGTGCATTAAGTCTAATTAAAATATATCATAGGATAAAATATATATAAAGTCATATATAAGGTACCAAACCACTTTTCACACTTGATAATTTGCATTTGTATCGACGATTTATAAAAGTCGTTTTTCTGTTTTTAATTTACGTTTTCTTCGGGCTACTCTATTCAATTCAGTTCGTTGTTTTTTTTTGTTTTTTTTTTAATTTTCTGCCTTTCCTTCTGGAAGACTCGCGCGAAAATGGATCAAATTTTCAATAGAACGCATTTCTTTCGGCTACTTCATTGCATACAGTGAATCAAGCCAGCCATTAAGTAACTAGTGTATTTTAACAAGAGATTAGATGGGAAATTAAGATCAGAAGAGACCAAACTGAATGACCCAATGAAATCAAAAGAAGAATACTACATGGCGTATGAGTGACATATGCAGGACATGAGAAGAAGGGTACACCGTCAATGGGAACAAGGTAGGGACAATTCTTGTCTCACACTTTCTAGGAAAATGATTAGGAACAAGACTCTTGAATTTTCGGGGCATTTCTTCAGAATTTCAAGAGAATAAATAAAAAAAGTATTTTTTATTTTCTTGAATGCTCTTTGGCTTGATGAATCAGGCATTCACATAACTTTGGCTTCATGAATCAGGCATTCACAAAACTTTGGCTTGATGAATCAGGCATTCACATAACTTTGGCTTCATGAATCAGGCATTCACAAAACTTTGGCTTGATGAATCAGGCATTCACATAACTTTGGCTTCATGAATCAGGCATTCACAAAACTTTGGCTTGATGAATCAGGCATTCACAAAACTTTGGCTTGATGAATCAGGCATTCACAAAACTTTGGCTTGATGAATCAGGCATTCACAAAACTTTGAAAGGAAATTAATAATTGGAACAGTTGCTCATTACAAAAGTATAAGAGCAGAACTATTTGTTTCTATTTTATTTATATACGTTATTTTCAGCGTAAATAGAAATTATCTAAAATTATATAAAATAGAATATAGATAGATTTATATAGCGAATTAATCAGTAATGCACACTAAAAAAAAATAATTGAATTTATTTGATAGCCTCTGCCGTAACCTGCTTACTCCCCGGACATAGCCCCAAGAGATTTTCACTCATTATTTCGTGCCTTACAAAAAAAAAGTCCGACTCGCAGGAGCTGCAGCATCTTAGCGCGGTTCCGTTCATGCCCCTAGTGCCATTTGATAAGCTTAGAAAAGAAATAAACTTTTTTTTTTTTTTATATATCTCGTGAAAATTGTCAAAATCCTCTCGAACATCTCGAATAAAAGTGATATTAAGGCGTCAGGGACACCGACAGTAGCTAACTTTTACACAGAAGCGGAAATTACAGAATCTGGCTCTCATTCTAAAGCAAAGCTCTATAAATCAATACAAAATATGCCTAATAAAGCCTTTCTAGAGGATACAGAAGCATGGGCGTATATGAGGGGGGAGGGGGGGCTGAGGGGGCTGCAGCTCCTCCCGAAATTTTGAATTGATGATCTCGTAAAACCCTTAAAAATTAAATAAGATCACTTAGTTCATAAAACATATTTTATTTTACGTGTAATAGCATTTTAGTTGCCTAAAACTATTCCAAGCTCTAAATATTTAGTATTCCATACCCTGGAAATGGTCTCAGCCCCCCCCCCCCCGAAATTGTTTTTATATACGCCCAATTACAGAAGGATCAAGAAGAAGTACACAAGATTGAGTAGAATACCCTGCCTAATATAGCCTATATAGAATAATATGCCGAATAAAACCTATCTAGTAAATAAACAAGGACAAATAAAAGTCTTGACGAATAACAAGTCAAGAAAAAAAACTTTATTTAACAAAATAAAACAAAGTTTAGTTGCCCAACTACAATAGAATAATATACCTAATTAAGTCTATGGAGTAGACACAAATGGACCAAAAACAAGTCTTGTGGAATATTGTTTTTTTTTTCTAATTAAATACTTTTTATCAATATTTAGTATATAACCTTTGTTGAAAACTATTGATTGCTAATTGATGAATCGGTTTACAACTAAGTAGTCTTTATGAATATTTAGTATATAACCTATGTTTGGATCTGTGTTTTTGGGGTGCTCTCCGCCTAGGCTTTGTATTTGTGTCGGCAGATACCTGGGGTATATTTACAGCTCTTGAGGATTAACTCTTAGCAGGTAAATTTCCTGCGGCCTCCTTGTTTCTACGGGCATTGAACCGCCATATTCGCTCTTAGTATCTAACCGTTGTGAAGTTTATTTTTTGGATTTAGGACTTAATATACATATGTAGACTAAATCATAGCAAGAAGTAATCCTCCGTCGTCGGTTCTTAACTATGTAGACTCGCTAATGTTATCCAATCTTAGATACATCGTATTTAAAATCCACAGCAAAAATACGACATTTCATCAGAATCCCCTGCTGAATAAAACTTATATAGAATAATATGCAAAATAAAGTCTATCTAGTGGATAAAAATAGAGGAAAAAAGCCGTTCGTGGTGGTAGAAAATCTTAAAAGTATTTCGCACAGAAATCTCCGAAATATTGTCACTAATTTTACGTATCCTGTTTTATAGCCAAATAGATTTATATTCTATAATCAATAAGGAAAACCTACTAACAATAAAAAACTATGGGTAACAGATGAAAATAGGGAATACCAAGAATAATTCTAAAAAACGAAAGCAACACCAGTACTGTAATCTAGATATTCATACGGCATCTTCGAATTCTAACAAACAAAATATTGATTCTAATTATACGTATCCTGTTTTATTGACAAATACATTTGACTACTATAAGCAATTAAAAACACTAGGGAATATGCCAAAGAACTCGGAGTAGGAACCTCGACAGTTTCAAGACATTTGAAGGAAATCGACAAATCCATAACTGACATTTCATACGGTACAGCCTGATATATTTTTAACAATGAATTGTTTTTCTTATTTTAATTAATCTGTTTTATTGTCAAATACATTATCCAACTTTAATCAATTAAAAAATAACAAGGAATAAAACAAACAAAAAGAACCGTTCGAATAAACGAAATCAATTACTTCAAAGTTTAAGCACTTATTTCTCCGATTGACATAGCCTAATCAAAAATTGTTTCAGAATCTTTTTTGTAGAACATTTAGTAAGCTTTCGCATGGTAACCCTCCGTTTATCAATATTCCTAACCGTCTTCGAGATATTTGGGAATGTATACGAAGTTCCCAAAACATTTCATGTCTGTTAATAAAATATTTTATTCTAATCCTTCCTTAGCTCCAAACGTAACCAAAATTTTAACATATTAGTGTTGATGAAATTCAAACATGCAGAAAATGTTTCAACTGAATCCCATAATTTTATGTATCAAAATCAAAGACAAAAAGAACAGTTCGAATAAGCGAAATCAATTACTTTAAAGTTATAAGCACTTATTTCTCCGATTGACATCGCCTAATCAAAACTTTCATTAGAGCCTTTTTTGTAGACCATTTAGTAAGCTTTCTAATGGTATTCTTCCGTTTCCCAAATTCTCAACCTTTTTCGAGATATTAAGGAAGGTATACAAAGTTACCAAAACTTTTTTATGTCTGTTAATAAAACATTTTATTCTAACCCTTCCTTAACTCCAAACGCAACAAAAATTTCAACATATTAGTTTTAATGAAAGTAGAACATGCAGTAAATGCTTCAACTGAATCCCATGATTCTAAGTACCCAAACCAAAAACGGCATTCAAAAATTATTTTTTCAGTTTTCTCGAAAACGGTTAAAGCTATCGCCTTGAAAATGGTTCCATTCGTTTTCCTAGCCCAAGATGCCTATAAAAAGAGTACTTACAAGCTTATGAACTCAAAAACGTAAGCGTTTGTTTTGCGCGAATTTCGCCCCAAACGCCATCTTCCAGTGGTCGGATTTTGCTGGTTAACGAACTTGACCTTTCAAATTGGACGAAAGATTTTTGTACCAAATTTCATGAAAATCGGACCATCAGGGAAGCCAGAAATGAGCGAACAGACATATATATATATATATATATATATATATATATATATATATATATATATATATGCTTGATGTTATTTTTCGTCGCTGGGATAGTATTTTTAGATGGAACGGCATTTCTCTCCAGCGGTGGTCCTGCTCCTCACTTCTTCCTGGAATATTTCGATGGATTCATCTCCATCTTCTTCAGCCAGGTACTTGTTTCTTCCTCGGTGGTAGCCAAGGGAATGACATTTTTCTCGATCTGGGCTCGAGAGGGGAGATAAGGAGCCCAGATCGAGAAAAATGTCATTCCCTTGGCTACCACCGAGGAAGAAACAAGTACCTGGCTGAAGAAGATGGAGATGAATCCATCGAAATATTCCAGGAAGAAGTGAGGAGCAGGACCACCGCTGGAGAGAAATGCCGTTCCATCTAAAATATATATATATATATATATATATATATATATATATATATATATATATATAAATATATACATATATATATATACACAAATTTGAACCACCGTTATTTTCGGTCTCTAGGGGTTCTGAAACGCGAAATTTTCTTGTCGGCACTTCCGGATTGTTTCATTGTATCAACCTTATAAGCGGGGTTCCTCCCTATGGGGGAGGGTGGAACCGCGCTAAAAAATTAACTGCAGAAAATGTCAATTCTAGAGTCCTTTTACAGCCATCAAATTTAAATACAATCCGTAAAATTAAAAAAAAATTACATAAAGAAAAATATATATCTGAGGTTGAAATGTTAAATTGTGTTTTATTTACACTAGTTAAATATTTCTAGAAAAACTTGGGCTTTCTGACCAACCCTTTTCTGAAGAAGGATACAAATATGGAAAACTGTGACTTACAAGGGGAGTATACAGTGGTGGGGTCACCGATCTGATCCATTTTTTTTTCGGGTGATTCTGCATCGAAAAGTAGTTAACACATATCCAAGCGTTTCGTCCAATGCGCCTTAGGGGCCGAGAAATAAAATAAAATATGTTGAATAGGCTTTATTTTATTTCTTGAATGTTTAAAATAATATAGACATTAGTCTTTCACCAATACATTTATGTAAGAGAGTAGATTAAACAAAAAATACAATCTTTAAACAATAATTTATATTTCGTCAAGTAAACTTAAAAATATGTATAAGTTTTCAACTAAACTAACATTATACATTTTTTCACACCAATATTTACAGAATATTTAAAATCAGCAGCCCAAAAAACCCTCATGTGGTAAATATCATCGAAAACAAAAACATATTAATTTTTCCCAGTCCAGAAGAGCCTAACAATGTTTGAGATAATCCGATGTTTACGTCCTTCGGCGCTTTGAAAAGAAAAGTGCTTCCTTTTATTGTATTATCTCAGATGGTACTTGTAAGACATGATTCTTGAAGTAAAAATAAAATGTAAACTTATTTTAATATAACGTAAATTCCAGAACACGGAGAAACACCCCAGTTAGAAGAAAATGTGTAACTTTAAAGCCTTTATTGACCCTCCAAATTTGGTTTGAATCGGGTAAATTTTCTTTGAAATGTGGCCGGCTGTTTGAATTAATAACAAAATGTTAAGGGTCCAGCGTTAGCGAAATTGAAAATACATATTTCTTTTTTTGGAATCTTCCCAAAATTTGTATATAGGGGTTTCTTAATGTGCTAAAAACAAATCTGACATCCGTTTTTAAATATTTTTTTTTTAATTGATAACCTTTTTAAGGTAGGTATGTGGAATATTTTAGATAAATAATGACTTCTCTCGAGACTAGTACGTAAAAAAAAATTGATTTCAAAACATTGACCTTGTTAGTTAGTCAAATCGAATTTCAAGCCCAGTTTTACTTTTTTTAATATTTTCTTTATTCCTATATCCACTTCTAGATCTCTTCAATCTAGTCCAATTGTAAGGAGTTGAAAGTAAATTGGCCAGCGATTTGGATTGTGACGAAGGATTCGGTAGAAGAATGTTTTTTCCTTCCTAGACATCTCGTTTCCTCTCCTTTTCGCCGAATGGACTGGAAAAAGGAGAGAGAAGAAAGCAGAAGAGACGGGCGAACGATCTGTCTGCTCCTATACACATTCAGTGAACCTTGACAGCCTAACTAACCGAAACACTTTTACCATTTCAATAAATCTTTTTAACAGTTCAGTATTTCTACTTTTTGATCAAACCTACTACTTTTCTCGTTTCCAACAGAGTTTTTGCACATTTCAATGATTGTACTCATGTAATAATTCAGGAACTTGGAAGAGAAAAGGCGAATCACGAAATCCGAATGTTAGGAAATCGAAGACAAAGTTCTAGAAGTGCTTCAGGATAGCACGGGCGAATTTTACTCGACTCTATGGAATGCTGATTCATAAATCTGATTGAAAATGTATGGTATTGAAATTCAGTGTTTCAATTATTATCTAAACCAGTGATTTATGGGTAACAAGCTACTAAGAGGGGAGTTTCAGACTTGATATTTTCTCTTGAAATAGGACATTGAATTTTTCATGATAATGCTGCTATTCACTTTAACCTGAAACTGTAAGAGAACTAAAGGCGAACTAGAGAAACAAGGCGACATGTCGTGTTACCTAGATCTATCTGACTCAGAGAATAAATTGAAACAAAAATCAATTTTTCAGATTCGCCCTTTCTCTTCCAAGGTCCTTGTATCCATGAATTTCTATCGATGATAGTCGCTCGTTAACGAAAAAGAGCCCAATGAAATTTACATACATATTGGGTTGGTGATTTTTATATGACCAATTCGTACTAGATGACGAACAGCTATTGAGTAGTCAAAATCAACTTCTCTCTCAATGTCGTCGCTAGTTTTGCCAGGGTGTTCTTCTCCCAAAGCTTCCGAAATGGGCTAAATGGAGACGTCATGATGGTGCCATGATAAATACACGAATAACTTGAATCAAAGTCACAAATGGCTCCTCCGTGGGAGAGGGAGTATAGAGTTCCAACAGGTTCTCATCTTGAAAAAAGAATCAGCCAGGATAGGATTAACGATCTTCCAACCGCACGCCGGATGTGATAGCGTTCAATAATTAATCTATTGGCAGTCCTATGCAAGCACAAAGTATTTTATAAAATTATTTTTACTTTTGTTTATTTTTCAGAGAATATTTAGGGAAATGAATTAAATAATAATTAAATGAAATAATAACTAAAAGACTGATCTATATTTTTAAAAAAGCCGGCATTTAATATATTTTTCAATTTATGAAAACTGCATTACATGATTCGCACCTTTAGATGCCTCTTCAGCGAGCTAAACTAAATACAGCCTAATGGAACGAAGGATGTTAGCTCAGTGGTGAAACACACGACTAATGTACTAGATGCCCGCACTAAACATTTTATCATTTGTTGTCATCGTTCGAGTGTCGGATTCAGGCTCCCAGACCGTCCCTAATACATTAAGTCTTTAATTAATTTAATGGGTGCCTTCATGGGAGAGTATATGGCAGCCGGGGCGTGGTAGTGACCACACTATCTCCCTTGTGTGTTTTATGGTCAAAAATCAAATACCTCTACAGTATCTAGGCCCTTCTGAGCTGATACTGACTGGAAAAAACCCAATAGGGTAAATGACCCGATCGTTGACACTGCTCCTTAAGTTGACACTTCAAATTTAAATTTGAAAAATAACAATTAGATTCAAGAGAATTCAATAAGTTTGCATCCAAATGAAAGAACAGGTGTTGAAGAATAACGTTGTCTGACCCGATCAATTATGCAACTCCGTTAATAACATCTGCAGCCATTTTAGTATGAAAAATCCTCGACTCGACTCCTGCTGCTCTCTTTGCTTAGTGAATTTGATAAGAGATTAAGAATATTTCTTAAGAATTTTTTTTGTAATGCGTGCATTAAATTGTATTTTTGTGATTTCTATGAACTCTATTATACTTAAATTATGCACTGTAAAAGGTTTGACTCAAGTTAAATAAAAAATCTTGAGATTATGGTAGTGTCAACATTGGGAACCCAATAAACAACCAGAGCTCCTTTTCTTGACACTAATGTCAACTTTAGGGAAACGGTTGTAAGTGATGAATACTAAAACATTTAGTTGAGATTTTCATTAGAAATTCAAGTATCCTGATTTTATTAATTTCGTATGACTGGAACCTTAAGTTGACAACATGTTTTCCTAATTTCGACATTCTGTTCCTAATGTTGACAGGCAACTTTTTATAATAGTTTTCTGCAATTTGAAATGTCACACAACTTCTTAATCAATTTGTGGTACAATGGTTATAACAGGCGGTACCTCCAAATGCTTCTCACATTAACCAACCTATGGATGTATCAGGTTTCCGAACGTTTAAAGAAGGTTGGAAGCTAAAATTTCATGAATAGAGCAAGTCCTGCTGAAATCGCCAAGAAATAAGAGCGAAGGCTAGATTGAACAAAAAAGAAGAAAAATCCCTTACAAGAAATAACTTTTAAATTCTTCTCGTCGGAAAAATAAGGTGAGAAACTCCATGACTGAGGAAGATGGTGACTCCTCCATTCAGCCTGAAGAAGGAAGGACATCACTAGCATGAACTGAGTAGAATCAACAGGTGTAAGTAAACCATCATCAATGAGTTACACAAAAAGTTAAAGAAGAAGAGCGATTGTTCAAAAATTACCAAGGGATTAATGATGAAAATGGCTGTAATAAGCAAGTTATAAACAAAGTTAACGTTATTAGAGTAGGTGATTAGTGTATAGTTCAAGTTGAAGGAAAAACAGCACGATTTCAATCCAATTTGGTTGTTTGTTTAAAGAATGAAGTTGTATTATTTTCATTTTCCCTCACTGTCATCCTTAGGAACAGGAAAGTCAAACTTAGGCACCGACCTACTGCAGACGTGTCAACATTAGGACCAGAGTAAGGCAGCATTTAATGATTTATTTTACTTGAAATACTTAATGTATCTAAAATTGGTTTATGTGAATTTCATAGAGAATGAGCTGACAAATAATTTGATACATTCAAAGTTTATTATTTTCAAAAACTAAGCGAAGACCCTTCCTTAAAGTGTCAACTATTGGGTCACTTACCCTAAGAACCTAAGCAAACCTTCCGCTATAAGGGCCATTTCGTAACTGACGATCTTCTCCATGGTATAATGTCGATATAGTGCACAGATATTCGATTATCTAGAGAGGCACTGAGTTTAGACAAACTATTTTATCATTATTATTATCTGCAGATAAAAAGTTGTATTTATTGTCTCTTTTCGTCTTGTTTAATTCTCTTTTTTAGGGTGCGTTTATATCTGACACTTTCTACATATCAGTCAGGTGTCGGATAGATTTTTTTTTTGTTTTTTTACGGCGCATCGAAACACACAGATCTAGCTAGACATTTATGCCATGGATATGTAGCAGAGATGGGCATAACTTTATTTATAAATAAAAATACGAATTTATTCGTACTTATATTTGTAAATACGAATATAAATAAATTCGTATTCATAAGTGTGAATACGAATTTAATTTTATTCACGTATATTAAATATAAAAATACAAATAAAATTTAAATCGCAAATTTTCCTGCGAGTACAAATAAATTCACCAAAAACATTGTAAATAATCACAAAAAAATGTGAATATTTACAAATAATCAAGTGATTAAAAAAATTCACATTAAAATATATGAATACAAATTTATTCCCATTATAATTTGTGAATACAAATTTATTCACAAAAAAATGCGCAAATTAATTATGAAGTTATTCGAATTAACGTTAAGATGATAATAAGAATCTTTTTCTTTCTTTTTTTTTAAGGTGCTAAACGTCTAGGTTGTCAGCGCCTCGATTCATATATTTTTTAATTTATTTTTTTTTACCCCGATCCGACCGCGGCACCACCAGTCGCGCTGCAGTGACATAGTTTGCCATCTGCACCTCTGGCGGTCCATCAAATAAAATATATATAAAAAAATAAAAAAAAAATATCACCTTCAATAACTTTCGTAATATCATCTTATCCTTAATACGTATAAATTCATAATTTATTTGCGAATTTTATTGTGAATAAATTTGTATTCACAAACTATAATGTGAATAAATTTGTATTCATATATTTTAATGTGAATTCTTTTGTAATCACTTGATTATTTGTGAATATTCACATTTTTTGGGGATTATTTACAATTTTTTCTGTGAATTTATTTGTATTCGCAGAAAAATTTGCGAATAAAATTTTATTTGTATTTTTACCATAGCGACTGATATTTATCTTCACCATAAAATTTATTAGAGTAATCTTATGTATATTATATTTAGTTTTTTTTTTGTTTTCTTAGTATTTGTTTTTTAACTTTTGGCTACAGAAGTAAAAATATTAAGATTTTAGTGTCTATTTTTAAGAAAAAACAATTTGTCATTAATTGGTGTTTCTAATTTTATCAGTACATGAATTAATAATAATTTCTAACACCGATATTCAGCAAAAAAAAAACACAAAAATAGGTCCTAGAAGGAAATATCCAATACTTGAAATGTGACCTTGAAGAGAACTAATCATCCGTCAGATGGAGGGCTGATGACCCCTAATACCCCTATTACTCGCTCCATCGGGGATTCTACATCTGTCAGTTCTTCTTCCCTATCTGACAGCCTCTTATCTTAATCCATTCGCTTCGCCTATTTCTTACAAGGGGGATTACAATTGATAAGTCTTAATTACGTTTTACTTTTTATTATTCGTCATTATTTATAAAAGGTTCATAAAAGGGATGAGCTGTGATAAATAGATAAAATAAAATGAAAATATATTAAGAACGATGCAAACTTTGGTTCATAAGTTCATATATATATATATATATATATATATATATATATATATATATATATATACTCTGTTTTATCACTTAGATGGTTTCACTATTTTTAATTTTTTTATTTATTTATTTTTTTATTTATTTTTATTTTTTTTTTTACGGCGCATCTACTTCTAGGTCATTAGCGCCGACATCCAGGGTACAGCGAGGAATTTTCCCAACGAGCCTTGAGATGAGAAAATTCCTGCCGGAGGTGGGGATCGAACCCACCATCTCCCGCTTATGAATCCAAGGCGCTAACCATTAGACCACGGGAGACCCCCACTATTATTATTAATATTACTTAAGCTTTTACAATTACCTAAAACGTTATTATTTCGGTGATTAATTTGTACTGATTTGGATATTAGGATAAAAAAAGAAAAAATAATAATAGCTAAGTAGCTTTAACAGAAAGGTAACTATTTTTTCATTCAGGCATATATTTTTACCAAAGTTTGCATCACTTCTAAAACTAGCGTAATTTGTTTTGATTCGGCATCGCTTTTACAGAAAAACAATTTTCTGTGGATTGAAACGATTTCCCTCCGAGATGCGGGATAAATAATAATAAAATATTTGTGTTAACCTTAAAAGTTTTTCTTTTCTCTTGGATCCCCTATTTTTGTATTGATCTGCTTTTATTTATAGCTATTTGTTTTTGTTCTTGTCTTTATTATAAAATTAATTTAATGACTGTATATATGTTTTAATTAAAATAACTGTACATTTGTATCATTTATAATTGGAAGTATAAGCGATTCGCCTTGGTGCGGATGCTCACAAATAAATATATATATATATATATATATATATATATATATATATATATATAATATTTATGCTTTTGCGGAGAGGCCTTTTAGATCAATTAATTTGAAACTTTTACTTATGAAATTCATTTTTTTTCCTTCTCACGTTCCTGGCACTTGGGCTTCTCTTCAAAGGGATACATCTCATTTTGACTTGAACACAGTCATGACATATATTCCAAAAAAACACCTCAAAATAAGAAAAAATTACATTATATTACTACACATAAATCACTAGCCATAAGTTTATATGAATGTCAATAACCCATGAGGGCTTGCGAGATGCTTATAAAATATATTAGCTCAATATTTCCTCTCTTACAAATAATTTATATCAACAAATATATCGAGCAAGGATAAATGTTTTTATTTTATTTTTTATTTCAGAGGGTGGCGACCGGGGAGGATTCTACAGAAGCAGGTACGGAAGTATATGCCGAAGCAACTACCGAATCTGCCTCTGCAGAACTTGTAGATGGGGCCAACGATACGAGGGAAGCACTGGCCCATGACGGCAGCCAACACTCATCGGTAAGATTTTTTTTATATATTATATGTTATATATATATATTATATATATTATATATATATATATATATATATATATATATATATATATATATATATATATATATAACAGTACAAAAAGTATTTTTTAACTCATATGAATGTCATCCTTGAGGGCTCGCAGAATGCTTACAAAAATGATTTCCTAAGTTGTGACAGTCTTGCGAGTAATTGCTATTAAAAAAAAATCTATTACAAGGAAGATTACGTGCACCAGATATTTTTTTTGTAAAAACTAATAATTATCTTTATAGCTAAAGTGGATATGTTCAGAAAATTGGCCTGCAAAAACGACCGCTTTTTGATACCCGAATTGGGCTATTCAGGTAGTAAATGGTTTCGCAGATTCGGATACTAGATTTAATAATAGAAAAAGGTGCTAATGGCCTCAGCAGGTAGTAAATGGTTTCGCAGATTCGGATACTAGATTTAATAATAGAAAAAGGTGCTAATGGCCTCAGCAGGTAGTAAATGGTTTCGCAGATTCGGATACTTGATTTAATAATAGAAAAAGGTGCTAATGGCCTCAGCAGGTAGTAAATGGTTTTGCAGATTCGGATACTAGATTTAATAATAGAAAAAGGTGCTAATGGCCTCAGCAGGTAGTAAATGGTTTCGCAGATTCGGATACTTGATTTAATAATAGAAAAAGGTGCTAATGGCCTCAGCAGGTAGTAAATGGTTTTGCAGATTCGGATACTAGATTTAATAATAGAAAAAGGTGCTAATGGCCTCAGCAGGTAGTAAATGGTTTCGCAGATTCGGATACTTGATTTAATAATAGAAAAAGGTGCTAATGGCCTCAGCAGGTAGTAAATGGTTTTGCAGATTCGGATACTAGATTTAATAATAGAAAAAGGTGCTAATGGCCTCAGCAGGTAGTAAATGGTTTCGCAGATTCGGATACTTGATTTAATAATAGAAAAAGGTGCTAATGGCCTCAGCAGTCGGTGCATCTAAAGAAATAATAGGAAAATTATGTTTAAAAATTTTTTTGATAAAATGAAGTATAAATCTAAATCTCCAAATGACCTTTCAAGTCGCTCAGAACGGAATGTTTTATTTAAAACTAGCTGTTACCCGGCGTGCCATGATTCACATACTTTCTGCATCTAGAAATTCAAAAATAATTTCTTTTCGTTCTAAGTCTTTTATTAGTTTCACGTGTTCATGTTTGAACCGTAAATTGTGAATATGAAGTCGAGTTTTGCTAACGGAATTAGTCGGGAAATTTCTTCAATCTTGTGGCCGCGAACCGTGAAGAAGGATTTACTCAATTATTAGGACGATGGACAGCGGAGATTGTCTATTAAAATTTTTTCGGTTCAATGATCACTGCTACAAAAAAAAAATACAAAAAATCTTTACAAAACCGCTACAGGCATACTCTCCCCATGCTTTTATTAAAGCCAATACGAAAAAGAAATACAGGCATAATTCCGAGTTTAAATCTATTCCATTAATTAATCATTTATTTATTGATCATTTGTCGTTATGGACACAAAATTCATTTCAGTTGTTTATAAAGGTTTATTCAATAATTTAATAATTGCTAAGAAAAGAAACCCGTCCCGAAAAATATGTGTGTGTTTAATAACAAAAATTAAATGGTAAAAATGCAGTTTCACGCCCTCCAAACCGATTTCTTTCAAATTTTGTACAATAACGTATTTTGATGCACTAAACACGAATACAATAAAAAAAACCTTCGCATTTAACTAGGAAAGAAGTTATTAAGCACTAAAGTTCACTGTTATGCAGGTTATGAGAGCTATTAATTATAGCGAGTTGGATTGACTGGGGTTTTGTTATCTTCTTGAGCGAGCGTAGCGAGCGGAAACGCATAGCACGTATGCCCTTAAGCGACAGGTGAGGATGCCCTTAAAATTAACAATATTTTCGAATAAATGGTTTCTGAACATTTCAAATGAGAGTTCTCTGTTTCCCAATGTTACATATCTGCGCATGCGCGTGTTTACATATACGCTGATGACGCCTAGTTTTATAACCTTCCTAACTTTAGTGCTTAATATTATATTCTATTAATTTTAGCGAGTTGGATTGACTGGGGTTTTGTTATCTTCTTGAGCGATCGTGTCAAACCCACGCGACTTCCTTCCTTAAGCGTGTCAAAACCACGAAATCTCTTTGGTCATTATTTAAAAATTTAATTTAAGTTATTCATATTATTCAATTAAAAATAAATTATTAGTTTACCACGCAAAAAAACTTCATGTTCCGAGCCAAAAACGTCGAATTTAACCTTCAAGACATTCATAGCACGGTTTATAGTCTGGATTTGAACCTAGTGTTATTTTTTTAAGGGATTCATGAATGTTTAACTGAAAAACATGTGAATCTTTGGTACATTTTTTTAGAATTGGCATTAATTCGCAGTTTTGAAAACTAGGAAAATAGCAATTGAACGACGTTTTTTTTTAATGAATAATTTCAACTAAATTAAGGTGCTTGGCCAATGTTACCCACGCCTCATGTTACTCAACATCGCCTCGAATTGGTGATAACCTAGGTGTTGCCAGGCGTTCTGCTGCCTTTTAACGGTTACACAGGCACACACACAAAAAAAGTGGTCTTTTCCAAAGACACCATACATATATTCTTATGTATTTTGCCACGCTGAATCCGAATCCGGAGTCTGTTTCACTCCAGCACGTCAGGTTTAACAGTATTTGAAGGTCAAATTTCCTATTCTTTTCTTTCTTTTTTTTTTTTTGCAAAATAGATATATTTTTACTTGAAATGAACTTTATTTTGCGCCGATGGGGTAAAACAGACCTCGGCAACCCTCAAAACCATGGAAGCTGTAGTTATTTCTTCTCTAACAACTTCATACGAAATTTGACCTTCAAATACTCTTAAACCTGACGTGATGGGGTGAAACGGACTCGGGATAAGGATTCAGCGTGTCAAAATACATAAGAATATATTTATGGTGTCCTTGGGAAAGTATGGTGGTCTTTAGACCACTTTCTTTTTTTTTTTTTTTTTTTTTTTTTGTTATCATTAGAGATTAGACTCTGTGTAGGTCGTATTCTTGCCAGGCCGGGGTCATAAGTAGCCTTTACTCAAGTCGGTCGATCCTTTTAGTGCTCGGTGACTTGAAGAAGCCAATCGGATTCTCTCTCTTCCTACGAATAACGAGAGCCTATTTATTTCTGTTTGCTGATTAATCCTGAAAATACCACTGCTAGACGTGATGCCCATCAGCGCTATAGCGATTCAATCACACAGAGCAGTCTGTCTCCCCGACAGTCCAAGATAGGCCTAACTCCGAAGAGAACCGTTCCCCGGACAGATTGACCGAAGGTGCTTTTAGACAGTGTCTAGAGACAATGAAACCCTCCGTTACGCTACATGAAGAGCTAACTGGCCAGTAGAAAGAAGCTGTGCTGTGAGATATGAGACAGTTCCGCTATAGATACCACAATGCCGGCACGTGCTCTCTACAACCAAATTCCCACGGTCCTAGGCTCTTCCGTAGCACCTCAAGAATATACTTAAATTCACAAAATTATACCTGAATGATCTCATTTGTAGATAGCAAAAGGTTAAATGGTGGATTTGGGTTTTGGATATTTTACCTCTCCTGTGCTTTGAAAGCACTACGAGCCAAACTAAAGAAAACCGGGTCTATTCCTCGTAGGTTTTTAGATCCTTTAGTCCTTGGCACATCTGTACAAACGTAGCTATTTTGAGAGGGCACGCTAATTTCTGCGGGAATATCTTTAACACAACTCAAGTAACAATAAATCACGCATGCGTAAATAAAAAAATTCCCAGAACATTTTTTTTTTTTTTAAATGCAAACAAATGTTTACACATACCTACCGACCTTTCGGTACTTCTGGCCAATGGTAAGCAACACTTACATAATTTAGGCTCATATCACAAAAGTTAACCAAAATACTATTTTTTTGTTGTTTTTTATTCCTTCTTTTTTGTTTTATTTCTCAATTTGGATTATGCATATATTTTATTTCTTTTTTGAGTTTTCATTTCATTAAAATTCATGTTGTATTTCTACTTTTTCGAAATTATCATTATAAATATCATAATTTATACATTATTATTTTAAAAACATAGAAATTTCATAAACACCTTTATATTTGCAAATCATCAACGGTGCGATGCAGCAAAATAATAAATAAATAAAAAATATAAACAAAATCGAAAAAATTACGTTATTCCTCGTTCTTTGATTCGTAGCTCCGAAAGTTTACATACTTCTTAAGGCGTCATAACGTTTGTAATCAAATTTCTTTTTATTTGCAAATTAATTAAAATTTATTCGGAAAAATAAAAAACTTGATAAATTTCCTGAGCCTGTCGAAATTGACTGATTTTCAATCTGTAAAATGTTTTTGTAGGCTTGACCGCTTTCGATTTTTTAAAAAAAATATTCCAAAGATGTGAAGCATTTCGTTTATTATATAATCAACATTTTTATCCTAAAATATGAAGGTCCTAAATGAATTTTATGCTTTTGAAAAAAATTATATGAAATTTCAATTTTTTACCCTTTGTTTCATACCTATTGCTATTTTACAAGACCGCAAATAAATGTTAACGTTTCTAAATAACAAAAGATTATAGGAAATTTCATTAAGAATCTTTTCCCGCTTTGAAAAGGTCTCTTGCGTCATGGGCTTATATAATGGGGGCTGAGGGGGCTGCAGCCCCCCCCCAGATATGTTCATTTGATCTTAAAAATGTGTCGTAAAACCCTTAAAAATAAATGACATAAGATCACTTTGTTCATAAAATGTTTTTTATTTTACGTGTAATAGCTTTTTAGTTGCCTAAAATTATTCCAAGTTCTAAATTTTTAGTATTACATACCCTGGAAATGGTCGCAGCCCCCCCCCCCCGAACTTTTTCCAGCCCCTCCCGAAATTATTTTCTATATACGCCCATGTATTGCGTGTGTACTTTCAGAGCTATGAGCGACAGATGTACATGAATACAGCTCCATCTTTAGTGCACGTGAAAACCTATACCACCCGAAGCATGAAGAAGACGATCTTGCCTCGACATAGATATAGCTGAGTTGTGGTGGTACTGCATCAAATACCATCTTCACTCTCGTCAGGCTTTGGCTGGTATCTGTACATTTCATACGTTACACATGCACTAAAAATGGAGCTGTAGACTCCAAATGATTGCTTTGTAAATTTAATAAATTAATTTTGGTGAAGGCCTGGACTTTTGGTTGTCCTATTTGATGCGGTGCCTCCACCGCCCAGCCAAGTGTCAAGGTAGAAATATATGAAAATTCTTACAGTCTCTTCATTGAAACGGGTTACCTTAATAGTCTGCTAACCCAGTTCTGTCTCAGACAAACATTCGGGATACGACATGGCCCATCCGCTAAAGAACAGACACTCCATTTCACGGTTAGTCAAGACTCCGAAATACTTATTATTTATCCTAACGGGAATCCGGATTGTTGACACTGTTTGCTAGTGGAACGGGGCTGCTTTCAGCATTAGCTATTCAAACATTCAGGATTAGCTCAACTTCAAAACCATTCTTATTACGTAAGATTGACAAAACTTTACCTTGAGGCATAAATCTAATTTTAATCAAGTGATCAAAACCCTCAAAAAGAGAATTTGATTGTAATTATGTATTTTGCTTGTGGCAACCAACATTCGAAACATAGGATACTTCTCAACATGAGCAGATCAGACAAGCCAAGAGATAAATTTCAAGAAAATTGCATATAGATTACAGAACACAGAGTGTCTGCAATAAATGTTAGTCCTCTAGCCTAGGCATACGCAGACAAAACTAAAGAAAACGTATTCTTGTATGTATATATGTAATGATTCTTCTGAGCAAATCGTTATAGCTACGGATGCTCATAAAATAAATATATATATAACAAAAAAAAAAAGTTGGGAGGAGATCGTTGACCGTTGATGATGCAAAGGTAGGGATTGTCGGGGTTCGGTCATTGCTTCTTAATAAAACTAAATTTTACAAATGAAAATGGTTTTATTGTTACCGACGTTTCGGCTTGAAATTCAAGCCTTCATCAGGGCTGTAAAAACAAGCAGGAGAGATTTAATACTAACATATACATATACATATACATATATATATATATATATATATATATATATATATATATATATGAAAAAAATAACATAAAAACATAATATACAGCTAGAAGAACAATGTGCTATAGCAGTGCTTAGATTAGAAGTACATGGGAACAGGTATAAGAATAACAAGATGAGCATACCGATGACATCAAGTTATTCTTACATCTGTTCCCAGCCGAAACGTCGGCAACAATAAAACCATTTTCATTTGTAAAATGTAGTTTTATTAAGAAGCAATGACCGAACGCCGACAATCCCTACCCTTAAAAAAAAAACGTATTCTCATTAGACTTAATTTATTTGTTTTAGAGCCCGCTAATGTGCGATAATAGGATAAAGGCCGAGGTTTACCTTGTTGGACGAAGCTGAGAGAGTCAAAAATAATCTAATCTAGAAATCAAATAATAAAACTCTATAAATAGAGGCAACTAAGAAAAATACACAAAAAAGTAAAGTTATATATATTCTTGAAGGGAATGTAATGTTCTACAACCCTATACATTTATTTTTTGGGTTTATCGTTAAAGAGTTATCCGGTCAAAAAGAGCAAAAAGGGTGTTTTCCCCCAAAATGACAGACATTCGAGAGCGGATATTTCGAAAACTAAAGATATCTCGAAAAACTTTATTGAGTTGAAGCATAATTAATCAGCTTTCATTTGTTATAGAATCGTCATGTTGCTAGGACGCAGGGTTTACGAGATATAAGTGAAAACCTGAAAAATGGGACCTTCTAAACCCCACCCCTCCTACCGGCACAAAGGCTACGGGCGAGGACTTTTGATATGTTCACCTTCTATCCAGTGCAGACAAACCCAAACATTTTGATCCAAATATTTCCATCTATAGCTGTTTTTAAGCATTCATTGCCTCGACTGAAAGAAATTGGATGTTTTTACAGTGTGTCTGATGAGAGTACTCGGATCATAGAAAGATAGTGGTTCTGTCATACAAGTAGCAGTCAGAGCACGCTAGTTTGTGACGGGCTGAATCGGATCAATCTTTTGCTGACAGTCTCTTGAAAATGAATACAGCGTTGTGGTATTACATTCGACCATCAAATCAGTAAAAAATAAGAAATTTTAATATCCGATTTGACCAATACATCCAATCTTACTCCCGAATAGCTGCACGCAGGAGATAGGAGTGTATCTGAAACCCAGTTTGGTGTTGACAAACGTCCTTAGCCTATAAGTAGCAAACTGACCAGATCGGAGGGCTCCTGTTAGGTCATTGGCCGTTGCTATTACAGATTGGTCATGGGAGCTCCCCTCCGGAACTCTGTAGTTATCCAGAACTCTTTTCAGCTACCTTCTTCCCTTCTACGTGCACTAGAGACCGTGCTCTACCTATACACTCGTCTACTATCTACCGGATTCATACAACATACTCCACCATCGATATACCTCCTTCCACAAAGTATTAGTCATAGTAAGTCAGTGAGAAGGACTATTGTCAACCGCGAATCTGAACTCCTTATAAGTTCTGAGGATGCTTGCAGGAGCTTCTGAATGT
Organism: Gonocerus acuteangulatus; assembly: GCA_946811695.1. NCBI lineage: Eukaryota > Metazoa > Arthropoda > Insecta > Hemiptera > Coreidae > Gonocerus > Gonocerus acuteangulatus. The sequence continues at coordinate 25,509,352 of OX328124.1, forward strand.
GCCTAGCGCCCAAAATAAAACTTTCTTGAAGCATCTTCCTCCTCTGCTTGCAACCATTAACTTTGGAACAATTATTAAAAATTCCCCAAAAGGGACAGCTAACTATTGTAGAATTTAATTTCAGAGCTAGAATATTTACTTAGAAACGTACTTAAATAAATTACAGAAATTCTTAATACACAAGATGGCAAAGTCCATGATTTCCTCATTTTTTAAATCAACATTTTGTTTTTAAATTAGCATAGCATTAGCATATCCAGGCTGAGATTTGTGCTTAAATCCTCCGCTCTTTCCAGAGGAATTGTAGCTATTGAGGTTACACATCTAAGATTATTTTTGAAAAAAAAAACAATTTAAAATTCATATATAAATAACATTCAGATATGTCACCGAATTCAAATCTCGAGCAAGCTCTGATAATTTTATCTTTTAGTGTTCCCAGACCGTTATAACATTATTGTTAGCCCCATTAGCAAGTATTATATAAATTAAACTTCTCTGCTAGCTAGAAAATCCTGTAGAGAGAATAAATAAATATTAAGGAAAAATGTCAAACAAAATAACTTGTTTTCAATTTCATTTATTCGTTCAATTATCATTAAAAAAGAAATTAATTTATTACCATAAACATACAATAATACCAACGTCCCTAGTATTTCATTAAATAACCTGAAACCTTGAATGTGTTTGTGATACATAAATAGAGATTTTTTTTTTATTTATTATTTATTTACCTGAAGAAGTCCACAGCAAGGGTAATCTGCTATAAAATAAGTTATACTAAATAATTAAGTAAACTTTAGAAATAAATTGTAGGATTTGGTGGATGGCCGAAATTGATGTACATAATGATGAAAGGGATTTCCCAAAATTTCCACAGATGTTTTATATTACACAGTACGTTTTCGGGGAATTAGCTCTATTTTCAATGCTCAAGCAAAAGTACTTATTTAGCCGATCCTTGCTGGTGGACTCCTGATTTCTAGGAGCAAGCCTCATAAGCGGGGTTCATCCCTATTGAGAGAGGGAGGAACCCCGCTAAAAGAAAGTGACGAACTAGGGGCAAAAAAGAAGGAATATCAACACAGAGAAGAAGGCTAGCCGATAGTATGGATAGCAATACACCATTGATAGAAAGAGATGAGTAAGGAAGTAGACGAGCCGTGACATTGCATTGAAGCGTAGCAATCTCTATGACATATGTAACAATCAGCTGTGACAGTGAGCCCCTTACTTGTAGTTGGTCTGTCTTCTTGTTCTTGCATTGTCTTCAACGGGCAAAGAGAAGAAATTTTCTTCATTATATGATAGTTTAACAGCAAGAATTAATATTATGTTATCATTATAAAGAAAAGAAGAGTGCTGCTATGGAGGTTTGAATCTTCATCTTATTTTGCTATATCTTTAGTGCCTTCGATGTGGAGAACCAGTCTCAATCTTTCCTATTGATACCTGCCATTGCGTTTCAATTAATTCTATGCCTCTGGTTCAACCGAGTCTTCCAGAGCAGTCTACCTCTAGAGTAGATCTCTGCCTCTAGGCCACTTTCCAAAAAACTAGTCAATATCAGAATTTGATCTAAAAAGCAGATAGTGCAATTCTAAGGTATTATGGGTGCCACTTTCCAAGTTGTATTAATCAATATAGATTTGAGTGCCTTTAGAATCTGGTTTTAGTCTATTACACGATGGGAAAATTTGGTGAACATTTTTCAGATCTCTCCTATTATTATCTGTTTTTTTTTGTTTTGTTTTTTTTTACTATTTTATGATATAAATGGAATTCTTCCTACAATATATATATATATATATATATATATATATATAGAGAGAGAGAGAGAGAGAGAGAGAGAGAGAGAGAAAGAGAGAGAGGGGGGGGGGGGAGAGAGGAAAAGTTGTAAATATGGGATCCCTCTTTTGTTTTTTATTTAAAGTTACTTTCATTTTGTATTTTTTACTTAGGACTGATACAAACGCTTAACTTGGAAGCCACACATAACCCAGAAAAGACAGGAACTAAACAGACGTTTTAGACTTTTATCCCGCTTATTGTACAAACGCACTAAACTATCATTGACTAACAAACGACTTATTTACAATACCGTACTCCGACCAATATGGACTTATGGACGAGAATTCTGGGGTTCCACTAAACCTTCCAATTCCTACAGAATACAAACAATGCAATCCAAAATCCTTCGAAAAATATCCAATGCTCCTTACTATGTCTTGAACCTAACCCTCCATAATGACTTCAATATCCCCTTTATCCAATCCCTGGCCAAATCAGTCTATCAGAAGTTCCATTCCAATCTCCCCGGCCATCCAAATCCTTTGATAAATTCTCTATCCTCGTTCCAAAATCCACAAACTCCTAATAGAAGACTGAAGCGGAGGTGGCCTAGAGACAATTTGCTTTAACATCTGCAGTGCACAAAATGTGTTATATTTTCTTTTAAAAAATGTATACAGTTGCTTCAATTTTTTCTTAAAATGTATTATTCTTGTGGGTTATATAATTGTTCATATTCCCACTTCAAGCCTCACAAAGTCATTGTAACAGAACCAGCAATATTACTGGAAATAATTATTCTTCAACTGACCCTTTTCTCAATATTCTTATCTTCGTGGACGGCGGAAGGTCAACAAATAAAATCTTCAACACTCAGTATCACCAACTTTATTTCATCCCTACATGTTTCACACCTTTATTGGTGCCTCTTCAGGGGGAAAAAAATACAAAAATAAAACATACAGCCTACACCTGAGGAGGATAACCTTCCACCAGTACGGCCATTCTAGACGTGGCCGTACTGGTGGAAGGTTATCCTCCTCAGGTGTAGGCTGTAAGTTTTATTTTTGTATTTTTTTTCCCCCTGAAGAGGCACCAATAAAGGTGTGAAACATGTAGGGATGAAATAAAGTTGGTGATACTGAGTGTTGAAGATTTTATTTGTTGACCTTCCGCCGTCCACGAAGATAAGATTACTGGAAATATGTAAACTCATATTGTTGTAATAATCAATAATAATAAAATAAAATACAAAAAAAAAAAACTTTCATTTTGAAAAATCCTAAATCTTCACTTTTCAATAACAAGTATAACATGTTACCTAAATGCAAGAAAGCAAAACAACAATTAAAATCAAACAACAATTATTACATTGTGAAAACGACACAGAAAACTTTTAAAAGAGCAGCTGAAAGAATGGAGTGTATATATCGTCGATACAAATGCAAAGTAACGAACGTGAAAAAATGCATCTTTCATCATCAATCTTTGTACAGCAAATTCTTGAATCTTAGATCACTCTATTAAAGGGAAAGTATTCCACTATCAAAAGGTCAAATCTGCAGAATCTTTTACTGTCCAAAAAAAAAGTTATGAATAAATGCTTTTCCTATCTGAAAAGTGGTGATTTTCACATTCGATACTTTGCATTTGTAGCGACGATATGAGCCTCCTCAAAAATTGTCACTAAAAATAAATTAAAAACAGGAGGCGAAATGATAGAGAATTTATTTATTCCATGAAAACAAATATTATTAATTTACAGAAATGGTAAACACATTTCACCCACACCTCTCCCCAATGTTTTCAGGGAACAAAAGATGCAAACTGAATCACTTGGTTTCCGGAGAAATGAAGTTCCTGGAGATCATTGCGGTATTTCAACAACCCTTAAATTGGGGGCCTATATTTACACAACACCCATCTTAAGGTGTGCGCTTTCTAATTGTCGGCTCATGGTCCCATGAATATCTCAAAATAGTAATGGTTCAACTAACGTATATATTAAATAACTCCCTTACAGTTGAAAACAGTTTCGTTCTGTTTAAGATGATCTTCACAATTCTTTTTTTCTTTATTAACGTTTTGCCTTGGATTTTAAGCCTTCGTCAGTGTAATAAAAAACAATTTACAGCATTAAGGATTAATTACAATATATATATATATATATATATATATATATATATATATTTATTTATTTATTTATTTATTTATATACATACAGTAATTAATGGGGGCGAGGTTAGCTCAGTGGTAGAGCACTGGACTAATAAACTGGAGGACCTCAGTTCAAATCCCGAGCAAGCTCTAAAGATTTTTTCTTCTTGTGTCTTCATTCATAGGTTGAATTCGGCCTCCCTGACCGTCCCTAGGCCGATCCAGCCTTTAATAAATTTATCAATGGGTACCTTGGGTGCTAATGACTCTAGCAATCGAAGCAGCCAAGGGGAAAATCATGCGGCCGGAGCATAGTACTGACCGAACTCCCTAGTGTGCCGTATGGTCATGAATCAGATACCTCTATAGGGTCTGTCCCTCAGGTCCCTCATGGCCTATTACGGGACTGATTTATATATATATATATATATATATATATATATATATATATATATATATATATAGTAATCAGTACGTTCTCTCTGGTAAATGAATAAACAATTTTATTTTAAAATGTAGTATTCATGCCGAAACCCGACCATTTCAATACAGTAAAAGAACTCTTCCGATCCAAAACATTGTCGATAAGAAATTTACTCTTGTAAGAAAACATATTTTGTGGGGAGAGATGTTCTAACTAGGGTGGTTCGGGGTCTATCATATATGATCCATGAAAATTTCAAGAAAGTTTTAAAGAAATAAATCTACAGAAAAACATTGTAGCTATAGAAAAACATAATGCTCGACTTTTTGACAAGCTACCTTTTTTCTATGCAAAATACTAGTGTTTTTGTAAGTTCTGTTCTAAAGGAGTTCTTCACCCTGGAGTGTGGGTGTCGGTCTACATGTTCTGCCCTAGTAGTAACGGTATAGAAAGAAGCTGTTCCAGGCTGACCCCGATTTACCGGGACATCACCAGTACCGTCTCCTTGACACCTGTCCTTCACCTGTCCACCCCTGTCTCCAACCATTCTTCTCTCTTGTCTCTTTTCTCTATTCTCTAGATGAGGATATGACACTTATTTCAAAGCAGAATTTTATACAGAAAATGGAATTATTATAATAAATAAAGAAAATTTAAATTGACGATGATCAGAGAAATAATTCGGTAAAGCATATGGCATCCATCAAATAGTTGATAAGCACTTGACGAAAATCTACAAAAGAGACAATTAACCAACAGTAGAACTACTAGTGCGCACAGTAAGTTGAAAAAATACAGTCCAGGAATTATCATCTAGTCACCGAGAAATCAAATAATTGCTTCGAATTGACATAGTCGACAATAGCCCGTTCAGTTAGATGGAATAGTTCTAATCCCGCATGCGCGATATTCTGAGGTAAATATTCCCGACGGTTCTGCCATTTGTAATTCCATTACACTAAACAACACACTACTTTAAACTCGATAAAAACTGATTATGTCTCGTTTAGGACCAGGGAAGGCTTTGAAAGGTCAGGCAAGGAAGATGGTGTTTAATATTTATCAGTACTTAGCCAACGTTGAAGCTAAAAACAATTTCAGCTATAGCCTGTTCAAATAGATGGTTTAGTTGGACGAAAAAGGGCGTAGCCTACATTCCCGTGCAAGAAATTCTCTTTGTTATAACCTTATCACTAGGAGGTTTAAAACCTTTTTAGTCTCAGCTTTGGCTTAGTATTAATGAATATTAGACAATATTTCCTTTGTATGACCTCTCAATACAATAATAATAATATATTCCTCGAAATTCCGCTATAACACACAAATTCCTTATAACAAGAAAACGGAGCAATTTAGACAATATATGTAAAGCAGAGCATACGATCTATCATTTGCGGGGTTGGTTTTGCCGGAGGTAGATTGTATCCATCAGATTTTCTTAACGAAAAAAAATATAGATACATCCTATTTCATCGTGAATTATTCATTACCCACGTGTATATTTGGCAAACATGCGTCAGCATTACGATCTAAGTAGCTAGAAGCAACATCAATGCAGGCCCAAAGAAAGTATATATTTTTTGGTCTATTTCTTACATTTTTTTAACCTATTTTTTCCAGCGTTTTAATCAAATGCTGACAGAATGTATTAGAGTATATGTTAGAATGTTACTAAACAATCCAAAAGTGAAGGACCCAGTGCCAAAGGTGACTAACCCACAATTAGAACAAACTAAGAAAATTGGAGTTAAAGAACGAAGAATCTGAAAAAAATTAGTGTCGGTGGCAGAAATAATTTTAGTTTGCCCAATTGAAATCATTTCTGCCGCCAACACTATTTTTTTAAGATTCTTCTTAACTTTTATTACAATTTTCTCAGTTTGTTCTGATTGTGGTTTAGTCACCTTTGACACTTAGCCCTTCAATTAATATATTTATACATAATCCATGTCCAATTTCCTTTCATCATTACTCATGCGTAGAACGACCAATGAAGATGTGACAAAATTTCTTTAATCGCACTGTTGTTCCATGCATTTATTAGGGATTAGGTGAAGCAATTAATTAGACAAAACAGAAGTCATTCGTCATACTTGTTGGCCCATATAAGAAGCTAATTAGTTAAAAATATTATTTAATTGGGGAATAATTATTTCCTCAGGAATGATTATAAAGGAAGCTGAGGATGAAGTGTTAGGAGCAAGATCCTTCCTGACGGCCGCTGATAGTCACCAGTAGATTTGGGTCGCAAGATTTGCGCAATACAGACCTTGGTCCACGCGATATTATTTTGTAAACCTGCGCACGGTTGGCGGGCAGATAAGAAGGAGTCATAATGTTATGCTAGGCTGCGTCTACAAGGGCCTCGCTTATCTTAATACGCAACAATGAAATCCACGAATCATTTTTAAAGCATTAACAAATTTTTAATGAATATTAATAGGTCTTGATCTAAGATTTGCGGTGATTATTTCCTGAAAGCGTACTTTAGACTACCGTAGATTTCTTGAGGGGTTTGCCTTAGTGATAGGCTCGAATCGGAATCGATCATTTAAATCGATTTGAATCGAAATGAAATGATCTATCCACAAAAAAGATCGATCTTCTAGGCTCAAAAAGTCGATTTACGATATGGATCGATGTTCTATGAGGATCGATCATCGATATGGATCGAAATCTTTCGAATAATATATTAATGAATAAATTTTATTCTTAGAATTGTTATAGTCGGAAAACCCCAAATACAACTCTTCCAATCAATAAAAGCAGCAAACTTGAAATCCATGTCGACTTTGTACGACTCGGATATGGTTCTTCAAATACAGTAAACATCTTTAGGGGAATTTTAGACTCCTAGTAGATATTTTAGAGGAGGTTTCCGTAAGTAACGCAAATGTACAGGGTCTCACAAAAATAATGGTCATCTGTTGGCAAGATGATTCTCTAAAGATATCAGAAAAAATAACCCCCATATTGCCCTTGGCAAAATTAACCTTGAAGTGTTATGCAAGGTCAAATGTTTTTATTGCAGTTTTATGCTATTAGCTAATGACGTGGAGCATCATCATCCCCCAATAAATAATAATAATATTGCATGTTTCGAATCTAGGAGTCGTGAGGAAGAAAAAAGTCAACTGCACCATAGGTCAGAAATGACTATTTGTGGTCAAAATAGCCTTTAGTAACGTACCCGTGGGCCATTCCCCCAATTTTGCGGGTCAATATGGGGGTTATTTTTTCCGATCTCGCATTGGAGAATCGTCTCGCCAACGGATGACCATTATTTTTGTGACACCCTGTACATACCGAGGGGGGGGCGAGGTTAGCTCAGTGGTAGAGCACTGGACTAAGGAGCTGAGTTCAAATCCCGAGCAAGCACTAAAGATTTTTTCTTCTAGTTTCTTCGTTCATAGGTTGAATTCGGCCTCCCTGACCGTCCCTAGGCCAACCCAGCCTTTAATAAATTTATCAATGGGGTACCTTGGGTGCTAATGACTCTAGCAGTCGAAGCAGCCCAGGGGGAAATCAGGCGTCCGGAGCATAGTACTGACCACACTATCTCCCTAGTGTACCGTATGGTCATGAATCAGATACCTCTATAGTATTTGCCCTCAGGGCCCTCGTGGCCTGTTATGGGACTGATTTTTTTTTTTTTTTTTTTTTTTTTCGTCAAATGCACCCAAGGGATTAAGTATGTCAAAACCGCTTCATATTTTCGATCCATTTTTCTATTAAACAACATCAATGTCTATATTTCTATTCACAAGTCGCTAAAAAATACAACGGTGCAGCCAAGGTTGGGACCACCCTTTAAGGGAGCTCCTGAGAAAGATGTGAAATTCATCGACAATACAGCGGATTCTATCAAAGAGTCCGTGCCCTTGGAGATAAGGTACGTGCGCTTATGGCATCCAATATAGATAAAAAAAAAAACTGTTTGTTGTATAGTGTTGTTGGAAGCGAGCCGTTAGGGAGTATGGTCAGGCAGAAACACCGCACACCGTTACCGATTGTCTGCCTTGTGATCTATACCTCCCACAACGGATACAACACCGTCATGCTTTTTTAGGTGTGGTGTTTTTGTTGTATAGTTTCTTATACGTTTTACCTTCAAAGACCTGAAAGAACTTGTTGAAAAGGCGTTAAATCAAAAAGGTCTCAAGTATCTTATGGTTATCGAAATGATTACAAGTCAGAACTCGGAGTAGTAAACATATTTTACATACATTCACACTTAAACATATACACCACAAAATTTAATGAAATAATTTTCTATTTATACTACTTACAGGTTGATAAGGAGCAAAGGAAGCTATTGTACAAGATTTGGAATAATATTTGGCCGCCTTAAAAATAGAACAATAAAAAATTAACAAACTGTCTTGATTATTTTCTGAGTTAGACTTTTTCTTAGCAGAAACCCAACTATTCCTTGATTTCTTATTCTCTATTTTGAAATCAATATGTTATATTTTCCATGCCCTTTTCTCTTCCTTTTATTTCATTTTTTCTGCATTTTTCTAAAATTTTATTTTTTTAATAGGCCTGGAAATATGGATATTGTTATTATTAAGTCAATGTTATTTATCATTTTATCTAAAACAAAAAACAATAAATGTTTAAAGGCTGACGTTTTTATATATACTTTAGCATGTAAAAATCATCTACTAGTTCATGTCTGAAGCTGATTCGTCAACTGCAGGCCCATTTCTAATGAATTCGAAAATATCTGCAAATCATCAAAGCTTACATCAATAAGTTAATATTTCTCGTATATCGTTTACGTAAAATACATAAAAGTTGGATTTAAATAGAGTAATTAAAATAACATACGGAAAAACTAAATGATATATATGTAAAACAAAAATTTTTTTTTTAATATTTATTACTAATTACATAAACAAACAGCTAAAATTAATTTGAAAGAGGTAGGTAAAACCTAGTAAAGTATTTTTTCAAAAATGAGGAACAATTCTTCGTTTTCTATTAAGAAATCCGTCGAAAATCGGTCACAAAATCGCTATATTTCAATCAAATTTCCAGGTACATAACTATAAAATATCAAGAGGAATCTCCAGTTTGAAAAAATGGAAGATTGGGAGTTTGAACTGGAAGATGTGGAAATTTGAACATGATCGGGTAAAAATTAAAGGCGCTAGCATATCGTCCGATTTGAAACACATAGTTTTGAGTAAAAAGACTTCTAAGTTTTTGGTTCTGACTTTTTGGGTTTTTTTTTAATGATTTCTTATAATAAAGATAAAAAGTCGGTTTTTAATTTTGAGATGTATTGGAGCAGTAAAGTGAAGTTTCTGTTTTTACCTTCAACCTATAACGATAATTCATATACGTATTTATTTTTTGTGCATACATAGTTTGTTTATAAATACCATTCGTAGTGCTATTTTCTTGAATAGTCCACAATTGAGGACTGAATATTTAGGTTTTATTCGAAAATACTTTTCTTAAGGGGTAATACTAATTTGTGTGTTTTTTTTTCGAAAATGGTGAGCAATTATTCATGTTTCAATAAAAAATCCGTCAAAAATCGGTCATAAAATCGTTATAATTCAATAAATCGAAAAAAGCCTAGGTACTTTACTAGTAAATATTTGGAAGCTGAAGTTGATCGGGCAAAAATTGAAGACAACAGGGTATCGCCCGATTTGAAAAACGTAGTTCTGAGAAAACGACTTGAAAGTTTAACGCTCTGAAGTGTTCATTTTTTTTTCCTGTTAAATTTTTCATGCTTTCTTGCAATAAATATTACAAAAAAATGGATTTTAAGCTTGAAATGTATTGGAGGACCAAAAAAAAAACTAACAATTAAAAAGAGACCAATCGAAGCTCGCTCAAAACATTATCTCCAAATCAGCATCGCGTTTACTCTTCATCGGGGCTTCACTCGGAAAATCGCATTTTTTGACCAGTTAAAATTTTTTTCTTCGCATAAACAATCTAGGATATCATTTTTGATTAGTTAAGGACGAATTTTAGCCCATTAAAAAATGGTAAAAAAAAGTTAAAAGGTAGTATTACCCCTTAAATTACAATTAATAAAATTTTGAAAAAAGACTGAATACATCCATTAGAAACGAAAAAAACGGCTTCAGTTATTTTCAGACTGTAATGACTGAATACATTTTTTGATCCATAATTTTATTAATATAATTCATTATGATAGAACAAAATTCCCAATTTGAAAGGTTACATTGGCCTATCATTTATTCCATCTATTCTGCATAGTAATGGAGGGAACATAAAGAGGCGTGTAGATAAGTGAATCTGGTAGAATAGACGTCAGGGGTTGGGATAGGCTAACCAGCAGCACGTACTAATAGTGCTAGTCATGCATGACGATGCGCCGTCTTAGCAGATAGACCATTGTATCCGTTCAACACACCTAGTCCACCTTGCAAATTCATTTAGCCAGAAATTGTAAACTGTGGGATAATGTTATAAACGATTTAAGTGAAGTTTTAAAAAATATCTTAGAGTTCGAAAACACAGGTCTGCAAAAAAAATGTTTTTGATCGTCTGCATAGAATCACTAAGCCGAATTTTATTTTTCTTAGTGCGCTGAATCAAAAAATTATCTCCATTTTTGTCCAACAAGGGTAAACACATAAAAATTTAGCATAAACACCATATTTTGATGATATGATGTATTTATATCATATCGTTTTGATAATTTGGTGTATTTACATCATATCGTTTTAATGATATGATGTATTTACATCATCAGGATCCAGACGCTCCATAGAAAGAAATTGACAGCTTGTTAAGACATTTTGAACATTCTTACACCTCTCTTTCTTAAATCCTTTCATTTCGCATCATTTCGGAAATAGATATGACTAAATATGAAATTTAAAAAAAAAACGAAGCAATTCATAAGATTGACAACCTAGCAGGAGCTACCGAATTTGAGGTTTAACGGTGAATAACAATACAAGTCAGAGGTATTACACAAATCAGTTTTAAGAAATCAGACGTGATGGAATTTTGTGAGTTTTTTATTTTTCTGTAATGCAGTTTATCATAGGCGAAATTTATTTTCATGTTTGCTGATAATTAAACCCCACAAAAATTGTCTGCTCTTTTGTAATTATTGTTAATTGTGTTTATTAAAGGCGGCGTTTAAATGGCATCGTGAATAAAACACTTCATTTAATATTAAATTAAACATAACTTGGATTTTTTTACACGTTATCCGCCTTAAAAGCGTGTGTCTTATTTATTATTCATTGCCTTAATTTTATATTAAAGATTCTTGTCTTCTGAATAAAATCCTTTTTTTGGACCATATTTTTTCCACCTGACCCCTATGTGCAGTACCTGGTCTGGTAATTTTAGCCTAAACATACTTAACTAGTTATATGCCCAAGAGACGCACAATAGGAAAATTTAAATGTGCGTAAAACACTTCATGAAATGTGCGTTACCAGCTCTTGGACAAAAGTTTTCTTTTTCTTTTAAATTATAGGTTCTCCAATGGCCAGGGTCATTAGCACCAAATGGTTTTGTGGTTGCGTCAAAGGGCTCGAAAATGGGGCTCTAGCGGGCTCGAAAAAAGTCTCAGAAAACGCTAGCGGTCACTAAAAAAACTGAGGACATTTTTTCCTTTTATTTCTCATTGGGAAAACCAATTATCCACCGCTAAAAAAAAATCTTAAAATACAAGTCATTAGAATATGGACATGTGATAGATCTATGGAATATATTTATATACTAGTTAAATCTGTTTTTTTTTTTTTTTTTTTTTTTGTCTTTTTTTCAAATAGCATGTAATATAAGTTCATAGCTATTATTGTACCTAGACATTTAAGAAAGTTTTGTTGTTTACGATTTCTTGTTGTGTCACAGAGCTTGAAAAAAGTTTTCTGAAAACGGTAGCTGGTAATAAATGATTTTTAAAAATGTTGGCCTTTTCTTTCTCATTGTGTACATAGGGTGCCTTATTATTATTACAGATTTAACTATTAAGCAGTGGGATTATACTTATGATAGAAGGGGGAGTATGAGTTTACTCTTGTTGAGTATAGCCTTAGTACTATTTAGTATTTAAGACAAATAAAGTAGTAAAAATCGCAATAAAAGTACATATCGTCAAAACATGAAAAATCCTTAGGATATAAGAACATTCCATGTTTTTCAATAATAATACTAATAAACAAATATTAAGATTGCCAAAAAGAAAAAGATAATAAATATTTCAAAAAGTAAATTAGTATAATGAAGTGTGAAACAATTCATCCATACAGCACTTTATAATAAGCATAAGATTGTCGAAGGCTAAAAGTTGCCATGTTCCCAGGTGGTGTATATAGGAGAAGGTTACGTGCCAATCAACACACAGCTAAGGTCGAGACCTATTGAACATGCTCTGTTGGATTGGCGATCACAATCAGGCCTTGAAACCTGGGACTCGAGGAGGTACATCAACAACAAGACGAGGGTTCAACGTAAGTATTATTTGAGCTCAATGTTTATTATATAGAAATTGTAATTTTTGAGCGAGCTGAACACATCTTGTGTGGTGAAGAAATGGAACGAAAGATTCATCAAGTACAAGAAAAACTTTCATAAAAAAAGGATCAGGTTCGTTATTCTCCTGAAATTCTTGTGGAAACGAATGTAGTGTTCGCCTAAAAAAGGTACATAGTGTACGAATATAAGTTTTCGACAAAAACGAGTTGCGAAAAAAGTTTCGCAGTGTATTACTACTATGTACACGCCGCTTCAGTAGGGTGTAATATAATGATATAATTGGTCTGGATATCTGTGACGTCAACGCCCATATTCGTTACACAGCCAAAGCGAAAGAGAAAAGAAAACTCGAACTCGAAAAAAAAAACAACGAAAAAAACAAACATTTTTGATTTGTGACTTTAGTTTACAATTATTTTTCAGGGGAACAGATTGTGTTTATAGAATTTATCATATTTTTTTTTTTTTTTTAATTTCGTTATTCTTAAGAAAAGCTTATCATGTTTCGATCATTATCATGATTATCATCTATTAACACTTTCGCTGCGGGTGTGATTACGGAAGGACACTACCCGCTTACGAGTGTCCTTTCGGAAGGACACTCCTCCATTAGTTTTCCCTTTAGATTCAAAAGGCTCGTAAATGGAGGGGATTCACTTTCACAGGTAAATACAGTTAAATACAGTTGCCTTCAGTATACTTTCGGCTTTCCAACAGTGTGTTCCGTTTTCAAATCGGCTGACTGAAAGATTTTTTATGAAAAATGAAATACCTACTTGAAAAATTCAAACAAAAAGTGCACCCCATACTGAGGTATTCCCAAACAATGACAGCCGCAGCGAAAGTGTTAAGGAAAACTTAATCAATGTTTTCTGAAGAATACATAACTTTTTTTAACGTCTTCGTTTATTTTTTTTTTACTAACTTATGATAACATAAAAAAATATCCTGATTTTGAATTCAGACACTCTGAATCCGCTTGTCAATGTAAAGTAGGTGAAACTAATGAAAAAAAAGTTTCCTGTTGAAAATTGTAGTTTATTTTTGAAATTACTCACTACTTCTGAACATACGATTACCAAATAAAAGTATAAAAAATTTTTTTTTCGCAAGTGTCCGAAACCATCGTTAAGTGAAAACAAAACTTTTTTTGACACACTATGTGCCTTTTTTCTGCCAACACTAGTATTTTATTAATCTTGATGAGCAGTTTTTGTCTTATAGTATATACGTTCTTTAATAATGCGAAAACGTTTGCGAAAGTATGAAACCTGCTCATGTAACAATCCTTATAACTTTCCCCTCAAAAGATTATAAATGTAAATTTCGATAGCGCCACCTCTTTCGGAAAAACTGATGCTTCAAGTTTTGAAATTGTTACTTTAGTTCTATTCTAAGCCTTTCAAATCAAACCAGATACAAGCAATATATGGAAAGGCTTTAAGATGGCGAATTTCAGGTGAACTAGAGCTTTTTAAGAGGCCCTCAAACTGGCAAAAATGTTGCTCACAATTTTGAAGAAGTCGGTTTTGCGCAAAAATATTGCGAGCATGAGGAGAAATATTGTGCAAAAAAAAGGATTATTCAAAATTTTGTGGGACGTTTTCTGAAAGTTTAGACAATTTTTGCGTACCTGTCAATATTTTATGCATGAAAGTGCAGTGTGAGGAGGCTGACGAAATATTGCGCAATTGTGTGTTTGTGCGTTTACAATACATTTTGAAGTATTTTCTATCCTTCTTTCATCTTTATTTTATCCTGTCTATTTTTCTTTTATATATATATATATATATATATATATATATATATATATATATATATAATTTATTGTGAGTCGACTACAATGACCTTTAGCACATTACCCTGTCTATTATATATATATATATATATATATATATATATATATATATATATATATATATATAATTTATTGTGAGTCGACTACAATGACCTTTAGCACATTACCCTGTCTATTATAAATAAATTGATTTGGTTGAATATTTTGATTTGAAATAATACATTCTTCTGCATTTTCATGTCAATGCATATTCAATTGCACATATATACATAGGCAACAATGACCCGACTGTTTAAATTGCCTTAAAAAAATAACGTCCGTTATACAATTATGCAAATTTGTGCAATATTTTTGTGCAGTGTCCAAGACTATTCAATATTTTGTACAAAAATAAGCTCAATATTGTGCTCAAAGTTTTGAGAAATTGTTTGCCAGTGTGAGGGACCCTTTAGAGCATGTCCTTTTTTGCACGGCTTATCAGGGATCACTGTTGAATTTATCCTCGAGCATCGATTAGAGAATCACAAAAGATAGGCAGATTGAGGTCGTTATTATTGTTGGACGGATAGACGTGAAATGCCCGCCGAAAAGGGTGTCACCCGTCTATATGTCCGAGTCAATGGGCCCCCCTCCGTTTCATTTCAAGTTGACCGTCCTCCCTTCTGACACACATCCCGGGGAATCCATAGCGTACGTAACGGTCCGAATCGATAGACCGTTCAGTAATTTTTCCACATAGTGTACATATTGTCACGGTCTATGTAGATTATATACACAAGCAGATTTTCCGGTTCACTTGAGAGCAAAGAGTTTTTTTCCTCTTGAAGCGCGTTCAATGCGATTTTTCGGCCTCGTAAACACAGATCTGGATTACCATTCCGACCTGCTTCTCGAATTGAAAAACAACTTGTTAATGCGGAATATTACTTTCACTGACCCTTGAAAGCGACTTAATTAATGATTTTCACTAGTGTAAACGAAATAAAATTCTTCGATACGAATAAATGAAGAAGAAACTAACGAATGTTTCCCTATGTCTTTAGGTCATTGGGTCATCTGTGCACCCCCTTTCTTACACGCTTAATGGTAAAATTTGTAAATAAAACATTCCATTTTTTTTAATTGATTTATTTGTTGTTTTGTCTTCTTAGAGTACCACAACTCCGGTCTCTTTAAACAATTTTCTGACTTTGAAAATCAGTCCCAGTAAAAAAAGAAAAAAACTAAAACAAATAAATATGAAATAAAACAACGTAAATAAAAGAAAATAATAATAAATATAAAGTTATAGGAGATAGATATATGCAAAAATACTTTTAATTTAAAATAATATATACCGTAAAATAGCATCACATTAGTGCAGTGTGTTTAAATTGATAAAAATCTATACTGCTAGGATATTTTCATTATGTATATATATATATATATATATATATATATTTTTTTTTTTTTTTTTTTAATCAGTCCCGTAACAGGCCACGAGGGCCCTGAGGGGCAGATACTGTAGATGTATCTGATTCATGACCATACGACACACTAGGGAGATAGTGTGCAACGGCCGCCTGATTTTCCCCTTCTGCTTCGACTGCTAGAGTCATTAGCACCAAGGTACCCATAAAAAATTAATTAAAGGCTGGGTTGGCCTAGGGACGGTCAGGGAGGCCGAATTCAACCCATGAACGAAGACACAAGGAGAAAAAATCTTTAGTGCTTGCTCGGGATTTGAACTCAGGTCCTCCAGCATATGAGTCCAGTGCTCTACCACTGAGCTAACCTCGCCCCCGTATATATATATATATATATATATATATATATATATATATATATATATATATATATATATATATATTTATATATATATGTATATGTATGTGTGTGCGTGTGTGTGTGTGTGTGTATGTGTGTGTGTGTGTGTGTGTGTGTGTGTGTGTGTGTGTGTGTGTGTTTGTGAGTGTGTTCACATGATACGTTATAGAGTTTTGTTTTTTTGCCACGAAATTAGGTATTTAGCAATCCTCCAATGCAAACGATTGAACGAGGTCGTTAACCAGCCAAATCTGTCCATCTGGAGGGGTGTTTAATCCGGAATCAAATTACTAATTTTCTCATACCAGCCGTATTTTTATTTTATCCAGATTTCGTAGATTGCCTTCCTGTGTTCGTAAATTTTCTTCATACCTTACACCAGAGTCTACTTTCACTTTTTGAAAAATAAAATGACAATTAGATTAAACCAAAGAAAATTGTATTAACTAATTGTTTTGCTCAAATAACTTTCCTGTACTTGGACTAGGTACGATAAAGTGAGTCTGCCTGGCCCACATAAAGACAATCGCATGAAAAGCAGTTGTGGGAAACATCCGTTTCAAGGAGGATGTGGGTCGGGGCCCGATACTGATGCAGAAAATTAGTTCTGTCCCGCTCGGAGACCTTACTCCTTCCATCAGGGAAAGTGTCGTCTAGTGTCTTTCGTCGCCATAATCAGTCACCATGGCTCTTGTCAAGATCATGATAACGAGAGTTCATTCTTATCATTACAAGAAGTCATTTTACTTAGCATTTCTCCTTGCAATGCTATCTAGGCGAAACGCCATCTCAAAGAGCTGACGTTAATGTCATCCACTAATTAACCATTTCACTCTGGGTTTGGAATGACTATTAACAGACTTTTTCTTATTGCGGGCGCATTTCTCGTTGCCAAGGACGTTCAAATGCCCTCATATATTCGAAGTACTGTTGGGAGATTCTCGAATATGAATCGATTCGAATCGAAATGGAAAGATCGATCCTCAAAAAAAGATCGACGAGTTCAGATCGATTCAAAAGACCGATCATTTAGCCTCAGAAGATCGATCAACGATATTGATCAATATCACGATTACTTACAATTACCTACGAAATTCGTATCTAATTTCGATTCACATTCAAAAATCGACCATCATTACTACGAATCGACTTAAATAAGTCTATTTGAATACTTGATAATATCAAAAATATATCTGTAACCTAAAAGTAGAAAAAGTTTAGACTATTTTTCGGCAAAAATAATATACAATGAAACTACTACTGTCACATAATATTAAAATATATGGGTTATTTTACATTTATGTTTTATTAAATCCATCGATTTTTAACAGATATAGAACTTTTTGTCTCCATAAACTTTCGGTCACGGTAGGATGTACTACTTGACTGAAAGTCTGTATATATATATATATATATAGGTAGTTGGTAACAGCTTATTAAGTCTTCAATAGTTTTGTATTTTATAATACATTTTTGTTGTGGAAACGTTTCGGCTATAAGCCATTTTCAATCCAATTGTCTTTATGATTTTGTATTATTTTTTTTATATATATACATGTGCAAGACTGCAAGGCTCTTGCAGTCTTGCACATCTAGTCCTCCGTTACAGAAGCAGACTCACAAATATATAAAATATGTAGTAATTGAGGTAATAATAATATCATCCATGAAATAATAGAGACATGAACCATACAATTATTTTCCATTATAAAAAAAAAAAAAAAATGAAATTTCCTCCTCAAATTAAATAACATCAAATTTACAAGAATATAATCTGAAGATTATATTGTATATATATAAAAAAATAATACAAAATCATACAGACAATTGGATTGAAAATGGCTTATAGCCGAAACGTTTCCACAACAAAAATGTAATATAAAATACAAAACTATTGAAGACTTCATAAGCTGTTACCAACTACCTAGAACATCTTAGTTTTCAACATAGGATCTACAAAACACACACATACATATATATATATATATATATATATGGGGGTGAGGTTAGCTCAGTGGTAGAGCACTCGACTAATGAACTGGAGGACCAGGTTCAAAACCCGAGCGTGCACTAAAGATTTTTTCTTCTAGTGCTGCCGTTCGAGGGTTGGATTTGGGGTCCCAGATCGTCCCTAGGCTCACCCAGCCTTTAATTAATAATGGGTACCTTGGGTGCTAATGACTCTAGCAGTCGAAGCAGCCAAGGGGAAAATCAGGCGGCCGGAGCATAGTGTTGACCACACTATCTCCCTAGTGTGCCGTACGGTCAAGAATCAGATACCTCTACAGTATCTGCCCCTCTGGGCCCTTGTGGCCTGTTACGGGACTGATTTTTTATATATATATATATATATATATATATATATATATATATATATATATATATATATATATATATATATTTAAATGCTCTTCTTTCCATAAGGAAAAACTAATTCTAGAGAGAATAACATGATAAGATTGCGAGTAAATACAAGGATCCGTTAATGCTATCGAGGTTCGAAATACCTGGTAGAAAATATCCCAGAAAAAAATACAACTTTTCTTAGACTTTGAATGGACAGGATGACTAACCCTTCAAACCAGATCAGATTTTTTTGTATTATAATACAGCATTAAGGCGACCGCCTTTTGCCTCACGTTTTGTGGTTCCTGTTACGATTATCATAACTTTAGTAAGTAAAAAGCATTATTATTATAAGAAAAGAAATACTTCATTGCTTGTTGGTTTAGTACAAATCTATAAAAATATTAATTGACTGTCCCATACACTGTTAAGAAGTTTGTCATTCTAGAAGTTTTGTCAAAGTATTCTTTGATGTCTGTTAGAAATATCTTTAAGAGTTGTCCTATAGTAATTATTTATTTATTGTATGAGCGTCCAGCTTCAATGGGGATTACACAAGGAACAGTATCTTCTGAACATGGCTATTATAGGAAATCAGCATGGTTATTGTATGAGCGTCCAGCTTCAATGGGGATTACACAAGGAACAGTATCTTCTGAGCATGGCTATTATAGGAAATCAGCATGGTTATTGTATGAGCGTCCAGCTTCAATGGGGATTACACAAGGAACAGTATCTTCTGAGCATGGCTATTATAGAAAATCAGCATGGTTATTGTATGAGCGTCCAGCTTCAATGGGGATTACACAAGGAACAGTATCTTCTGAACATGGCTATTATAGGAAATCAGCATGGTTATTGTATGAGCGTCCAGCTTCAATGGGGATTACACAAGGAACAGTATCTTCTGAACATGGCTATTATAGGAAATCAGCATGGTTATTGTATGAGCGTCCAGCTTCAATGGGGATTACACAAGGAACAGTATCTTCTGAGCATGGCTATTATAGGAAATCAGCATGGTTATTGTATGAGCGTCCAGCTTCAATGGGGATTACACAAGGAACAGTATCTTCTGAGCATGGCTATTATAGAAAATCAGCATGGTTATTGTATGAGCGTCCAGCTTCAATGGGGATTACACAAGGAACAGTATCTTCTGAACATGGCTATTATAGGAAATCAGCATGGTTATTGTATGAGCGTCCAGCTTCAATGGGGATTACACAAGGAACAGTATCTTCTGAACATGGCTATTATAGGAAATCAGCATGGTTATTGTATGAGCGTCCAGCTTCAATGGGGATTACACAAGGAACAGTATCTTCTGAACATGGCTATTATAGGAAATCAGCATGGTTATTGTATGAGCGTCCAGCTTCAATGGGGATTACACAAGGAACAGTATCTTCTGAGCATGGCTATTATAGGAAATCAGCATGGTTATTGTATGAGCGTCCTGCTTCAATGGGGATTACACAAGGAACAGTATCTTCTGAGCATGGCTATTATAGGAAATCAGCATGGTTATTGTATGAGCGTCCAGCTTCAATGGGGATTACACAAGGAACAGTATCTTCTGAACATGGCTATTATAGGAAATCAGCACGGTTATTGTATGAGCGTCCTGCTTCAATGGGATTACACAAGGAACAGTATCTTCTGAGCATGGCTATTATAGGAAATCAGCATGGTTATTGTATGAGCGTCCAGCTTCAATGGGGATTATACAAGGAACAGTATCTTCTGAGCATGGCTATTATAGGAAATCAGCATGGTTATTGTATGAGCGTCCAGCTTCAATGGGGATTACACAAGGAACATGGCTATTATCTTCTGAGCATGGCTATTATAGAAAATCAGCATCGTTATTGTAGTTACATTTAATTGCGTGTATATATGTAATTTTTTTTAATGATGGGTTCACCTGTAAATAATGCTTATAGTATCCATGGAAATGTAACATTTTTTGATTCAAGAGTGCAGAACGAAATAAGATTGTCCTATTGCGTTCTTGAGGTAAGTTATACACCGTTCAGATAGATGGAATAGTTCAAATCCCGCATGCGCGACATTTTGAAGGCAATATTTCCGATGGCTCCGTCATTGACAACATCATTTCAATGAATAACACGCTCCGTGGAGCTCAATTAAAACTGATTATGTCTCGTTTTAGGATCAGGGAAGGCTTTCAGAGGTCATGCAAGGGAGATAGCGTTGAATATTTATCAATATTTAGCCAAAGCTAAGGCTAAAAACAATTTAAACTATAGCCTGTTCAAATAGACTCCCTTTTATAACCTTAGCAGTTTTCAACCGTTACCATAGTCCGCTCGCTTGTGGAAGCGGAAACGTCCACGTTTCGGGAACGTTTAAATTGTTTTCAGCATTAGCTTTGGCTAAGCAGTGATAAAAATTAAACATTATCTCCCTTGCCTGGCATCTAAAAGCCGTTCCTGCTCCAAAACGAGACATAATCAGCTTTTATAGTGATTCACGTTAAGTTTTTGATCGTTGAATGTTAAGTTGGCTTCTACAATGACAAACTTCTACAGGACACAATTATGAACTGGAGCTCTGTTTTTTTTTTTTTTTTTTTTTTTTTTTTTTTTTTTTTTTTTACGGCGCATCAACAAATCTTGGCTATTAGCACCACGAGCTCTGTTATTGTGACTTTAAAACAACACAGAAAATACCGGCATTTACTGTAGGACAGCACACTTCTGACTGAAGAAAGAAAACCCCTACAGACATACCTGACCAAACACATTGTCATTGGCCTGTTGCTGAAAAAGTATTATTTCAAAAATGAAATAGGGCTATACAAAACTTTGCTGAAGAAATTTATTTCAATAATATCTACCAAAAAGTTCTGTGATCACATTATATTATATTTTAAATACAAAGTAGTTCATTTAGCGATATGGAGGCCCGGTGGCCATGAGTGCTAAGGCCGGCCATACACGTTCCGGTATACCGCAACGTGTTTGGCCGGCCTAAGGCGTGAACACTCAACACTCCGTGCCAAGGGTCGTGGGTTCTATTCTCACTATGGGGTGGTGGCTTTTCTTCAGAAAAAAAGAAAAGGCATAAGCTCTGTCCTAGCTAGATAAGGGTAGTAACCTATAGTTACCTCGTCCTAAAATTCTTAGTTAATAATAATGGACGCTAAAATTAAAATTATTATAGAGATGCTTGATGTTATTTTTCGTCGCTGGGATAGTATTTTTAGATGGAACGGCATTTTTCTCCAGCGGTGGTACTCCTCCTCACTTCTTCCCGGAATATTTCGATGGATTCATCTCCATCTTCTTCAGCCAGGTACTTGTTTCTTCCTCGGTGGTAGCCAAGGGAATGACAGTATCGGCGGACAGAATCCCAACAATACCAGGGAGCTTCAACGCCATTCGTCCGCCGATACTGTGGCTAGAGGGGAGAAAAGGCGCCCAGATCGAGAAAAATGTCATTCCCTTGGCTACCACCGAGGAAGAAACAAGTACCTGGCTGAAGAAGATGGAGATGAATCCATCGAAATATTCCGGGAAGAAGTGAGGAGGAGTACCACCGCTGGAGAAAAATGCCGTTCCATCTAAAAATATTATAGAGATATGATTCTAAATTCACTTCAAAACTATCAAGGGCGATTTCACTTTTTTCTTCAACCTAAATATTAACAGTGCGCTCTACAAAAGATAATTTTGTTGGAGCGGTGTGAAAAATCATAGTTTTATGGGAGCCATCTTTCCCTAACAATGGCTGAAAAAACGAACTCTTCTTTCATCTGGCCTTTCGAGGTTACATCCATTTTAAGGAGTTTGCTTTCACTAGATAAATACACAGTTCCTTCCTTAATGCATTAGTACCATTAGTAGTAGGAGAAATTTTAAGCACTTATCGAAAAAATGTAGCTATTGAGGTTGAACTCATAAAAGACTTTTTGAAAAATGACTTCAAACCTTTATCGATTCTACGTAATAGATCCTAAAAATTACCTCCGTTAAAATTTATAAATATCTCTGTGTGTGTCTGTTAACACGAGAGTGTAATATTTTTGCCACGAAACTTATTATTTATCATTCTCATAGCACCGAGTTCGATAACCAACATTATTAAGCAATTCGGAGGTGGCGTTTACTCCTAACCCAAATTACTAATTTGCCCATACCGGTCGCAATTTTTGATATATTTCAATGAAATTCGTCATGAGTATCTAAGGAGAAAAATGTGTTGTAAAAATAAACCGAAACCGCTTTATTAGGAGAGCGGTTTACTGCGTAACAAAATTATTAATTTGGCGTACGGGACGTTATTTATAATTCCTTGAAAGGAAACGCTGTTGACAAGATGCCCCACCAATGAGGAGTACGTGTTGCAAAAAAATTGAAATCGGTCATGGGCGTATATAAGGGGGGCTGAGGGGGCTGCAGCCCCCCCCCCCGAAATTTTGATTTGATCGGTAAAAATTTCATAAAACCCTTAAAAATAAATTAAATAAGATCATTTAGTTCATAAAACATATTCTATTGCCAGTTTTGAAAGGAAATAACACTATCGAAATAAATCGAAAATATTACACTTCTTTATTTATTTAAACTTTAAAGTCCATTATAATTTAGGGAGGTTATCAATAAGTCACTACCCTTTTCTAGCCAGGATAAGGCTGATGCCTTTTCTTATTTCCAAAGAAAAGCTACCCACCCCTGGTGGGAATCGAACCCAAGACCCTTGGCACTGAGTGTTAACTGCTCACGCCTTAGCACTCACGGCCACCGGTCCTCCCCTTATTTATTAATTTAATCACTTCACTGTACATCGATCACATAAACTTAGTCAAATAAACACTTCTAAATTATTAAGAGCAAAGGCGCTCTTGAATTAAGGCATTACACTCGTCAGTACTTTCGGATTGCGTTGTCGTCTTAAGCGGGTTTTCTTCTATATGGGGTTGGAGAAAATACGCTTGAAAAATGTATATAAATTATTAAAAAGAAACATCTCGAGGAAAAACACAGTATTCAGCAGCAAAAGCAATATTCAGTTGATCTCAGGAAATCTAATAACGGTCAGAGCAATATGGAAATGCAGGCGTTGTAGGAGAACGGAACAATGTAAGTGTTCCACTTATTGTTACGTCAGTTGTTAGTCACCTTCCTGATTTATGTGTCTTTGAATCAATGGGAATACATCAACTCTACTTCCTGTGATATCCAACGCCTCCCGTATCGCCTTATTTTACACATTATACTCAGCTGATCTACCTGCCCTCCATATTGGATCTTTTAGAATAAAAATTAACGGTACTTACGTATTAGCTTCAACGCAGGTTAAAGATGTGGGTCTCGTTCAGAGATCTGAATCATGGATAACGCATTTCTATTGGTCTATTCCTATGAGCAATTCTATTGGCCATTGTGTTTATAGTAACCGTTTTGTTCGCTTTCTATTCATTAGAAAGCAATTCATTTGTACATTGGTACGCGATTGGTACCAATTAGTTTGTTTTTATGCGATTTCCTAGTTTGTCGTTTATTTTACCGAAACAAAGGAAGCAATGTTAACCTGCGTTGAAGCAAATACGTACTAAGTACCGGCGTGAGCACTTAACACTATGTGCCAAAGGTCGTGGGTTCGATTCTCACTAGGGGTGGTGGCTTTTCGTTAGAAAAAAGAAAAGGCATCAGCCATATATCCTGGATAGAAAAGGGCGGTAACCTATAGATAACCCGTCCCAAATTTCTTAGCTAATAATAATAATGAACGTTAAAATTTAAATGAACAAATAAAATGGAATTATGTCGATTTCCAGAAAAAAATCTTTAATTATCAAATCGGTTGGTGAGATCTTTTTGCCAATTTTATTATATTTTTATGTTTTCTCTAATGAAAATTGACACTATGTCATGTAAAAGTTTTAATTAAGAACCCTTTTTTATGGTGTATATCATTATATGAGAGATGCTATGAGTTGCAACTCGAAAGCAAAATAAATTGATTAACTTTTAGAAATACTAGTGCGATATGTTCTCTTTTTTTCTGTCTAATCCTGTATGCTAAATAGAGTCAAATTTGTGGCAAAGTTTTTATAGTGTGTTCAACAAGTGCCGTTGTATTGTCACTTTGACCTTTTTTTGCATGTTGTTTTAAGGTTTTCTTGAGCAATTGTCCGCACTCACCAATATAAGAGTTTTCCTAACATGAGATGATATTTCAATGTGACAATTTTTTTTTTTCTTCCTAGAAGAAAGTGTGCAAACTTTCACAAAGTAGTGCTATTACACTTATAGCACAATAGCCAATATCTCTGCCTATGAAATTTATAATATAATGCTTTGCTCAGAGATAAAATGTTCCATGTGGTTGCTGTTCTTATGGAATGACTTCTTTAGATTTCTCTGATTATAATCTTTCACTCCTGTTGATTAATAAACAGTAAAATAAAGTAGTAGCAAATATTTTAATGCAACTAAACAATAACATAATGATTTACCCAGTGTTGTTTTATGTCTTAGCTAATCTTTGACAAAATGTTTCAGACATTGAAGCCGAATGCCAGGATGATTACATGAAAATCAGGATAGGATTCAATGGATCTTTTGGCGGCCTCTTATACTCTTCTGGATATTCATATGACCCTGATTGTGTTTACATCAATGGAACAGGACGAGACTACTATGAATTCTACATCCAGCTAAATAGATGTGGAACTCTTGGAAAGAACTCCAGGCAAGAGGATGCAAGGAAAAATCCAGCCGTGAGTAAAATTAAATTATAGTTTTAAAGGGGAACTAACTTTAATAACTTTGAAATATTTATTATAATAAAAACTAAAAGAGAAAAATTGAATTAAAAAGTCACATTAAAGATGTAAATTTATTAATTAAGAATTATTTAAGATTATAATGAAGAGATAATCAACCGTAGATTATTGGGGTTCAGTCATTTATTAAATAAAATTACATTTTATAAATAAAATGTGTAATATTTATTTGCCAATGTTTCGGCTTGAATTACAAGCCATCTTCAGGGCTATAGAGGAGAGAGAGAACAGCTCCGTACCTTAGAAACTACATTTCAAAGTGTCTGTTTTATTTATAAAATGTAGTTTTATTTAATAAATTACAGAACCCTGATCACCTACACCTTCTATCAATTTTTTAAGTATCTTTATATTCATTGTGGATTCATTGGATCAATTTATTTATTAGCTTATTTTATTATTAATATATATATACTTTTATTTATTGATCTCTACAACAGTAACGTTATTTTCTCGTATATAATAAAAATAAAAAGTATATATATGGTCTGAATACATTCTTAAGAGTGATTGTAGAATTTTAAGTAATGACTGTTATTCACCGTTTGCACGTACTTTATTTTAATGTATACTTAGTTTTTTTTGTTTTTTTTAGATTGTATGTTCCATTTTTCTTTTTTTTTTTTTCTTTAATTATAATATATTTCTTTCTTTTCATTTAGAAAAATCTTATGTGGAACACCGTTACTGTTCAGTACAACCCCCTTATTGAAGAAGAATGGGATGAACACTTCAAGGTCACTTGTGAATATGGCTACGACTTCTGGAAAACTGTTACTTTTCCCTTTCTTGACGTAGAGTAAGTTGTAGGACTTTTATATCCTTTAAGTTTGATATAATTTTTAATAATACTGAGCACTAACAACTTGCAATAATAAACTAAAATATAATTTTCTTTCAGAGTTGCAACAGGAAATCCAGTGGTTTTTACTCTATCCCCACCAGAATGCTACATGGAAATCAGGTACATTGGAAATATTCTTCTAGTGAGTCAAATAAATATTTAGCTTATTTCTAATTTCTCAATTAATGGTTAAATTGAAGAATATTATAAAATTCATTCAAATTATATTCATTTAAAGCCAATATTAAATTAAAAACATTGATTGAACAGTTAAATGGATATAGATGATATGTGAAATTTTTTTAGTCTCTACTGGTGGTGGATGATGTTCTGCTATATCCAGCTGAGTACATAATCTGTATTCTCATTCTTAAAAATCCATTAAGAGTAAAATTTTGTCAGAATCCCTAAATCATAAATAAGATAAATGTGGAAGGTCGATAAATTAAAGAAACTGTTTTAGCTCACAGCAGTTTAATGTTCTATTAGTTACACATAATACTTTATCTCTCTTCAGGGACAAACACTTAATTTATATCAAATAAACTGAATTTATTATCAAATAAACTAATATCAAATAAACGCAAACAGCCCCATTCTGCTAGGGAGTCCTCAGGTGGAAATGAACTGAGAACCGAGGAAAATTAACTTTCATTTATAATCTTCAAAAGGTGTATGACTTTATAGAATAATCTAAAACAACCTACTCATATATTTCAGGTATGGATATGGTACAAATGGAAACAGAGTAGCAGGACCAGTCCGAGTTGGTGATCCACTAACCCTCATCATCTACATGAGAAGCAAATATGGTAAGATTATTAGTTACTAAATAAAGTAAAACTACACTATAAGAAAAAGAATCATCCTTAATATCCACACTTGCTTAATTTCAGCAAACCATTTACAGGGACTAAGGCAAATTTGTAATACTCTGTTACATATCAATAACAAAAAAGTTAGGATTTATTTAAAGTTAAAGTAATAAACCTAAAATCATATTTTATAGTAAAATTATAGGTCTACAATACAGTTCTAAAACGGCAAGCTTAATTTCCTTTAGCATTTATTTAATTCTGGGATAATGCATCAATTTGTATCCAGATTTTCTTTTTCATATCCATAAGTCTTTCTTCCTTTTCCAAAGTTCCTAATATTTTGCAGCCAAGAGACCTTGTGTCAAGTTTCTCTTGAGGCATACGCTTCCTCATCTACAAATCTATTCTGGTCGAGTGTTCTTTGATTCGGACCTTCAGTTTTCTTTGCCAGAAAGACCCTAAAGTAAATATGAACATTTTTGATGCTTGGTTTTTCAATTGTGCACATCAATTTCCACTATCCAGCACTTGCAAACTAAAACATTATTATTAAAAATGAATAATAAATGATTTATTATTTTACAGATGGATTTGACATTGTAGTAAATGACTGTTTTGCCCATAACGGAGCCAACAAGAGAATTCAACTCATTGATCAATATGGGTAAGAAACTCATCATTTCTTACATGAAATTGAAATGTATTATACTCTAGGTCCTTTTTTCAAAGTAGAAAAAAAAACATGGATTTTTTTGTCCTGTGTATTCATTTCTTTTTGAAATGAAAAATAGAATAAATTGTTTGTAAATGCAAATTACTTCTTTGCTAAAATACATGTATTAAATGCTATGGACTTTTGCCCTCCAGAGCCCATGATCGCAGCACCTGTGGTTACATAAGAACTAAACAAAGCCACATAATTCATATAGTAATTTCATATAACATTTTACTTCCTTATAAGGATACCTCCTCCACCCTCGCAGATTTTGACAATTGTTGTTGTGCCTGAAAAAATAATGAGAGATGTGTATTTTTTTAAGTATAGAAATCCAGTTTTAGGGGGCGGACCCCTATAGTTTATGCTTAAAATCTTTTTTGTTAATGTTATCTAATGTTTATATCTGAATAAAACAAATTGAGAAATATGCTTCATAAAAAGCCTGAAGTATTAGGTCTATTAATAACATAAGGAGTTGCAACCTTTTTTTTTATTTCATTAACAGCCAGAACTTGCTCCAATCACTTATATCAGCATTGGTACAACTTCTTGTACTGCTGTGATAGATTTGGTAGAAATATAAAAATATTTTCACATACTTCTGATACAAAAGTGGTTATATTAATGAGTAACCAGATAAAATTGAAACTCCTGCTGATTTTAGTTGCATAGATTCTTTGAATATACCATATACATTAAAAGGAACATATATTGCAATTATATGACCTGGTCAATGTAAAAAATCATTGTTTTAAATATATTTTATTGGTTGTTGAGACTTTGTATAATAATATACTGAGCGTTACCTGAAAAGCGGAAAAAAATACCTATTAAAAGAGGCACATGTAATCAATTTTACTAGGCAGAAGATTTTTTTTTTTTTTTTTAATAGACATTACACTCTTATGATGAACCTTTGAGGCTGAAAGAACTTACAACGATTTTTTTTTACCGCCAATTTCTACATGTTTTTTTTCATTCCTGAAAGAAAAAAAATAAATATAATAGGCAGAAAAAATACATACACAATAAAAATATAATACTGCTTATGTAATTTAAAAAACCAACACCAAAGAAAATGGTTCTCTTACTTCAATTTCAAGTAATATTTATTCTATGTTTTAGATGCCCTGTTGATGACAAACTCATCTCTCGCTTCCGTGGTTCATGGTCTGAAGCAGGAGTTTTTGAAACCCAAGTCTTTGCGTACATGAAGACTTTCCGATTTACTGGATCTCCTGCTCTTTACATCGAATGTGATGTCAGAATGTGCCATGGCCGTTGTCCGGTACGTTTGATAAAATATTAAGAACATTGATAAACACTGAAGCATATTTCATTTAAGGACGAATTTTCTTCTTTCAAAATTGCCATGGTCATTCTCTTCTTCTTTTTTTTCAGAGCCAGCCCTGCCACTGGCGAAATGCTAAAGGACTTACCAAGAGATCAGTCGACGCTCCTGCGGTCGGAAACATTTCACAAAATATTTCTCTCTTCCAAAGCTTAAGAGTTCTACAAGAAGGCCCTGAAGAAGCAGCTCTGACAAACAGTGAGGCTTTATTGATTTAATTAAATACCCCCAAATTTCTGGTTGATAACTTGAACAATTCTTATAATTTCAGCATAAT
Source organism: Gonocerus acuteangulatus (assembly GCA_946811695.1). Classification (NCBI taxonomy): domain Eukaryota; kingdom Metazoa; phylum Arthropoda; class Insecta; order Hemiptera; family Coreidae; genus Gonocerus; species Gonocerus acuteangulatus. The sequence continues at coordinate 25,538,989 of OX328124.1, forward strand.
TATTTTTAGACCTAGGGTTGGTCTGTATTTCCAATTTCAACCCTAAACAATGTTCAATTAAAGAGTCAGTATACGAGTCTGGTGCTGTACCCATTAAGGCATTTGGGTAGTTAAAATGCGAATCATTCAAATTTGTGCTCTAGAGTAATTTAATTTTGATAACATTTGGTAGAACTTGTTTTCACAATTCTCCTGACGACTGTTCTGGGGTTAGTTTTTTCATTAGTCATTCGACAATGGGGTTTGATTTTAATTGCACTCAGAAGGATATAATTAACTGTTTTAGAAAATTAAATTTAACTAATTTTTTAGTTAGTCCATTATATAATAATAATAATTATTATTATTATTATTAACTATAACTATGGTCATAAAACCCAGTACTTTGTGATGAGCGTATATTCAAAGTAATATTCCTATTATTCTTGTTACACTTCATTGTAACCTGTATTTAAAAACATAGCCATATATGGCCAGAAACAAAATTTCAAGTCTTGTTCAAAATTCTCCCACTCCTTTTCATCACAAGCGTAAAAAACAGAAATTCGATCTATGAAAAGTGATTAAATTACTATTTTACATTCTTCTAGCTTAAATGTACTTTTTATTGACTCAGAAAATCCTTTTGTAATGTAAAGATGTTGAGTAATTTATTTTTATAGTTAAAACATTTTAAGTTTTAAAAGGCTTTTCAAAAGTAAACTTCTTGAAATGAAAAACAAAACAAAAAAATATTATAAGATAGTGACCCTTTGTTCTTGATAATTTATTTTAAAAATGGGCCTTACCATACCTGTGGAAGGACTTCATTAGTTGAGGCTAAAATGATATGAATATAGGTGAGTTACTCCATAACCCATTCGACACCGTGTGTGCAATAACAGTAATGTGCAATTCTCAGTTATTCTGAGTAAACTAGTCATTGAAATATGATTTTTCTTGAACTAATGAAAGTACAGGAAAACAAAATTTAGCATTCGTTTAACTGTGTAACAAAAAAAAAAATCTAAAAATTGTCTGTATTTTCATTTTATGGTACATTCTAAACATGGTGCTCAATCCACTTCTAAATAAAATGTTTGCGAAGAGCAAGCTGCACACCCAGTGTGCAATGATCTTATTTATGTGAATTCACTTATGAATTGATTGATTTTCATAGTAAACATGCTTTTTTTTTTATTATTATTACTAAAAATGAACAATATAAATGGGGGAAAAATTTTGCTTCTGGGGACAGTGTATGAAAAAAAATCGTCTTCTCGAATGGGTTAAGAGGCGTCACCAATAGAGCTCTAAATGAAGGATATCATTAGAAGTTGAAGTGTTTTAAATATATGTGTGATCTTCGATCATTTGTAAAATAAATTGAAAAAATATATTCATTTGTAACTGATATAATATTCTGAATCCTTTTTTTCAGCAACAGTTCCACGAGGAGCCGGTAACAATGTCTGCCTTAGGAGTGGGCTCGTTGCTTCGTTGACCGCAGCAACAGCGACATTAATCACCATGCTGTCAATAGCCCTCGTTGCCATGTGCTGTAGAGTGAAGAGGCTTTCCAAACAACCACTACTCACAGCCCCTCAGCTATCCAACCGTCCGAGATGCTTCATGAACCTCAAGTGAAAACGACAACTTCTTAAATGCTCATTCAACTGACCTACTTCATTCTCGTTCATGCAATGAACAGTTTTAAATGTGATATATTATTTCCCAAAATATTAAAACAACAATAAAATTTAAATTAGTTGCAGCTATTAAGAGGTAACCGACATAATGTTACTGCTTTAGATTATACCAATATAAGTTTACATAAAATTAAACAGAAAAGAAGTAGTAATTATCCGAAGTGCAATATGATTTTTTTGTACAAAAGACAACATTCGAAATGCACACATTTATTCTTGTAATGAAGAGCTAATATGTAATATCATATTTTAATGCTCAAAATAACTCATTTAGGTAAATAAATTGTGTTTGTAAAAATAGTTATATAAAATAAGGGCCTCGCAAACATTGGGAATCATTCCCATTTTTCTTACTGCAGAGAAAAAAAGAAAGATTAAAATACTAAACAATGTGACTACCATAAGTGCAGTCGAGTGTATATAATTTTTTGTAATCTGCAGTTTGTCTTTTATTCAATATTTAATAATCTATGTATATTGCCTCCAAGGTGCTTTTAAATCTTTATTAAGTAGCGAGTATTCTGTCTGGACTGTGACCCAGATTTACATCGATCAACTTAAATAGAAAAAATGTAGACACATTTTAGGAGAAAAAGTTCATTAGTTTGTAACTCTTCCACCTATTCTCAAATTAGCATTAAATGTACCTGAGAGAAATAAAATAAAAATAAAAAAACAAGTTGATTTGTAAATCAGGCTACAGGCCAGTCTTCGTCATACAGGTCGACAAATATATAAATATATATATAAATGAAATTTCTGTAATATAATAGGCCTGATGATGAGGATATATTTATTTATTGTGAATTCAATAATAACAATGGACAAACTTCTATCTAATGCAATTGTAAACTGACTTAAAAGCCTTATATAGGTGTTTGTCCATGATTAAGACCTGTCTTATTCATAGTGTTAAGTTTTATACAGCTTAGTCTCTAATAGATAACAAATAACAGCGATTGTATGTATGTATCTTTTGTAGGGAACATGCTAATAAATTTTTAAATAATTAAAACATTTTTTTTAGTCACTTACTTCCCCTTGTTATTTTATTTTTTTTATAGCCTAGTTAAGGGGTAATACTACCTTCTGGGATCAAAATCATTTTCTTGATTTTATAAATAACAAAAAAATGAATAATTTTCAATTTTTATATCTAACGTTCTATATGGGATGTTAAAGAATCAACAAAAAAAAAAAAAAAAATCAATTCTTTGGAAAAAAAAATGACTGCGCTGTGTCAGACAAACAGAAACCCTCTTTTTTCACGGGTAATAGTCTGCAGGTGGCAATTTTTAATCTAGACTGAAAAACTAAAATTATTTCGAAAGAAGAAGTTTAAATCTAGTGAAGTACGTAGGATTTTTAAGAAATATTTATTTTTTCGAAAATGGTGAACAATTATTAATTTTCTATTAAAAAATCTGTTGAAAATTGGCCATAAAATTGTTATAATTCAATGAATCAAAAAAATTCTATGTACATTATTAGCAAATATCATTAGGAAGCTGAAGTTAAAATTTGAAGTTGATCGGACAAAAATTGAAAAAGATTGCCCGATTTGAAAAACATAGTTTTGAAAAAACGACTTTAAAGTTTAATGTTCTGAAATGTTCATATTTTTCCTATTCAATTTTCTTTTCATGCTTTCTCGTAACAAAGATAAAAAAAATGAGTTTCATTTTTTAAGTGTATTGAAGGAGGACCGAAAAAAACCTAATAATTAAAAATGGACCAATCGAAGCTCGCTCAAAAATTATCTTCAAATCAGCATCGCGTTCACTCATCATCAGGACTTACCTCGGAAAATCGTATTTTTTGCCCATTTAACCCTTTCGTTGCTGACGAATGAAACGACTTGCAGCGCCCAGTACGCTCCATGCTTATACGTCTAGCTTCCCCCGTACGCTCTCCAATATCTCCTTGTCTCTATCTCGCTACCGTTCAACTCTTTCGTCTCTCTCAGCATCCTCTTGTTATATATTTAGAATTATTAAATTATGTTTATATATTATCATTAAAGAACGATAAAAAAAAGTTACAAGGTAGTATTACCCCTTTCTTTGAGAATAGCCAGATCAATACCGAACGTTCTCCCCAGCAAAGAAAACCTCACAGAATATATGTAAACACACACACCCACCATTCTTACCCAACACACAATATTTAATCCCCCCCCCTTTACAATATTTACAGCCTACATTTCATCATCTAATTTTGCCTCTTGAGGAAGAGTAGTTTCATTTATTTTTGAGGAGTTTTCAAAATAAATAAAATCTTTATAACTAAAAGTTATGTCTTTGCCAAAAGAAAAAAAAAAATAGTTTTCATTGGGATTGGGCCTTTTGAACAAATGGTCTGTGAGGGTATTAATGACAAAGTACCGATATATTAGTGGTGAGCAGCTTTGGACCAGACAATGAAGTACCAATATATTGGTGCATGCATTTCAGGCCCAGCATATTAGAGTGATGTGGGTGAGACTTCTGGGAAGAAGATATATCGCAGCTTGGTCCTTCCTCAGCTCCTAGAAGTGTTGTCGAAGAGCATGCTAGGATTCTGAGGAAGGCAGTTGGCCTTTTCCGAAGCAAAAACAATTATATTTGCAGTGGAAGCATCACAGTTTCAAGGGAAATAGGTTTTCTTTCAGAAACACAAAGGTGTTAGTTGTAAAGGTTTTTGCACTTATTAAAGAATATGTATTACTAATATTTATTTATTTATTTATTCACGGAGATTCACAACGGCAAGGTGATGTATTACTAATAAATGAACACAAGAATCAATATAAAAAAAACTAATTTTACATAATTAATCATTTTAGTTTAAATTATTTGGAATTCATATTTTCTTTATTGCTAATGTAAAAATTATAATTTCTAATTTAAAAAAAAAAAAAAAGAAAAAGAAAAAAAAAGGCAACTGGGGAATATGTAAATTTAAGACGATTGAGAGGAACTTAATAAATCAGTTAGGAATCACTTGGAATGTACAACGAGAATCGAAGCATCTAGGGGCTAATATAGCACTTCGTGAGAAGGGGCAGGGTGAAGGCAGGGTCGTCTGAACAGGTGACAAGTCCGGGCGTAGTTCAGTCCGGAAAGGGTAAATAACCCTAGCCATTGGAGCACCATTAATATTTAAATTAAAAAAAAGGTATGTAAAAAAAAGTCTTGTCTCTCAGGGAATAATACATGCTTTTAGCGCGGTTCCTCCCTCCCCCATAAGGAGGAACCCCGCTCATAAGGTTGATACAATGAAACAATCCGGAAGTGCCGACTAGAAAATTTTGCTTTTCAGAGCCCCTAGAGACCGAAAATAACGGTGGTTAAAATTTGTATGTATATATATATATATATATATATATATATATATATATATATATATATATATATATATATATGTATGTATATATTTGTCTGTTCGCGGATTTCTGGCCTCCCTAATGGTCCGATATTGATGAAATTTGGTACAAAAATCGGTCGCCCGATTTGAAAGGTCAAGTTCGTTAACCAGCAAAATCCGCCCACTGGAAGATGGCGTTTGGGGCGAAATTCACGCAAAAAAAATCGTAACGCTTATGTTTTTGAGTTCATAAGCTTGTAAGTTCTCGTTTTATAGGCTTCTTTGGCTAGGAAAACGAATGAAACCATTTTCAAGGCAATAGCTTTAACCGTTTTGGAGAAAATTGGAAAAATAGTTTTTGAATACCGTTTTTGGTTTGGGTACTTAGAATCATGGGATTCAGTTGAAACATTTTCTGCATGTTTTACTATCATTAAAACTAATATGTTGAAATTTTGGTTACGTTTGGAGTTAAGGAAGGGTTAGAATAAAATATTTTATTAACAGACATAAAAAGTTTTGGTAACTTTGTATATTTTCCTTAATATCTCGAAAAAGGTTGAGAATCTTGGTAAACAAAAGAATACCATTAGAAAGCTTACTAAATGCTCTACAAAAAAGGTTCTGATGAAAGTTTTGATTAGGCGATGTCAATCGGAGAAATAAGTGCTTAAAACATTAAAGTAATTGATTTTGCTTATTCGAACTGTTCTTTTTGTCTGTTTTTATTCCTTGTTATTTTTTAATTGCTTATAGTTGGATAATGTATTTTACAATAAAACAGATTAGGCAAAATAAGAAAAACAATTCATTGTTAGAAATATAGCTTGCCAAGAGAAAAAGATTCGATGACGTCTTTTGAATATTTTCAATTGCCTTTATGCTGTTGGTTTTTTTATTTTTTAATTGATTTTATCTGTAGAATTATTACTATAGTAAAAGAACACAGGAATACGAAGACAGGTATAGTTGGGATTCGGCTAGGAGAAAAACGTCAGACTTTCAAAAAGAAATCTGTATTTTGGACGTTTCGACCGCAACAATGGCAGCCTTCTTCAGCACTAGAGAATGCCTAGGGGGGGGGGGGAGGGAGGAAGACCTCGAGGACAGACTTAGGTAACCATGGTTAGAAGTAAGTCATACTTCTAACCATGGTTACCTAAGTCTGTCCTCGAGGTCTTCCTCCCTCCCCCCCCCCTAGGCATCATACTTCTAACCATGGTTACCTAAGTCTGTCCTCGAGGTCTTCCTCCCTCCCCCCCCCCCCCCCTAGGCATTCTCTAGTGCTGAAGAAGGCTGCCATTGTTGCGGTCGAAACGTCCAAAATACAGATTTCTTTTTGAAAGTCTGACGTTTTTCTCCTAGCCGAATCCCAACTATACCTGTCTTCGTATCTCTACAGCGGCTAACTATCTCCATCCACACTATGAACACAGGAATATGTGAAATTTTTTGATATTTTCCAATTCATTGAAACGTATGAAATGAAGTATCGGTAGAAGAGGTTTCTAGGGTCTGGCGGACCCGACCCCAGGTATAGCCATAAAACCCTTTGAACAAAGGCCGAGGAAAATATTATCTGTTTCTATTCTATGCTTTTCAAATGAGAATAGGGATATGAACAGGAACCGGGGTCTCCCGTGGTCTAATGGCTAGCGCCTTGGATTCATAAGCGGGAGGTGGTGGCTTCGATTCCCAACCTCCGGCAGGAATTTTATCATCCCACGGCTCGCTGGCAAAATTCCTCGCTACACCCTAGATGTCGGCGCTAATGACCTAAATGTAGATGCGCCGTAAGAAAAAAAAAAAAAAAAAAAAAAAAAAAAAAATGAACTGGAACCGCGCTAAGATGATGCAGTTCCTGCGAGTCGGACTTTTTATGTTTTGTTTTAATAAATACTTAAAACTGTTTCTATATCCAGAAGCTAGGAAAACATTAAAACTTAGTTGATTTGTATATGCAGGATGAATAATTCCCATTAAAACAAATTAATATTATTTTACTAAAATGTATACACATATAAAATTTGAGAGGTGAACAAAATAATAGTAATTTACAAACATTCATTTTTTAACATATTATACAATATTAAAACAAATAATGTCTTATTACATCATAATAAAATTATAAAAAATAAATAATTTCTTCTAAGTAAATTATAAAAACATTCTGAATTGTGTGTTTGGTCATGTATATTTATGTATCCTCCACGGACCACCACAACGGCAAGATCTTAGCCAGCGCTGATCCCATGCACGAATAGCAGCTGTCCGGGGAGGAGTAGATATTTGTGACGCTTGGGTTTTTCCTCCACACCTTAAAAAAGAAAAATGAGATTAGCTTGAATTTTAAAATTTAATAAAATTATGTAAACATCACCTAGTGAACTAGCTTATTTACTTCCTTCCAATATGGAACATAACCCGCTTGGCATAATGACCCCTGATGACACCATCCAGATGTTCAGGCCAGAAATTACATTTCATAACACAAAGATAACAAAAAACTGATCATTAAAATTTTTATATGTGTATAAATAGAACCAGCTGACTACCTGTGCTTCATCACGGCAGATAAGTAGTTATTTTATTGCGTTAAATAATGTATCATCAAAATTAACATAGTTTTGTGCAGTTTATTACAGCATGGTTCCCGTCATACTATAAGTTATTCATCAATTGATAAGTAATCAAAGTATAATGTTTCTTGACACTGGGGTGGCCCGGACCTGTGTCAACAAACAGAGATAACCCGTTAGCTATAGGTTACCAGTAACAGGAGTTTAACCAGTACAGGTTAAAATTCGTTGTAAGTAACAAATAGACGTTAAAATTTAAAGATGTATGTTTCCAAGATGTCATTTGGAAACACCCATTATACATGAGAGCATTACCAAGACGTGTTCTGAGTGGGGGTGCTCATGGGTGAGGAGGCTGTGCAAGGGGTCATATTATTACCTTGGATGGACCATCACCGGGTAGAGCATAAACTCTATGAGGGATAAAATCACAGTTTATTTAAAAATAATATTATGAAATAGATACAGTATGGTAAAAGCTGGCCTTTTTTCATTCTAGCAACACATGCTGCCTAGGCATGTTTGCTCTCTTTAAAACCAACTAAAAATTCAAACCCCTCTAAAAATACTTAAAAATTTTAATATCAAAAAAACCTTTCTTAGCAAGTATTTACACTCTATAGGAAGTGTCCATGCAAAATTTCAAATTTTCTGTCAAGTGGTTTGGGCTGGGTGATGATAGGTCAGTGAGTGAGTGGTATTTGACAAATATATAGTAGATTTGTCTGTTTGTACTCTCAATAAACCATTAACAAAAATGGTCAAGCAATTTAATTTTTTTTTTTTTTTAAATCCAAATGCCTAACACTGAGTCAGTGCTTAGTGTATGAGACTCTTGGACTGGGGAACCTAGATGCGCTGGTTTGAATACAGTCTCAGGAAGTTAGGCCTCTTTCACCGATCTATCTATCTAGTTGAAGAGCGCTCGACTTCACCGTGGATGTTAGTAAAGGGTGATAGCCAGTAAACAGCTCAGCTCTAATGACTTTAGCAGTCAATGAAAAAAATCAAAATACTTTAACTACCAGAATGGCCTGAAACGTAATACAAAAACTTAAAAATATATTTACACAAATTTTATTTCTTACCTGCAGCATTGTTTAACAAGAAGAGGCTGTTTTCCAAGATACAGGTGCCTGATAGTGTCTAAGCTCTGATCAGTAGCTAGGCTACCTTCAATCTGTGGACTCTCTGGTTCGTACGTTAGGCTATCAGGTTCAACACCATACTCCAACTTACAATACATACCATTTTAAAAATCAAAATTTTTTTAAAAAGAGAAATGAACATAAATTTGGTATTATATCATAGTCAGTAAATTATTAATTTGAATTACCTGAATAGGTAATGACTGGTATGGAAGAAGGGGAGAAGCTATGAAGACTAGTGGAGAACTAGGATTCATTTGCGGAACCATAACTTGGCTCGGTAACAAGCAGCATTCGTCTAAAAAAAGATAAGAAATTACAAAAATGGAATACTAAAATAAATAGTGATCCAAAATCTCAACAATTTTTCTTGTGTAGGCAGAAGGCTAATGAATAAAATTCCAAATTAACATAGTCATCAATTTATTAAAAATAGCTCTACATGTTCGTCTACAGATGCCTCCTCAAGCCAAAAAACGAAATACAGCCTAATAGAACGTAGACGAACTTTCCACTACACTGGGCATGTCTTAACTGAAGACCAACTAAAAGCAACAATCAGCTGATTTTCTTCTAAAGAGAAAAAAATTGTTGCAAAAATAACCTAACTCGGTTTATTAGGAGAGCAGGTTTTCCCCGGATCCAAATTACTAATTAGCTCATACTGGTTGTAATTTCTGTTGTATTGTAACAAAATGTGGTATACATCGTGGGAATTTAATGAGGAAGAAGTATTGTAAAAATAAACTAAATCAGTCTATTGCTCTTGTTCCAAGAAAAAGAGCAGAACTATTCATGTTTTAATTTTTTTTTTTTACAGGTTATTTTAACCCTTCAACAACGGCAACCCGCACGACCATAGATGTCCATGGAGCGGAGCCCGTTTCCTCCTCCTGGTTCCACAGGCTGGCATTAAAATAGCTGAGCCTCCACCGCTCATCTCTTCTTGTTTCTCCTAATATGCTTTTTTTTTTTTTTTTAATAATTTAAGTCAAATATGTTGGCGTTGGTATAATATATAAAAATCATGATCTCTATGTACTCATCAACTGGTGTAACACAAATAATGTCCTTCTGAGGGACCCTAACTATTCAATAGGCCTGAACTGCATACTGCATATTTAATGAACATCAGCGGATACAAAAGTGACTAGTGCTTACATAACCTACTGCTAGGCCTTGTCATGAAAGTAACTATCAGGCCACAGGGCATGCCGGCCTATTGCCACAAATGTGGTATAAGGACAAAGAGCATGAAAGCCTATTGTAACAAAGGTGGCTTTCTGTCTAGAATGGGTAAAGCAAGTTATTCAGGAATGCAGTCTACACTACCCAAATTCTGAGGAAAGTGTTTAGTGATGCAGCTCCTGTGTGACGGGCTTTTAGTGTGTAGGACTGATTTTTTTTTATTTTCCTACTAAAATATTAATAAAATCCAATTCACCAAAGTGCATAGAATTAATACTAAATAAAATGTTTCTCACCAAGCAATGTTTCATCAGGTTCATGTCCTTGGGCTAACTTTGAAAGAAGCTTGAAAAGAAGAAGGAGAACATCTAGATTTTCTGCTGATTTCACAAAGAGTGGTAGACATGTCGACCTTAGAAGGCCCCAAACTCTAATAATAACAAGTAAACTTCGGAGAGAATTGATAGCCTTCACGTCTCTTAAGTATTCAGACTAAAAAAAAAGATAAATTAGTGCTTATTAATAACTGTAAATGGCTAAGTAAAATGTATGAGTGAGCTGAATTACAGGTAATGAGAAATAGAAAACTACATATTAAGGGGTAATACTACAATGTAACTTTTTTTTATGGGCTAAAATTTTTCCTTAACTAATCAAAAATGATACCCAAGATTGTTTATGTGAAGAAAAAAGTTTTAAATGGGCAAAAAACATGATTTTGCAATTGAAGTTCTGATGCCAAGTGAACATGATGCAGAATTAAAGATAATTTTTTGAGCAAGCTTTGATTTGTCCCTTTTTAATTGCTAGGTTTTTTTCGGTCCTCCTTCAAAACATTTCAAAATTAAAACCCTTTTTTTTTAACTTTATTACAAGAAAGCATGAAAAAAAAATTAAATAGTAAAAAATTGAACATTTCAGAACATTAAACTTTAAAGTCATTTTCTCAAAACTATGTTTATCAATCAAATCTGGCGTCTTCAATTTTTAGTAAATAGTGAAAGAAGTTTATTTGTTGTCTTATTTATTTTGTGATTTTTCAAACCAAGAAAAACATTTTTTAAAACACGAAATTGTTAATTTTTAAGCCAGAAAAAAATGTTTTTAAACCAAGATTTTTTTGTTCCTACTTATGGGATGACCTGATTTTTTCACCATGGTCACCTAACTTATACATTTTTCTATGAAAATCTGATGTTTTTCTTTTAGCTGAATTCCAACCATCCCTTGACTTCTTATCACCTCAACAGCTAAATTATCTTCATCACATATTCTTTATAATATTATCTAAGGCACGCTGCAAATACTGCGTCCAATTTTACGTGGTTAATACTACTTTGTCCTGTCGTGTGGAGTTTTTATTAATGCAGACAATGGTTTGTAATCTGTCTTAACTTGTTTTCAGGTTCAGTCCATTCTTTTCGCCAGTCATCAGATATCTCACTTCGTGCTGTACTGCATAAATCTGACTGAGCTTCTACATCAGACGACAAAATCACAGTTTAAATAAATATATAAAATAAGAAAAAAGAGCACTTTATGGCCTTATTGTATTTCCTTCTTGGCGTATTTTATATTAAATAAATGACTGTTTCATGAATAATGACAAATATTTCTTTTTTACTTCCAATGAATCATAGATGACAATCACTTAAAGTTGGAGGGGGGAGGATGAAGGACAAGAATAGTCATTGATAAAGAACATATATTGCATCTCATAAAAATAATTACTATAAAATTCTATCATAGCTTATTGAAGAAGTAGTCATTCACTTGGTTCTTACAAAGGGGGTCTGCTATTTAATACAATTATCAATATGGCTAAGACTAATACACACAATACTGGAAAAATCATCAGGATTCCACGTATTTCAATTCAAGAGGAAGCAGATGAATTTGATGAATTCGGATTCGGCCTTAAGAAAAGTATGTGGATTATTTTTATTTATACATTTTATACTTATTGTATATTTTATACTTTTATATGTTTATGAAGGAAATCTAAGAAGGTATTTAATTTTTTACTTAATTCAATTATGCTATCATAGAATTATTTTTATACTGGGTTCCCACCGAGTTTTGGAAATGGAATACCCAGACCTTCCAGATAGTGGTAATTGATAGTAATCGAGGGATTCGGTGTGAGGGTGCACATAATAAATAACAAAAGAAATTTGTTTTAGATAATTATATGAGTTAATAAACACGCACTAAGTTAATATGGTAGCTTACTGGAGTTAAAAAAAATATATATACAAAATTAAAAGACCAAGTTGAGCATGCTAACTAAATTTGCATTTCATAATGACACAGATACGAAGTGAATATTTTCAAATCTAATAGATATGCAAATATTGTTATATTAATCAGAATAATACAATCATTAACTAAGGAGAGTTTTTATTTATTTATTGACTGCGGACTATTACTGAAGGAATTTTTCTGGCAGATTCCGTACTACATAATAGCACACCCACAAACCTAAAAGAAGGGGAATTACGTAATGAGGTCCCAAACTAAATACGAAGGGAATAGGACAAAGCCTGGAATAGTGGGGATAGAACGAAAGCCAAGCTATCTGCTGTCGCACAAGCCACGACAACGGGCCCTCAGAACACATTTCTCTGACGCATATGCCTCGATGCTCAGCTCGAACGTGTTAAACAATTCTTTCCTTGTGAATTACAAATAAAAATCTGAGAAAGCGGTTCCAGTATTTTTGTGATCTATGAGTCATGAAACTTCAACATTCCTCATCGGCACCTCTGGATTACATCATCCTCTGGGGCTATAATAGTAAAACATGGTATAAAATAGTCTAAATAATAATAACATGAGCATTACTCACAACTGGTGCTTTGTATTGCTCAGGAATTCTCGCCAATATATTTAATGCAAGATCTGCTGTCCATTGAATCAACTGTTGCAGTGATTGTAGTGTACTAGGTTCCATAGTAAACTCTTTACATTCTAAATGTATTAACACCTTATCAATGTCAGTATTCTGATTTTCACTAAGCAAACCTAAAATAAAACAAAAATTATCACAAAAATATTGCTTTTGCTTATAACCATCTGTCTTAAGGAGTAACAAGAATAATTAAGCAAAGTAATTTGTATTAGGCACATGGAAGGGGTTTAAAATAAAGTGTTACAGAAAGAAAATGCAGTGCTTCTTTTTTACTGGCCCAGATTATACACAGAAAATAAATTGCATATCATTTGTATTGTATAATTCCTAAGGTTTGTCATAAAAATTCCTCTAAATTCTCAAATAAATAACCGAATTTATTGAATTCTAGCTATTACTAGCACTGTATGCTTATCCACTCCTAGAGCACAGGCAGTGACTATGGGCTTTACTGATTTTTTCCAGGGTTTTCAATACTTTAACTAAACTCTGATAAAAAAAAGCTTCCCATATCCATTTTTTTAATATAAGGCTTTGCACTCCACTTTGGCCACTTTAAAACCTTTGTTTTTTTGCATTGTTACATTCAGTGGAATCATTGTCTTCATCCCAAATTAAAATATCACGCTTGTAATTAAAGGCCAACAGAATGAGATGAATGCCCTCATCAGAAAGAACTACAGTATACTCTTGTTAATGTGGCGTTTTTGGGAACAGGGGTACAGTCGGATTAGAGAAAACGCCGGATTAGAGAATTCAGTCAGAAGCGGTCAGTTATGTATTTGAAAAACCTTATTATTTGAGGATATAATAATGTTTTCTATTTTTAATATTGCATATTTAAAATGGTACATACTATTAAAATCACTTTAAAAACTCGCAATAAATGTTCGAACTAGACTGGCTAAAATCAGGTGTTCTGTCTGTAGGTGCCTTAGTAGAAACACAGGTTCCTGCATCTGAAATGAAACATATATGCCTTCTTCCATTCAATGAAATACCACAAAACAAATGTTTGCTAGCTAGGAAGGGAAGGTTTTCTAGGAACCATCGAGCAGGTCTAGCTCCTCCGAGTTCTGAGATCCGTAACCCATTCCTCTCGGAGACCAGTTTAGAGAGCGCGATGGATAAGAGAACACCGAATAAGGAAGAGTCTAGTGTATTCATTTTCAATTCCAACAACAAACTCACAGAAGTACTAAAGAACTAGGTAGATAATGAAAAAGCCTCGGGAGAATGACGGTCTCAGATGGTTTCAAATATAAACAGGACTAGCATCCAACTAAGAAGTGGATTTACCCACATCCTCCAATCTTTTCATTGAAATAAATATTTAATAATATTGCTGACAATCTTTAAATGACTCTAATGATCATAAATAATTTGAAATAAAATGAAAAAATAATTTGATTCAGGGGCAGTATACCCTTAGGAGAACAATAAGAGCACAGAAGTAACATTCTAATGGAGGAAGGGAGGAACCGAACTAAAGAGTAGAAAAAAAAACCATAAAATATAAGTAAATAAAGAGTCTCTTTAAACATTTAATTTAATACAACTTTTTTTCCAGAGAATAATAAAACATAAAATTGAACAACTTACTCGCAACACTATCTGCTGGTCCTTTCTCGTGGCTGGTCATATCAGACGGCCTTAAAAGGGAAGTAAAAGCAGTTGAGACAGCATTCAACATAAGGAGGGAATTTATTTCTGCTGCTTTGTTTTGGCCAGTTGTAGTTAGCCTGTGAAATTTCAACAATTATAAATATTGTGTGGTTTCATATAATATTTGAAGGATTCAATTGAAAACCAGTCTAAACTACATTTATACAAAATTGGATCTTTTCCAATATCTCGAAACCGGGTATTAAATTATATAAAATATTCAAAAGCTTATTAAATTTCCTACAAATACAGTTCTTATGCAATTTTTGATAGAGCAATCTTGTTCGGAGAAATCAATGCTTAAATGGAGTAATTTCCACTTAGGATATTTTCAGTTTCCTGTTGGGGCGCCTAGGATCTTGCTTTCCTTTGACATTTCATTTTACATTTATACATGTGTTGATATTTTTCATGAAAGATTTAGACAAAACATGAATTATTTCTATTGTAAACATCAAACTTTTTTACGGCACATCGACATCTAGGTCATTAGCATCAGGTTTATATTGGTGTCCTATAAATTGACACAGACAGCGTTAATATGATGTAAACCACAAAAAAAAATAAACGCAGACCATTATTCAGCCACGCTTTCATTTTTACACTGATTTCTATAGAATTTTGGGGTTTTTAAGAAGCCTAAAGATTCGATTTAGTAATTTTGAACTTGACACTTCGATTTTGCCATTGTTTTTTGTTTTGTGTGTGTATTTATAATCACTAAGCAATCATTAGACTATTTTAATACTGCCATCATTTTTTATTCCACCCGTCGTCAAAATGTCAATATAAGTTATACATAAAAATTACAAAAGTTTAAAATTCTGTTGTCTAATTCAAGACATTAATTATTTAGCAGATCAGCAGAAATTAAATTAAACATGCACAGATTTTTTTCATTTATTATTCTTTTAATTTTAACATATTTTTATTATTTACAAATAATTTTAGGACGGGTTATCTATAGGTTACCACCCTTTTCTATAGAAAGAAAAGCCACCACCCCCGGGGGGAATCAAATCCATGACCCGCACACACCTTAGCACTCACGGCCACCGGGCCTCCAAGACTTTGAGATATTTAAAAAATATTTAAACATATTTTTTAGCAAAATACAAACAAAAAACTTGACTTTCTAAGCACTTTGTTAAATTTAGTTTGCCGTTTTGTGGTGTCTCAATTTACTGCCTCTTTCAGGGGTTATTCCCACCTGAAGCCAGTTTGTGAATTTTCTCAGCGAGCCCTGAGATGAGCCTGCCGTCGGTGGGGATCGAACCCACCATCTCCCGCTTATGGATCTAGCGCGCTAGCCACTAGACCATGGGAGACCCCTCTACTACAAGTTATTGTCAGAACTTTCATAAAAATGTGAACAAATTTGAATTTAGACAACTCACCGAGCTAAAGCCATTTTCATTTGAAGATGAGCAGTGTAATAATACTGCTGTACAGCCTGTGGCTGTTTGGAAAAATTGTCTGATATTCTATCTGCAATAGCATCAACAATAGATGACTGAAGTGATACAAGCACATCCCAATTATCTGTTCCAGCAATAAGGCAATAATCCAAAAGAGCACTTGCAACATTAACAGTCATTCCAACACCTAAAACATTTAAGATAAAATATTAATTAAAATAAGTCAGAACTTTGCCCCAACTTGAGAATTAAATGTTTCCTTAATATAGTAATTTATTAAGGCCCTTATTCAATTTTCAATTTATTAAATCGGTTATTCAGCTTCTTAATACAAAGAAAAATATTTTGAAGATAAGTTGTTACACAACTGACCTGGTTCTAAAATTGGAGGCACTTTAAACAAATATAACTGTCCATGAGAATCTACAGCTACAAGCGCACAACCAAGCCAAGTTAAATCCATGTGAGTGATTTTAGTGCAGAGACGCTGATGTTTCGCAGCATCTTCAAGCCATGCACAAGCCAATGAACGACTCCCAACCTAAATTGGTAAATAAAAAGTCTTATATATTGGAAATCTTGATTTTAATGAAAACTTATTATTGCTTGTACTTGTTACTTCTCAAAATTAATCCTAATGCCATAATTTTTGTTCAAATGGGCTAAGTATAATGCTCTTTTATTAGATAACATTTCATAAATATGTTCTATTGGAATTTGTATTTAATCATTCATTATGTCTTCATAAAACCATTTTTATATCTCAGTTTATGATTCAAAGAATTAATTTATTTAAATCATCCAAAAATGTGTTAATTTTATTTAAAACGTCCAATGTAATAATTAAACTATTAATCATAATAATTTTACCACTCCAATGGGTGGCATTAATCCTTACATGCCAAAGCACCAATATATTTAGTTGGTGTGTTGGGTGTTGGGCATTTCAGGCCCATCATATTAGTGAGTGACGTGTGTGAAACTTCTCAGAACAAGATATATCGCAGCCTGGTCCTTCCCCAGCTCAAGGATGTGTTATTGAAGAGCATTCTAGCATTTCGAGGAAGACAGTTGGCCTTTTCCGAAGCGTAAACAATGTAATTTGCTGTCGAAGCACCGTAGTTTCAAGGGAAATAAGTTAACTTTCAGTAGTACAAAGGTGTTACGTGTAAAGGTTTTTGCATTAATTACAGAATATATATATATATATATATATATATATATATATATATATAAAACTAATAAGTGAACACGAAAATCTAAAAAAAACTTTTAAAAAAAATTGTTATAATTATAATTTTGAATTAAAAAAAAAGTAACTGGGCAATTTGTAAATTAAAGGAAATAGAGAGAAACTAAATAAATGAGTTAGCAATAGTGTAATAGCATGGAATGTAGAGCGAGAATCGGAGCGCTTAGAGGCTAATACAAGGGAGAGAGATGGGGTGAAGAGAGGGCCGTCTGAGCGAGTGACGAGTTCGTACGTAGTCCATCCGGAAGGGGTTAACCAGTGACCAATCTTTAGGACGGTATTTAAAAATTTCATTTTGAAACAGACTCTAAAAGAAAGCAAAGATAAAAAATGCAAAATGATCATTTCTAATTTCAAAACTTACAACTTTAAGGTTATCCCTGTAGAGGCAGTGTACACTCGAGTCTGATGTCGCAACTAAGACATAGGATGGTGGAGGTGCAGCAGTTGTTAAAGCAATTTTGTTTGTTGTTACACTTGTGACAGAATGGTTTGTTGTATAACTGCATTCGTATTGCCAAGCCTGAAATAATAGGAAATTATACACACAACATATAGACCTGAAATGTTCTAATATTTATTTATTTGAGTGCTTTAAACTAATTATGGTAGTGGGCATAAACTGGGGTCAAACCTCAGAGAATTTGCTATAGAGGGTCTGAGGTTCACCGCAAGAGGCACAATTCCAAACATTACTTGCAGGTACTTACAAGAACTAGGAATCCTGTCGGAAAACCTCCCTGTAATAGCTGAGTCAATAATTATTGACTCGCTAGGCGTAATAAGCCAACATATATATGCTCATTAAAGGACATCATATTTGTCCTTCAAATGGCCTTGATTTTGCGCCGATGTGCTGAAACAGACCTCGGATTTGAATTCAGCGACCTTCAAAACCATGAAAACTCTAGTTATTTCTTCTTTAACGACTTCATACAAAATTTTACCTTCAAATGCTCTTAACGAATGTTTCTCTTGACGTGTTGGGGTGTAACAGACTCCGGATTCGGATTCAGTGTGTCGAAATACATAAGAATATATGTATAGCATCTTTGGAAAATACTACTTTTTTTTTTTGTCCCTGTGTAATGATTTAAAATTAAGCTACTGACAGCATATTACGCAGGAATTGAATAAATAAAATTATCATTTTTGTTAATATTTGAATTTAATAACTAAAAGAGATACTCACAACTGTCTTGTAAGGCTCAGTAGAAGGCTGGAATACCCTGTGCACAGGAACAGCTCGCTCCGTCAATTGCCAGATTTCTACAACTCCTCCAGACTGCATATTAGCAGAAACAACCAGTGAATCAGCATCTTCTCGAGTTACAAATTTTAGAGAGCTTACTTTGCCAACTGAAAGAATATGAACATATATTTTAATCTAAATCGACAAGCACAGATCATTGTTTCATGATTGATTTTTATATTAAATGTTCATAGCAGGGCAAAAAACTGAATATTTATCAGTATTCTGAGGACAGCTTATGAAAATATAATTTCAGAACAAGATTCTACTTATTAATAATAATAATATTAAATATAGGTACATAGGAAACAAACAACATCAATGAAAAGAAGTTCTAACAGATAGCCGTTAGAGTAATTTAAGAATTTATTGGATAAGGCTGCACCTATATTGGACCTTTATTTCTCCCTATCCGATCCCATATCAGTTGACAGACAGCAACCAATGCCGGCCTACGTGAGTGCCTAAATGGTCACGACCTGGTTCAATCTCTTTCTAGTCACAGCTTGTCAGTAATGAACTCGTAAGTGAAAATGAGTGATTAATTTAAGAACTACCGCCTAATAAGCATAGAAACCATTGATTACCTTGTTGGAGGTATGAAGGAGGAGTTAAGAGGCCAATCAATCTTCCAGAAGTATATCAGACCCAAAGAAAAATCGTAGTGAACTATTAATTTTTAACTGTTATACTACGATAAGAGAATCATTAGTAATCATATTTTAAAATAATTTATAAGAAAGGTAGCTAGAAGGTTATAAACTTATTTCCAGGTAATTTAAGAAATAAAAACAAAAATTCTGACTAGTCAAAGTTGTTCTAATTTTATTAGCTTTCATTCAGAAGAAAAAAAAAATGCATTGAAATCTATAAAGATTTAGAGGCTGTAGACTTTTTTGAACCACAATATGTCCTTTGTCCCACTGTGTTTTGGTCGTCTGATATCGGTCTTGAAATAAACAAGTTTGAATAGCCAGGAATCGGGAGTCCTCGGATCGGATTGGATTGGATCAAATCAGATCGGATCGGGACCAATGTAGGCACCTCCAATGAGATGCTTGTTTTCCTTCTGACAGCCGGTGTCAATCAGATCCAGACCAATATAAGAAGCATTACAGGTTTTCAGAACAAATCTATATTTGTCAAGAGAAGACCGTTAAGTTTGAGAGATTGCGAAGGTAAATATTCATTAATTTATTCATCCAATAACTATTTCTATGTAACCCACACTTGATGTTTTGAATCTTTATCCACCTGCCTTCAATTTAATCTCTAACTGTGTCACATATTTACCAACAGGAATCATCTGAGTTTGGCGCTCTAATATTAAATAAATAAATAAATATTTACCATCTGTCAGCATTACTCTTCCTTTAAGTTTAATTTTTTTTTCTTTTTTATTACTTCTACTTTTATAAAATAACTAATTGTATTAACTCTGTCCATCCTTATTTACAGCTGATGTTTTATATCTTTGCCAAAATTTCAGAAAGAAATAAAACACATTTTTATCTAAAAAATTTAGTTTTATTACCCACACAACCAATCTCCGACATTATCTACCTTCGAAGACTATATTCGGACATTTTGGGCATGGCCTTTATCAGCCTTCTACAGCAGTTAACGCCATGAAGTATGGAGAGAAGACAAATTTCAGCTAAGTGACCAAGATGTAGAAAAAAAAAATAATGGTCACTTGACTTCTACCTTTGCTCTCTCTCTACTTCCATTTTCAAGGAGGCTGCCAAAGATCATGCTGAAACGTCCAAATATAAAATCTTCTGAAAATCTGTGTTTCTTATTAGTCGAAACCTAATCATTAAATTTTTTGAACTTCAAAGAAAGTTCTACTATAAGTTTTTATTAGTAAAAAAATTTAAACTGTATTACAGGAAATATTAAAGCTTACAAATTTCCCATTTAACTCACATGGATGGTGTTTATTAGAGTTGAAACTGTGAAGAAAAAAACTTGGAAGAGCTTGTGATGTAATATGAAGTCTTTCATCAGCCAAAATTACTGAGACTCTATAGCACTGAACTCTGCAAACATCGCTGTTACTCACAGCCACCACAAAGTCCCCGTCTGAAAAATTATTAAGAAATCATAGTGTATATATTTAAAAAAAGAACAGAATTTGTTAAGCTTATCTTAGACCATTTATAAAGCATAGCTAACTTGTCTGGAAAATCCAAAAGTAGCAATTTATTTTAAATTGATGTTTCATTTAAAATTAAGATTCTTTTTTATTGCCTAAAATGCACTGCTGAAAGTCTCAAACACATCACACACCTGAGCAGGTAATTACCGGTAAAAAATCGGTAATAGTATCCTACTTTATAAAAATAAAAGACATTGGGAATATAGTGGTAATTGCAGAAAAAGTTGTGATTACGTCCGTAATCACAGAAAGGTTATGATTACAGTTATAATCACAGACTAAATTTGAGATTATAGTAGTAATCAAAGAAAAAAATTGTGATTACAGTCGTAATTACAGAAAAATGTTGTGATTATGAGTATAATTAAGATGTAAATTCCACTCAATAAGCTTTGAACATTATTATCATACTTTTTCCATGTGCTATATCGGCTACTGAGAGGGCAGCTCTGGTAGGAGATAGGCTTTCGCTTTTAGTGAAGATCCTTCCTTCGCGATCTAATGCAAGTGCACCAGCTATGCCAGTTCCGGTTATTAACAAACATCCCTCAGCACCAGAGCCTCCGAAGCATCGAACAGAAGGTGAAAACTTTACATGACTCATTTTCTCAGAGTAGTGAGGCGAATCCTTCTTTTCCGCAACAATACTAATCTGTAAAGCAAAATACATTATTAGCGCTTTCTGACACTGATAGTAAGGATATACTTTTTTTATTATTATTCAGAGGGATGGATTTCTCAGTTTCCTGGAGTATCAATTTACTATGGGGATTTATAGCCAATAGAAATAAATAATTTTGTTTTTATATATGGGTCATTCCATGTCAAATCAACAAGGGTCATAACCCGACCTTCTTGGATTTTAATAAAATTTGGTAGGTTGGTTACTCTAACAAAAAATAACCAAAAACAATTTTTTTTTAATTTTTTATCTGTTTCCGTTTTTTTAGTATTAATTTTCAAAGTATTGAAAACCCGCCTTTTTTTGGTCAACTGGAAAATGTTTATTGCTAGTTAGATTAGTTCTAGCTAGAGCAGTCAGCATAGTCTCATTGTTTAGCTTATTAAATGGACTTTAATTTGATATACAACAAGACCAACGTATTACAAATTTTTTGTTTCAAAAAAAATTTCGAACCCTTGTACGTAACGGTTTTCGAAAAACTGTACTTTTAAAATTCTGAAAAAAATATATTTGAATCTTCAGTTCATTGACTACATATGCTGTAAGTTTCATTATGGGATGGGAACGGGATCATTTTATAACATAATTTTGACTTTATAATTGTCACTGCATAGTTGGTAAAAATATGTTGGAGTGTTGGATATTTCTATTGAAAATTCAGAAATAAGCATCCTTGATCAAAATTTGATTTTTTTTTCAGACAGAACTAAAATTAAAAAGAAGATTTGAAAAAAAAAAAAAAAAAAAAAAAAAAAAAAAAAAAAAAAGGAACCCAGAAATTTCACCCTTTCATTCCTTTAACTAAGAAAAAAAAATTAAGACTCAACTTTACTCGAACTTCAATAAAAGTGAAGTTGAACTGGAAGGTAACTGATTTAGACACAGATCCAGTAGCCTTTAATGAAAAAATATGTGGTAGTTTTATTGCCTGTGAATATGACGACCACTGGTGGCTGACATGTGCACTCAACAAAGATGAGGAGATGAATGAAATAAAAATTAATATCTAACATGTCTCAATTATTACAAATTTCATTTTTCAACAAATGTTTTACATTAGTTTCGACTACAAATGTTGCTGGTTTTATTATGGGATGGCAATGGGATAAAAAAAAAAAAAAAAAAAAAGAAGAAGAAAAAGAGACCATTTATAACATTTAATAAAACGGTCATATTCATTTTTTTTTCCATAGTTCTTCAAAAATCGTTTTGTACAAATTTTTAAAACATTTTTTGAAAAATGATATTTGTAATAATTGAGACATGTTGGATATTAAATTTTATTTCATCCATCTCCCCATTTTTGTTGAGTGCACATGTCAGCCACCAGTGGTCGTCATATTCACAGGCAATAGAACTACCACATATTTTTTCATTAAAGACTACTGGATCTGTGTCTAAATCAGTTACCTTCCAGTTCAACTTCACTTTTATTAAAGTTCGAGTAAAGTTGAGTCTTCAATTTTTTTCTTAGAGAAGAAGAGATTTTTATTTACAAATTGAATATACAATATGTACATTGAGTTTTACATGTTATTATATATTTTACATGTTATTTTGTTTATTGACTAACTAAATACACAATGAGTATTGTTGAAAGTTTGGGAAAAATTATACAAAAACCCAAGCAAAATACGACTATAATAAATACAACTGATAATTATTAACTTATATTATATGAGGTCAGGTGTCCAGAAGTATGTGTTTGGTCCATCTGTGGGTGTACCGTCTGAGGGTTTCTTTGTTGTAATTACCTATTTCAGCTATTAGTGGATTGTCTGATAGTTGTACTGAATGAAAGAATTTAGTCGTGAGTGTGTGTACGTAGTCTGTGATTGTCGGCATTTCCAGGTCGTCGTGTATGTCTGTAATTTTAGTGTATCTGGGGTAGTCATTTATAATTCTGAGACAGATGTTTTGGATAACCTGAAGTTTTTTGTAGTTTGTTGAACAGGTTGAACTCCAAACAGGACAAGCATACAACAGTACAGGGCGTACAATCATTTTATAAAGAATTGTTTTATTTTTCGGGCTTAATTTAGATTTTTATTAAAATAAGGGAACATTGAGTAGAGTAATTTCATACAACTATCCCGCTTCTGGTTTATGTGCTCGGTGAAGGTGAGACCTCTATCTAGAATTAGTCCTAAATATTTTGAATGGGGTTTCCATGGAATCGTATTATTTTGAATTTTAATATAAATTTCTTGTCGCGGTCTTCTCTTTGTAAACAGAACTGCTTCTGTTTTTGTGTGATTTATTTTTATTTTCCATTTCCAATAATATGCATGGATCTTTTTAAAACTACATTGCAATCTGTTTGCTATTGTATCGAGTCTGAATGAGCTTGTATACAGGGCAGTATCATCGGCAAATAGTGAAAGGCTAGTGTGGGGGAGTGTTGGCAGGTCATTAATATATAAATTAAATAATATTGGGCTTAAACAAGAGCCTTGTGGGACTCCGGCTGGTATGGATTGTATGCTTGAAGTTCTTGAGTTTATATTAACGAAGAAAGTTCTGTTTACAAGGAATGAATGTATTAAGTGAATAAGGTATGGAGGTATGTTTAGGGTAATGAGTTTATATATAAGCCCTTGGTGCCAGACTGTGTCAAATGCCTTCTCCACGTCAATCAGTAGCATGCCAGTATGTTTCTTCTCATTAAAATTTTTAGTTATATTGTCTGTTAGCCTTGCAAGTTGCGCTACTGTGGAATGATTTCTTCTAAATCCGAACTGCTCTTTAATAAGGCATTGATTGTGGGAGATGTATTTATTAATTCTCGATAATATTAATTTTTCAAGAAGTTTGGAAAATATACTGAGGATGCTTATGGGACGTAAGTTACTGGGGAGGGAGGGGTCCTTGTTTGGTTTAGGAAAGGCTAATAATTTAGCTCTTTTCCAAGTGTCTGGAAAGTGTTTTAATCGAAAGCAACTGTTATAAAATTTTGTTAAGCTTATTATTGCTTTTTTGGATATATTTTTGACCAATAAAGGATGAATGTTATCGGGTCCAATAGATTTCTTTGTTTTGATTTGTTTAATTAGTTTGGCTAGTTCTTTAGGTGTCACTGCTGGAAATGTTCGATCTACTGACTTTTTGAAAAATTTGTTGACTTGACGTCTAATGGTATTCTCATGGTGACGAGAGCCGAAATTGTTTGTCAAATAATGAACTTGTTTAAAGTGTTGGGCGAGTAGCTCTGCTTTACTTTGGTCGTCATAAACATATGTGCCCTGAGTGTTAAGAGGAGGGATGCGTTTATATGATCTAGTGAATTGTTTGTGGATTTTCCATAAGGATCCATCTCCAGGTTTTAATTTTAAAAGAAATTGTTCCCATTTTTTATTTCTCCATTTATTTAAGCGAGTCCGAGTAAAATGGGTAAGCCAGTTACATTTCCGGGATATTATGGGTGATCGATATCTTTGTGACATTTTTTTGAATTTATTTTTGATAAAAATAAGATGTTGGAGATAAGAAGGAAGTTGGAAATTTTCAGTATGATTGAGTGTAATAAGTGGAGTGGATTCTTTTACGGCTGAGAGAATAATGTTACTAAAGTCTTGCACTGCTATATTTAAATCACTTGGGCAAGTTATTAATGGGTTTATGCATATATTTTCATTTATTATTTTTCTGTACATTTGCCAATCAGTTTTAGAATAGTGGAGGATTCTTTTTCTTTTTTGGGTTATAAGGGTTTTATAAAGGCAGAATATTATAGGTTCATGATCAGAGCTTAAGGCGTTTATGGCGACAAGATGGGATAATGTGTCAATATTTTTAGTCAATACCAGATCTATAATACTGGGTTTTAGGTTCTGCTGTGATGGGAAATGTGTAGGAGAGTTTGGTGCGTGCAATACTATGTTGTTTCTGGGAATGTAGTTTAGGAGCAATTTTCCATTTCTATTATTGTTGTGGCAATTCCATTGGATATGCTTGGCATTTATATCACCCATTAAAATAATCTTTTTATTTATCTGGAATAGATTTTTTTTTTTTTTTTTTTTTTTTTTTCCTTAGTTGTAGGAATGAAAGGTTGCAATTTCTGGGTTCCTGTAATTTTTTTTTTTTTTTTCAAATCTTCTTTTTAATTTTAGTTCTGTCTGAAAAAAATTCAAATTTTGATCAGGGATGCTTATTTCTGAATTTTCAATACAAATATCCATCACTCACCATATTTTTACCAACTACGCAGTGACAATTATAAAGTCAAAATTATGTTATAAAATGATCCCGTTCCCATCCCATAATGAAACTTACAGCATATTTAGTCAATGAACTGAAGATTCAAATATATTTTTTTCAGAATTTTAAAAGTACAGTTTTTCGAAAACCGTTACGTACAAGATTTCGAAATTTTGTTTGAAACATAAAATTTGTAATAAGTTGGTCTTGTTGTATATCAAATTAAAGTCCATTTAATTAGCTAAACAATGAGACTATGCTGACTGTTCTAGCTAGAATAGAACTTAATCTACCTAGCAATAAACATTTTCCAGTTGACCAAAAGAAGGCGGTTTTTCAATACTTTGAAAATTAATACTATAAAAACGGAAACAGATAAAAATTTGTTATATATATATATATATATATATATATATATATATATATATATATATATGTTTATATATACTTAAACTGGATATTTAAGAAGTATTTGACAATTCTGGCTGCAACCAACAGGACGATGAGCTAGTCCACAATTGGTGACCAGGTAATACACTCCCACGACTGCTGTATGTATGACTTCAGTCCACTTAATATGTTTTTGTTTATTTCCTGGTCTCTCTATGGCAGGAGCAGGAGAATGGTTACTCTCCTCCAAGCTCAAGCCAGTGCTTGATGTAATAGTTCTTTCAATAACACTCCTTCCAACAGCAAGGTCTGGCAATTAATTCTCTCTGAAGTAGCCCTCATTCCAGCCCAGGAAAGATGATCCTGTAGGTGAGCTTCTGTCAGTTTAAGTGTAAACAGTTTGTGGTGGGTGTGCGGTGTACTATTACTTGGGATGGCGGGTCGTAAATTATTATTATAAATTACAAACTATCTATCTAATTTTTATAATTATTATTAATGTCCCTTTGGCAATGTCACTCCTTCGCTGTGCCAATATACCCAAAAGATTTAATGAACAAGATTTGGAATCAAAAGTTAATTGGGTCTTTAATTCTCAGATGTAGAGGTTTTAAAATTTTGGTAGTTTCATAAAACGCTAATGTTTATTAAGCAGATGTCTTCGAATTAGATTGTACAGTTCTGTGTTCAGTAAGGAAGAGAATATTGCGTTCATGTACTGTCTGCTAACTTTCAATAAATCATTAATGTCATGTGGAATAGTTAGCTTACTTTGTCATCCATATTGCATATGTCACAAGTTGATTTATTATGTCCTCTCATGAACTGTTCATTTGTTATTCTAGTGAGGACAATTTTAACTGGCTTCAGTACTATTCTCATATTTTGTCACATAGCTCAACGTCCCCTTTTTCTTTGTGTATTTTTTGGTTCATCATTTATTGTCAGTTAGCTAAATCCAGCTGTCTTAACAATAACTATGAATAGTATAATTAATATAACTATGTTGTTGAGGAACAACATTCCTTTTTGATAACTTATTTTTTAAATTTCTGATGTCAAAACAAAAGAATTTAAATTATTTAAACTGAATGAATACCTTTCTTCCAGTGTGGAAGAATGCAGCAGATATAACTGCTTCTCCACAGAATGAAGTGACTCCAAGACAGATCCATGAATTGAGAACATGTTCCCTTGAGGCCCAAATAGAAACAGAACCACAATCCGTTGCAATAAGTAACTTCTCACCACAAGAATCCCACTCTAACGATGTTACGGTTCCATTTGTTGAAGTAACTCTTGAAAATAAAATAGAATGATTACAAGCAGAATAAAATAAGAAATAGAGACTCAGGTCCTGAAGACTAGAAGGGTTTTCTTAAGTGAAATCAAGCCCTCCTGGATACCATAGGAAACCAGAGAATATTATACATGAATGTAAGATGAATAATATGAGATGAAAACATTAAAAATCTAACTTGAACAAGAATAAACCCGGCTCCTATTATATTAAATACATAAATGAAAAAGGAATTACTTGTAACTATGCCATGGAGTATTTAAATCAGCAACATATACATGGGACCCATATGTTTTTCCGGTAGTATCATCCAGTTCAGTTCTTGTTGAAAACGCAACATTGTTTTTTACAGATATACAACAAAGAGAGGTCCCTTCATGTAAACTGCAAAATGAAATTCTTCAATTTAATTTTGTGAATGTGAAAGCACAAGTAGAAACAGAATTGACTTTATATTGTCAACAAGGCCTAACAAGATAAAATACCAACCAGTCAAAGTCGTTAAATGATTTATTTGACGCTATGTGCTTTCGACGCAAGGTGTAAAGTATATCCATATTCATGGCAAAGTAATAGTTTTATCACATTATTTAATCATAACGTTTCCCCCAGTAAAGCATTCAAAAATCTGTTTCGGACAGTTTGTTTATATTCCGAAACTCTCCATCAAGACTGACTAAGTCAAAGTAAATTAATATACGAAAACTCACTGAAAGTATGAAAGAAAATTCAAAATCTGTACAAGAGTATAAGATAATTTAATCATATAATATAACGTATTTTTTGCAAATATATAATTTTAAGTAAAATAGGATTAGGAAGAACACAAACGACAAAGAGGTATATAAATAAACGATGGTTATGTTTCCTTTAAAACGTTAACAATTGTATTAAAAAGCCTATAAGATATATAATTTAATTTTTCTAAACACTTAATTGTTCAAAAATAAATTTAAGAAGCTCAATTTGAGTTTGACCATTTTTATACAACCTTATAAGGTAAAATCTAAAAACCTTCTGTACAACGTATTATGTACTATAACAAATTACAATCATTTACAGGTTGCATCTTCCCATTTAACTTAAATTGTGTTAAATAAGTTTATTTTCTTAACTTGAAAACATAAATAGTTTTAAATATAATGAAGATTCAGCAAATAAAATTAGTAATAATTAAGGTTTTAGCCTTATTTAAGGTAATTAAAGTAGCCGATCACAAAAATATACGAGTTTCGCAGGACTAAAAATGTTTTAACACCCTATTGTTTTGGTTAATTTACGTTTTTGTGAAAATTCGAATGAGTAGAAGCGCAGCTACTTCCTCCCCCCCCCCCCTTTTATTTT
Organism: Gonocerus acuteangulatus; assembly: GCA_946811695.1. NCBI lineage: Eukaryota > Metazoa > Arthropoda > Insecta > Hemiptera > Coreidae > Gonocerus > Gonocerus acuteangulatus. The sequence goes on from OX328124.1 coordinate 25,567,515, forward strand.
GAATTCAACATTCAAAAGTCTACATTTTTAATTTTGGCTTTTTAAAATTTAAAATTATTTCAGTAAGAATTTAGAGATATTCTTATATCTCAAATCTTGTTTTGAAATGTTTGGCTCTTTGATTAAAGGACAAAGTGGTTATCTTAATACACTGCACTATCTGGCATTCTTCAAATACTTCACTGATGAGTCAGGTTATTCTATTGTGACCAAAGATGGTAGGTTTGTTGAACTAAAATCTTTGTTTGTTTTCTTCTGTTTAAAAAAATTTTAGGTTCGTAATTCTTTGTAATTTTTATTATTTTTCTTTTAGGCATCTTACTCAGAAGATCAGTTGGCTGGTAAGTCCTAATATAGGTCAGTTATAACATTACGACATTCAGTGGCCTCTACAAGACCATATTTGGTGATGTTTTCTGGTAGAATTTTAGCGTTTGCCTTTTCTGAGGCCACACTTATTCAGAGCTCCAATGGGTAGTTGTCCTAAGGGTTACATTGAGACTATTTCAACTAATACTATGTATGGGTTTGAAATAGTTAACAGAGTTATGACTTCTGTTGAGGGTACTAATGTAACATTTTATAATTATTAATAATATTGTGTTATATTATTTTTTTAAAATTTTCCTTTTGACAGAATTTCAGGAAGCATTCCAACTCTTCGACAGCCGTGGTGACAACAAAATTCATGTTTCCCAAATTGGAGATGCTTTGCGCGCCCTGGGTCAGAATCCTACTGAGTCTGAAGTAAAGAAATTCACTCATCAGCACAAACCAGGTAATATTTTTAATAATTAATGTTGTGCTAAAGTTATTACTTGCTCATAAGAATTTCTAAATTTGAGTATTAACTGAATGCTGCCAAGTTTTCCATGGGGTTTTGTTGAATATTAAACATTCAACTCATGAAAATGAGTCTTACAAAATTTGCACTTGTTGCTTTAGACATTATTGTTCTACCTTTTAAAGTTGTCTAATGTTACATGTTACTAAAACTCTTAATTTTCAATTTTCCTACCAATCAAAGCTTCATATATTAAAAATATCAATATAGAATATTGTTTATAATCCTTGTTTTCCTTGAAAAATGTTATACATTTATCAATATTTTTTAAATTATTAATTCTGAAAGCTGAGTAAAGTTTCTATTGACTGATTCACTCTTGATTTATTTTTGCATTAAGAAAATGTAGATATAATTACCTGTTAAGCTAACAATGTTAATTATTGTTTTCACAGGTATAGTATTCTAATCGCTATTGAAATTAAATTAAATTTCAATTTTTTTCTGATCCGTATTATATTTATAAATTATGTTTTTATAATACTTTATCTCTTAAAGAGGTTTTCTAGGGCGGGGCTTGAATTTGTTCTTTTTCTACCAAAAGTCATCACTTTAAATGACAGTTTACTTTTGATAACTTATCTAACTACATACTTTCATATTTTCCTTCTGGTGCACATTTAGGCATTTAATAAGACTAATATATGTTTTCTTCTTGATAAATACAATGAGGTTTTAGAATAAGGTACCCAGAAAAATAAAATGTATATATATTCGGAAAAATGACAATTAATCCTATTGGGAAATAATTCTTTTAATTTCACTTATAACTTCAGTGTCGATGCCTTTTCTTTTATGTTACAAAAAAAAAAAAAAAAAATCATATTTCCTATCTTGCGTAAAAATTAGATATAAATAGAACATAATTGCCTACACTATAAAAAAAGAACGTTAAACTCAAGTAATTGTTGTAGTTAAGAAGTACCTGTAGAGAAAATTGACCATCAAAATATACGCCACCATTAAGAAATACTGTAATTATACCTGTTCTTCTCGCATAGAATTTTAGCAAGTTCAAAAATAAAAGCATTTTATAGATATAAGTTTTTATTAACAGTGAAGGAGACAACCAATCCAATTTGTTAGCTAACCACATCGGACTCCAGCATTATCCTAAACCAATTGGCACATTTTTTTATTTTAATGTTTATTTCTCTATTTTTATTATTTTTACTATTATTGGTTCAATGAGCAAGCTTTCTTCTTAAGTGATTTTTTTTTTTATAATTATAATCATTTATATTTATATATCTGGAGAGTAAAAATAGTCTTCGCATTAATTAAGAGTGATAAAATTCCATTGTTTAAACATCTTTAAGTCTTTACAACAGGATGTATTATAAAATTTGATACAATCCCTTATAGTATTTAGTGATTGGGTCCTTTTTTTTGGGCAAGTGAGAGAAAGTTTTCAAGGCCTGACCTAATATGGTCAGATTATAGTTGCGAGTTAGGTCTCTTTCTACTCATGTCTGCTTCGTTTCACTTTCAATTGGTTTACTTATATTATCCTTTTAAAAGTTATAAACTTTTAATTCATATCCGCTGATATTTTATCAAGTAATACTGTTTATTTTTCTTTAAATTTTTAAATCTTGAATACTTTAAAATTTGTTTTTTTTCTCAGGCAAGGCCAGTTTCTGGTATAAACATTTCCAGTAGTGAAGTTATTTTTTTCTATAATCCAAAATCACATTTTTTATGCTAAAAATCTTAATTTTGGGCGAAAACATTTAATAATTATTCCATAGGCCAGAAAATCCCAAGTTGCCAGACCCAAGTAACACAAACCCTTAATTAACTTAATTTTCATGTAAACTTAAAAAAAGCTGAATTTTTTAACTGAATGTGCTTAAATAATTCAATTTTTGAAAGTATAAAAAAAATAATTCTACAAAAATTACGACCAGTATGAGCAGATTATTAATTTGAATCCGGATTAACTCCCCCCTCCCTCTATCGTTTGCTAGGGGAATACTATATACCAAATTTTGTGGTGAAGAACAAAATCTCTGGCATGTAACGTGTTGACAGACACACACACATATACATATACTAGGTAGTTGGTAAAAGCTTATTAAGTCTTCAATAGTTTTGTATATTATATTACATTTTTGTTGTGGAAACGTTTCGGCTATAAGCCATTTTCAATCCAATTGTCTGTGATTACAATTAATTATACTGGTTGAAGACTTAATAAGCTGTTACCAACTACCTAGAACATCTTAGTTTTCAACTTAGGATCTACAACACATATACATATATATATATATATATATATATATATATATATATATATATATATATATATATATAACATAAACTAACTGCCCCAGCAAACGTTGTTTTGAAATATTAATTATTTCTAGTGATTATTTTGGTAGTAAAATAAAAAATAATTAACTTATTGTAAGTGTGTAGGGATGTGGTCTATGACTGACAGAGGAATAGAGTGTTGTGAACGATGATGGCCTATAACAAACAATAAAAAAACACCAAACATACATTATACTTATTATCTTAACTAATATTTTTAAAATTGTATGTCTATAACTAATTATGTCAATAAAAAAAGAATCAATATCAACGTCTTAGTGCAATGGAGTGTGCGATATTTTTGCTTAGTCCATCTTTATCCAACACAAACAAACTGAACGGTTTACCCACACGAGAACGTGCCAGTTATAATTGTCCATGTGAAAAACATCGTGTGCCCAAATCTAAGACACAAACAGGCATCGTTTGGCTGGGCGACGTATTGAATCTAATTGGAAATTGAACACGTTTGAATTCAAGTGGCACATCTCTGGGAATAATATTACATTATTCCGAAGACTGTCTAGGGAGTGAGAGGGGGGCCCCCGGCCATCACCCGCCCGTAATACCATTTTAGGACTATGTCCCTCAAGGCCTTGAATGGTTGCAGGCCCGGAGAGCGAACTCTGCTTCAGAATACTAAGAATCGCCTAAAATGGAAAACATTTTGTTAGAGAGAGAAAAAACACAAACATATTTGTATGATGTATTGATGTACGAAACAGAAAGACATCTTGAAAAGATTTGATGATTGTACAGACAAAACAGTAATTTTATTCAGATAGATGACGATCTTCAAATTACGCAACAATAAATGAAACTTCTGTGAAGAATATCAAATTTATTTTCTCTTAAAATGCTTATAATTCTTTTATTTATTTTTTTACAGACGAAAGAATCAGTTTTGAAGTTTTCTTGCCAATTTATCAAGCCATCTCCAAAGCTAGGACGAGCGACACTGCCGAGGATTTCATTGAAGGTCTGAGACACTTTGATAAGGATGGGAATGGTTTCATTACTTCTGCTGAACTAAGACATCTTCTTACAACTCTGGGTACAGTGTTATTAGTTAATTTAACCAGTATTTCAGAACATTTCTTTCATACTTTATTCTGATCGATATCTCTTCAAACTTGTAGATGACAAGATAGGATTTTGCCTAAATGAAATTCACTTCACAAATAAATTTGAATTTCCGAAGGAAAAATAAATTTTTCTTCCTTCAATACTTCTTTTGTATTATGCACAAGGCTATCAACATATCGCCATCATCATATGACAATATAATTACTTGATTGATATCATTTATAGTATATAATAATAGAAGGAGGCTATTTATACCAACCACACGATCCAAATTGTGACTATCAACATATGACAATATAATTACTTGATTGATATCATTTATAGTATATAATAATATAAGGAGGCCATTTATACCAACCACTACAAGATCCGAATTGTGACTGAAGGGTATAAAGAGCAACAATAGGATTAGAGTGGCGCTAATGACCCCGATGTTGATGCGCATTAAAAAAAATAAATAATAAAAAAACTAGGATTACAGAGACAAATGTGTGTACGACCCTTCAAACAGGTGGCGAGGCACACCAGCTTCAATTTCCAACAATTATCAAAAACAATGTATATTGTTGGACTTTACATTTTTTCATATATATATTTTTTTAAATTCATTATGATTGTCACAAATTAATTAAGATTTAGTCGAGCTTATGTATTTTTCTTTTCAGGAGAAAAACTTACTGACGAAGAGGTAGAACAACTTTTAGCAGGACAAGAAGATTCACAGGGCAATGTCAATTATGAAGAATTTGTACATATGGTCATGTGTGGTTAATTCTTTGATGAAATTATTAAAGTTTATACACTAATCACATATTCACTTATATATTTCCACTCTTTTTGTATCATATAACTTATTATTCAATGGTTCTTTTTTTCTATTAAATCACTATTATTAATGTTATTTGGTTCAATTAATCACCCTTTTTCCAAGCAATATTGTTTCACCTTGGTAAAAATGTTATCTACATTCAAAATGTAGATAACATTCTACATTTTTGCTATAATTTGTAGTTTTGCTATAAATTGCCTCTTGGGTTGATAAGAAGGTATATGCGCGTAGAGGAAAGGTGCAAAAAAATATTTTCCAAAAATAGAGTTTTATTCAGAAGCTAACTATCTTTAATGTAAAATTAAGACAATTTTACAATGAATAATAAATAAGGAAGACACTTTTAAGGGGTATAACACGTAAAAAAAAAAAAAAAAAAAAAAAAAAAAAAAAAACTTAATTGTTTTTATTCTAATATTAAATAAGAGTTTCATTCACGCTGCCATTTAAACCGGGACAGCTGTACAAGATCATGTGAGCAAGAACCAATGAGAGTACAGAGAACAACCACAACTGCGCGGTGCTCTCATTCACTCTTACGGTTACACGCAGTGTATTGCAGTCTATCATAGGCAACATTTATTTTTATGTTTCCTGATAGTTAAACCCCACAAAAGTGTCTGCCCTTTTGTAATTATTTTCAAATGGGTTTATTGAAGATGCTGTTTAAATCGCAGCGTGAATAAAGCACTTCATTTAATATTTAAAAAAAAAACTAGGTACTTTGGTTTTTTTTTTAAATTTACATTTTAACCTCCTTAAAAGTGCCTGCCTTATTTATTATTCATTGTAAAATTACTTTAATTTGCAATTTTTTTACATTAATGATAGTTGGTTTCTGAATAAAACGCTATTTTTGGGCAATATTGTTTTGCACCTTTCCCCGATGCTCAGTATCTGGTGCTCCAATGTATGTCCAGGAAACATATACTGACCTTCTTATCTACCCAAGAGGTACATTATAGCAAAATTTCAAGGTGCATAAAACACTTCATGAAAAGTGCGTTACCAGCTCTCCAACTATTTTTCTCTAGAGCTCAGGATGGGCCTTGGTTTGCCTCATGGTCTATCATTCTGTTCTATTCGTCAATTTTCCTTCCAGTCTCTGGAACCCAGCCTTTCCCTACATCCTGCATAGCAGCTTTGCAATGTTTGGGAATACCTCTTACAACATTTAAGGAAATGAGGAAGGCGAGGTTATCAGCAAAGGTTCAAGAATGAAAGGGAAATCCTACAGAAATAGTCACACAACAAGAAGATCTCCAAGAACGCAATATACGATCGTGGTTTACCAAAGCAAAAGATAAAGTGGAATAAAGCAGAGATTATGGATGAGACTTTGGTTCTAAATGGACCATAACACCATTCAGTAAGTAAGAGATAACACAGAATATGGTTGAAGGGAAGCTGGGAAATTTCAAAGAGACAGTTTCCTTGGGTGTTCTCAAATTTTACTCCATATGATCTCATCCTAACTAAAAATCTTGGAGTCTAAAGTAAACGTAAGGTGAATGATTCCATCAATATATCAGTTCAATTGTAAATCAATGGCATGGAAGATAGAATTTCAGGATGATGGCAGATTTCTATTGGCACAGAGGACAAGAATCCTGCTACTTCCATCATTTAATGGGCAAGATGTCTAATGACTCCCATCTTCACAATGAAGAATTCGTTACTGAACACATAAATTATAAAAGAAGAAAAGTATGTTAACATAGGATGAAGAAATGGTCAAATGTCTCCCCTGCATATCTTTCTTTTTTTGAACAAAACGGTTTAGAAGTCACAACCTCATCCTCTGTGTCCCCTGCGAGGTACAGTAAAGTATATCCATTCAGCAATGAATTAAATTATTTGTTGTATAATTTAAAAAGATTCCAGGAGTAACAAAACACTATGTTTCCAATTTACTTAACTTGTTTTGTTAAAATATTTATTTTAGTATTAAATGCAATTTAAAAAACAACCAATTAAAAAGTCAGGAGGCTAATAGACATGAAAAGTTTTTTAATATTCGTATATTTTCGTAAATATCTCGAAAACGGCTGAGAAATCGTGGTAAGTTGAGGGTGACCATTCGAAAGATTACTACATTCTCTACAAAAAAAAAAATAATTTTCGAGGGTGCGATGTCAATTGGAAAATAAGTGCTTAAAACGTCGTAATTGTAAGTTTAGTTGTTTTCAACGAGTTTTTGTCTCTGTTTATATAACTTTTTAATTCGTTGTTATTAATTACATTTAAACACAATAAAATTAGTATTTTAGTAAAATAAGGCAAGAAAATGGGAAACTTATTGGAAATAGTATTTTCCTAGAGCGAACATTCAGAAGGCTGGAGAGTGATTTCCGCTTGGTGTACTTTCAGTTTCCTTTTGTGGCGCCGTAAACTTCCTTCTCTTTCAGATTTTATTTTGTATTTTTAACGAAAGATCAAACCCTACCAATAACTGCTTATATTACTTTACTAATGGCACTAGGGATATGAAAGAACCCGCGATAAGATGGTGCAGCTCCTGCGAGTTGGACTTTTTGGTGTATTATTAATCTAAATAAATGTGTTATTCTAAATATGGTTTATGGAACCGCCCTGGAGTTACTTTAAAAGGTATACACCTTGGTTCCTAATATGAAGTTTCATCTACTTTGGATTTTATGTACCACAACCGGTTTTTCAGTAATGACTACCAACTTATTCATAAAATACCAAAAAGTCCGATTCGCAGGAAGTGCGTCATCTTAGCGAAGTTGCGTTAATAAAGCCAAAAGCCTGCACTTATGCCAGTACTCATAATTATACCCCTTATTTGTGAAGTACGGGCGAACTAAGCTAAAATAACCTGAACATATTTTCCTCCATTCCTTAATAATTTCTATAGTCTTCTATGTTATTCTATCTGAGCTTCTTCATAGAGGCATACGGCCGAAGCGATATATATATAACTCATATTTTTGAGGATTTTGCTCTTTCTTTTCACATATTACATACACACCTACACAAGTGATAGCTCTCTTTTTTCATCAACTTATATTAAGGTATTGTGCTCACATTAAAGTATACCTCGATGGAGTAGTAATCGCGGAGTTTTGGAGTGGCTGGAAACTCCACGCGCCGCTCCAAAACCTTTGTATATTGTATTTACACGAAGGATTTTGGACCGTACGCTCCAAACTCACGCTCCTGGCCCTCTTTTTGTCTTCCACACTCCAACCTCACGCTCCTGGGATGTCGCTCAAGAACGGCACTTCAGAGCGGCGCACCAGGAATGTCGGTTTGGAACGTAGGTACGTGTAAACGGTACTATTCCCTGTGCAGTTTGCCTATTTTCCCCACAAATCATATATCATATATAATAAAATCATATTATTTCCATTTTGTGCAAATATTTGTTGCTGCGGCGTCATTTTTTGAATCTCTATTGCCCACGCAAAAGCAATTTTGTCACAGTAGTTTCATTACAATATCATTGTACAATGCCACTTATTGTGCAATATATTGACGTAAATATTAATCGTATAGGTGCACTTTAAATCTCCGAATAAGCATTATGTGGGGCGGGGCTTCTTTTTGTTTAACTTATATATTCGAAAACAACTGTAATTGAATCTGGGAAAAATTCTTATCAGTAGGTCAAGCATATATTCTTTTGCACTTCTTTTTTTGGCGAAGAATTAATCAATAAAATGGCTAATATGAAATGTGGCTAATATTTATGACTCTCCCTCTCTGTTGTTATCTACAACTGTTATCAAATATAAATTCCTTTATTTAAATGCTGAAATGGAACAAATTAATTCCCCGTGAATTTTGTACGTTATTCACGTAACTTAATTTCTTTATAACGAATACTTTTCATATTTAAAAAAATCGAACTAGTTATTCTTTGTTGGCTACACTGCTTGTTTGACGTCACGACTGCCTTTGTGGCTGGTTGTAATAACACCACGGTGGCATGAAAACGTTATTGTTTCATTCGAAACTGAAGTTTAATTTTTATAGTAATTATTTTTTATCCATAAAGTATGAGTATTTGTTACAGTTTAACTTCAATTAATCAGTTGGAGAGTAAAAAGTTTCTCGACACAATGCCAGGACTTATTTCAACTACGTAAGTATTTTCATTTCTTTGTTGAAACAGCTAAGCCTCCATTTTGACACGGGGACCTTCTTATTTATAATGTTTCTTTTTTTCTTTTCTTTTTTTTTGTTGTTTGGATGACTATATTTTCGTACCCCCTCTTGTAAGTTTGTAATCTGATTGGCTGCCGTACTTTTGTATTGATTTTCTCAACGAAAGTTCTGGACCTTCCATCTTTAAATTAATGAATTAATATTTGAGCAAAGGAGTTTTTCGTTTATTTTTTATTATTATTTTTTTTTTTTAGAATTAATAATAATCTTCCATTTTCATATAGTTTGTTTAGTATAATTGAATTTACTAATAATTAGTCCAAGCAGATTCTGATAGTAAATAAATTTACCTGTTGAGAAGTTTTGGCCTTATCAGAGATTATAAAGATAACTGTTTTCTAATTTTTTTTTCGTAACAAAGTCCAAGGTTATAGAGGATCATTTATAATATCTCAATGAGTAGGAATTTTCCTGCTTTAAAAAGAGGTTGCCTACTCTCTTATCATCAGTTGTTTCTTGCCTGTACCAACAGCTTCATCGGAAATCACTTTCTCATAATGCTTATTATTCAAAATAATATGAGTAGTAGTAGTAGTATTAGTGAATGGTATGTTATATTGTTCATTTATTTAATATTTTAGAGTTGTAAACAAAAAATAATAAACACGGCCTAACATTTCAGTAGATTTTAACAGTTCTTGTTTACGTTTAGATTTCTAGGATTTTATTAGCAAATTTGGTTAATCCTAGTTTTAATTAATGCAAATTGTAGCTTTGAAAGAACTAACCCGTTTTTACATTCAATGCAATTACCTAACCCTTCATTATTTTTATATTTTTCATTCTGATTACTTGAGTTCTTGGTGGATTTGTTTTTTCTTGATTTTTAATGAATATAATGACAAAAACAAATTGTCCTCATAAATTATGATATTAAATGAAATATAAACAAAACCATATTTTCTAGTTAAATATATTTTTATTTAGGCATTCCAGTTATTTTGTGTGCCTTTTTTTAGAATATAGAAATTAAACAGTTATTGGTTTTTCTCCTTAGAATATTTCTAATTTTTTAATCTTCATTGGAATAGTGTGATGCTTCTAAAAAATAATCTACAGTTTAGTCGCCAATGCTATTTGATTTTTGACATTAGTCAAATAATGAATTTTACTTTCTCTATTTATATTTTTTTGTCACTCTATTGACATACTTTAGAACTTTTCTGGTAGAGTTTTCACTTTCATTGTCCTCCCTAAAGGCTGACCAACCAGCTTTCATATATTATTGTTTATTACAATTTATTAAAACAATAATTGGATTGTTAGATGGAATTAATTATAATTTTATTCAATATGCTTAATATATTTTTTAAATTGTATTCTACTTATTTATCAGTTTGGTAATATTGCTATAATTGTTGTTGTTCCACATTCTAATCTCTTGTCCTATGTTTATTGTGTGTACTAAATGCAGTTAGCAACAGGATTCAGAAACAGACAGATAAACTGAACACTCATTAATAAAAAATACATTTCTTAGATGGTTATTTAAATATGTATTCTTTATTCACTTGTGTTAATATATATTAACTTCGTAATAACTATTTAAAATAATCATTTTTCCGATAAATAAATTTGAATGACACTTTCAGAATTTTTAAGGTTATTTCTGAAATCATCAACAATTAAGAGGTTGAGAATTGTCTGATTTATTTTAAACTAAATGATGTAAGTTTGACTTGCACTACTTTATTTGTAATGATTTTTCTATTTTCGTAGATTGTGCTTTATTACTGCCATCTGTTGGCTATTTTTATAAACTTTTATTTATAACATTTTATTCCTGATTATATAGAACAACAAATAAATTTGTTGATATTGTTAGTACAAGTGCAGATAATCTTCACATTCATTTCTTTTATTCTCAACCACTCAATTATAAGCGCATTGGCTTTCACAAATTAATTAATTTTTTTTTTATTCTTTCTTTGGTGATTTTTACATCTATTTATGTAAAATATTATTCATGTGAGTGTATGTATATCGAATAAAATTTATATCGCAATTAGATATTACTGATCAAAGTTTTTATGATTATAAAATTTCAATAAGCAATACATTTATGATCTTATTTATTAGTTTAAAATAACAAAACATTTGTTTTACAACTGCACTATGTGCATATTTAGTATTTGGTAGCATTCTTTATGAAAAAGACTGTCTGCCAAATATCTTTGCCAAGCCTTTTGGCAGGTGTCCGACGTAAATAAACAACAAACCTTTGAAGTATACTCTTAATTTAAACATTTATTTTAAGACTATTTACATCATTTTATGGTGTTAAATTGGTTGCTAAATGATATTTTAAATCTTCATTTGGATTACGTCTCAGAAATATACCAGTTATTATTTTCTTACCTGACATATTGTATTATTTAAGTTAATGATCTTTCAACAGAAGAGGAATGACATTGTCCTTACCTTGGTTTGAAAAGTCTGTAAATACCGTGTTCTAAAAACTTATTAATATTTTTAATTCTTCTTTGTTTATTCTATTATTTATAGAATCAATATTGTATTTTAGAGTTGGAGGGTTCAATAGTTACCTACTGTTACCAAGCCATGATATAATATTAAACCAGAGCTAAAAAAAAGTCAATGGAGTGAACTTATAATTACTAACTTTTTATCTCCAAAGGGTGGGAGAAGACACAATAAAAATAAACTACATTATTTAAATATTGAATACTTAAATACATACATAATAATTTTCTCTACTGAAAGAATTACCAAACTTAGTTTTAGGTAATTGGGTAAGGACAAAATTTGTTGGACAAACAGACAGAAATATTTCTAAGGGCGAATTTGTGGTCTTTGGTGTGTGAAATAGACAGATATCATTTAACATAATTCTAAACAAGGTTCAGACAGAACCTTTATTTTATTTATACAGGTTATATCTTGCCTCTGATTCAACTATTTCAATTAAATTTTAAAAAATATATTAATATTTATTATTTAATTTTTTTTTTCTTTATGTCTCTTCGTGAGCTAAAATCTATTTGCTAAAAATAATCTGACATTGAATGACAATTTTTACATGAAGGCATATTTTACTTCTATGCTTCAATTTTTCACTTTTATGTAAGTTAGTTCGCTTATCTTCATTTACGAAAAAGAAAATAAATGATTATTCATTTGATTCCTTTCATTTCTTATAACTAGTTTCCTCGGGATACCTTTATTCGATTTAATAAGATATTATTATGTTCCTAGTCTATTGATTGCTGTACTTGAGAACTAATCACAGCTTGGAAACAATTGCTTTCCGTAAATAATGCTCGGTAATGAATGCAACGTAGAGATGTTATGCAATTTTGATCTCCTGCTGCAACAATAACATTCTGCTTATTTTATAAATTTTCATAGAATTAAACCATAAAAAAATTAGGTGTTTGACATTTTTAAGATAATTTTATTTATCCAATTGTATTCATTTTACCAATATACTTAGATGAAAAATTATAGAAATAGATTTGACTGTTGATAAAAAAAAGTAAATAATGCCAGTTTAATTTAAAACTTTATTTTTTATTAGTCTTAAAAATCTCCTCTCGCTTTTGTTTGCCTAGAGCTAGAAATAACAAAAAATGTTGCAAACTATTTTAAGAGCTTACTGGACTTAAAATTGTGTATAATGTATTACAACAAAAATATATTTAAGGAATTAAAATAAATACTGACAAATATTTTTAATAATTAAATACCAAATATTGAACATAGAGTCCCTTCCTAATGGACAAACTTATTTTCACCTGTCAAAAAGCAGTCTCAAGCATGAAAGCTCAGTTTTATAAGAACCTCGTGAGTAAGCATTGAAAATGGCTCTAAGTCCCCGAAAAACGTTTTGCCGTAAAATAAAATGTCTGGGAATTTTGGGCTTTTTTGTTTCTCATTATGAACATCGATTTCCACCATTCAGAAATTCTGATCCTACTAGATTTTCTCTTTTATTATTTTTATTTTGATATTTTCATTATTTCAACCAATAGTTTTAAATTTCAAACATAGTCAAAACACTGAATGTAAATTTAAGCATTAGTAACTAATTTTAATTAATATGTTATTACTATTCAATCTAGACATTTTCAAAAATTCCTGTTCATATTTTTTTACCAATTGCCAAAATTATTTGTATTTTATAGTGACCCAATGTTCTTTAATCCAATATTTTTCAGGCGGAACGTCAACGAAAGAGAATTAACCAAGTCAATTCAATTTATTTTTGCTCTATACGTTTCACACCTTAGGTGCCTCTTCAGGAGCTAAAAAACTCACTAAACTAAAAAATACTGCCTAATTGTATTAAGGCGAATCTTCCCGTACAGTGGCCACGTCCAAAATAAGGTTACTACTGTGTATAGTGTTAATCAGCACCTAAGGTGTGAAACATGAAGAGCAAAAATGAATTGAATTAACTTTGTTAATTCTCTTTTATTGACCTTCTGCCTGAAAATTATTTGACATAAAATATCAAACGAATATTTTTTAAGGCTCTTCAGTTAATCTTCTTAAACAATAGTCATTTTTTAAAAGAAATATTCCTCTATAGCACATTTTCTCTACAGAGTAAATATAGTCTAAATTAGATATTGGAAGCTGACAACTTAAATACTCAATCCCGGTACTAAATTATTTGAAACATAACAAATATAACAAACTTAAAAAAAAAAAAAAAATTATTTACTATCATAACTTTCAAATGTTAAAATTTGTTACAGTTTATATGTATACTAAAAAGTTATTTTATTTGCTATTATAACTTTCAAACATTAAAATTGGATAATTTATATATATATATATATATATATATATATATATATATATATATATATATATATATGTTGTTTTTTAAGCTACTTCGCTGGGAATTAAATGTGTTGTTCATTCGGCATCTGTCTCCGCTGGAGCAAGACCGCTGGAGACAGATGCCGAATGAACAACATATATATATATATACATATATATATATATATATATATATATATATATATATATATATATATATATATATATATATATATATATCGTCAAAATTTGAATGTCAAGTTGTTTTGTTTCCTATGGGTTGGTTATATATCATAAACATTGACATTTCTTGTCAGCACTTCAAGATTGAATGGAATGGCATAATAAGTTGATTTTTCTCCTTATAAGGAAATAAAAAAGCTAAGAACAATTCAAAATGTTGAATTGTTGGAAGGAAGGAATATTTCATGAATTTAGAGGCTGCAAATGACTGCCCAATTCACAAGAGGAATGGAATGAATCATTGTTAACAAGTGATATTGAAGATTAATTAACCTCCTTACTCTATGCAATGTATTTTTGTTGATCGTTATTTATGTTCTAAATCGAGTGTTGTAACCTCTTCTTCGGTGGAAATAGCATTATTCTTTAAATTACTTGTTTTGTTTATAACAATTTTTATAACGGTGTTAATAGCCCAATCGGTGATACGCCGTTAAACACACAATAAAATAAAATTATAATTTTTATAAGGATGAATTTGAAGTTTATTCTGTCCTTTAATTTTTGAAGGCTAATGCCTAGTTCACATGAGCTTATCACTTGTCATTACTGCTTTGTGACAAATGACAACTACTCGTTCAAAAATTGGTTGACAAATGCGTCCGCTACGGTCTGTCCAAACTAGAACACTCTCATTAAGGGATAATACACACTACCTTGTGTCACCAAAATCAAAGTCATTTCCTACAATTTATCGATAAGAAATAAATCAATATTTTTCAATTCTTTATGTCATAAGTTTTATTACGGGATTTTAAAGTGTGCAAAATAAAAAAGTTATAATTCTTCTAAACTGGCGCTGTGTCTGACGAACGGGAACACTCTTTTTTCATGGGCGATAGTCAGCAGGCGGCAATTTTTAATCTAAAACAAAAAACTAAAATTATTTTGAAAAAATAAGGTAAAATCTAGTAATGCACATAGGATTTTTAATAAATATTAATTTTTTTCAAAAATGGTAATTCTTCATTTTCTATGAAAAAATAGGACTTGTAAGAAATTAAAAAAAAAAAAAAAAAAAAAAAAAAAAAACTATCTACTTTACTAGAAAATTTCATTAAGAGAGTGCCATTAAAATTTAAAGTTCATTGTGTGTAAATTGGAGGTGCTAGCGTATCATCAGATTTGAAAAACATAGTTTTGAGATAATTGACAAGTTTAATACACAGAAATGGTCATTTTTCTTTTTTAATTTGTTTTCGTAATTTCTTGAAAAAAAAAATAAATTGATTTTTGATTTTGAAATGTATCGGAACTTTATTTGAAAAATCCAAGTTTTGCCACATTTAAAACCGGTTCTCTTTTTGAAACTTCAACCCTTTTAGTGGAACTTTTTCAAAACAGTTTAGGAAGGTCTTTACCCGTCTTTTGAATTATACCCATTTATTATATAGTTCTTTCCTTTACCAAACTTTCTCAACCGTATTCAAGATATTTAACAAAATATATCAATAGTCCAGAACTGCTAACACCTATTAAATAACTTTCTTTTTTTTTTAATTCTTTTTTGTACCCAAAAATTAATTTTTGGAAACTGGTGTTATTTTAAAACATCTAATTACCTCCAAATTATAAATTAAAAGTTAATTGTCTTATCTGTTGAACAAAAATTTGCTTGAGAGTTATTGACGTGAACTATTATATAAACCCTTGCTTATCAGCAGCCTTTAGATAACAGCTAAAAATAGATCCTTTGAGCTGGCTCATGTACAATATGAAAATTAAATGATTGTGTTACTTTATCAAAGACAATTCATTGTTTTACTGAAAACAACCAATTCAATTTTATAAAGGACATGAATTCCTATGACTCTTAGATTTGTAGGAAATGTATAAAAAGTAAATAGAAAATTAAATAAACCACTAATTATTTATTATTAAAGTGCTAATTAATTCTTACATCTCTAATTAACATTTCAAAGTATGTTATTGTTTTGTTTTTTCAAATTAAATTAAAAGGTTAAAAATCTATAGAACCACAAAGTTATTAATTTTTTTATTAAGATTTAAAAATCTATTTAATTATTTTTAATTTTCAAATTAAAATAACAGGCTAAAAATGTATAGAATATAAAGGAAATAACTCTCTAACTAATAATTAAATGTATTATCTTTTCAAATTACATTATTAGAACCATAAATGACAATAAAATTGAAACTATTAAAGAACCAGGAAGTTATTAATTTTTTATTGATTTAAAAGTCTATTTAATTATTTTTAATTTTCAGATTACATTAATGGGTTCAAAATCTATAGATTAAAAAAAAAAACACACACACACACAAAAAATACTGTACGTCTATTTACACATATTTTATGTTCACATTAAATTAATAGGTCCAAAATCATTAGAACAGTAAAGCGAACAAATCTCTAACTTAACATTTAAAAGTCTATTTATATAAAATATGTGTATTTTATGTTCACATTAAATTCATATAAAATATGTGTATTTTATGTTCACATTAAATTCATATAAAATATGTGTATTTTATGTTCACATTAAATTAATAGGTCCAAAATCATTAGAACAGTAAAGCGAACAAATCTCTACTAAATTAACATTTAAAAGTCTATTTAAACATATAAATTGAATTTACGAGTTAATCATCATAGAACCATAAAGGAAATTAACCTCTTAACATTTAAAGTATATTTATAAATATTTTATTTTCAATGTAAATTAATAGTTAAAATGTATCTAGAACTACAGAGGAAATAAACTTATAAATTATTTTCTCTCTTAACATAAAAAAACATCAGTCTTAAAGTCATGTTTTGTTTGATTTGTTTAATAAATTATGATATTTTAATTTAACTGTCTTCTTCATCAGCCTTCAAAGTGTTTTCTCAAATTATTATTTGTAAATAATTGGGGATTAAACAGTAGTATTGATATGCATTGACAATTTAAGGATTATAATTTCTATTCCTTGCTTCGATCGTCTCCCTTTTAATAGTTTTCAAGTACAATTACACTGAGAAAGTAAATAGGGACATTGTTTACAAAAGTTTGCTGCCATTTTATAATTAGATATTATTTGGCCCGGAGGAGTGGTGTGCTTTGCCAATCTCATGTGGAGGGGTATTCAGGTATAAGTTCAGTATCCAAAGCTGCTTGCATATGGAAACTTCCTGATGGCTTTCTTCTTGATCGGATCTCTTGTACTTCCTACACAATCTCCTTTATACAGCTTCCGAACTAAGTAATTTAATTATTCTATATTTGAGGCCACGGTTAGGGGATTTATATTATCTATAGAATTCATATTTATTGTAATACCTCGTCAATTCCTCGAAAGAAGGGTCAATTATCTACCTAGTTAGAGGTTTCCTTATTTCCTGGAACGACAGGCTTATGAAACTTATGTTATATTGATTTTTTTTAGTAAGATTAAATCAGGTGAAACTGTTATATACAATCTAATACAAACCAGCTTCATAATATTATAAATTACTAGTGCGATATAGTAGATAAAAATAATATTATGAAATAGATACATTATGGGAACAGCTGACCTGTTATCCTCCTAGCAACGATTGATCCCTAGGCGTGTGCATGCTCTCTTTAAAACCAACTTAAAAATTCAAAACTCTCTAAAAATACTTAAAAATTTGAGTACCAAAAAAACTTCTTAGCGAGTATTTACATGCCAGAGTGTCCATGCAAAATTTCAAATTTTTCTGTCCAGTGGTTTGGGCTTGGCGATGATAGGTCAGTGAGTGAGTGGTATTTGACAAATATATACTAGATTTCATTTTACTACAGCATTAACTTCTATCTAGCATGTGATCTGGGCTAACAAAAAAAAGAGCACTTCCTTTTTCTTTTCTACTTCTTTAATTCACAATTTTTTTCCCCTACAAGTTTTGTGGTCTTAGGGTGGGTTTACACTTGCTAGTTATTGCAGGAAATTTATATCAGACAGAAATTGCGACTAGTGTAAACCATGAGCAATTTATGTCTGAGATATATATTTCTATCACGAACTATAAGTGTCGACACTTCTATACCACCAGGTGTAGACACAGATTTTTACGAGAAGAATTTAATTTCAGAGATAAATATCTTGGCTACTAGCTGTATTGTCGACACTTCTATACCAACAGATGTAAACACTGATTATTTGTGCTTTTGGTGAATTTATCGCAAATTAGACAAATCCTGAACTGTCGTATACATATCCATGACATAAATGTCTAGCTATTTCTGTCAGTATGTAAATCTTCAAGAGAATATCTATCCGACACCTGACATATATTTCCTGCGAGAAGTGTCAGATGTAAACGCACTCTTAGTACCATCTCTTCAGGGTCCACTTGAGCCTAAATAAGTTTTTATGTAGATTCGGCACTAATGCCTAGAAGCAGACGTGTGTGTGTGTATACACACAAACACACACACACACACACACACACATATATATATATATATATATATATATATATATATATGTACATATACATTAAACATATCATTAATTATGTATAATTACTTAAATGTGGTAGAAGATCAATAATAAAAACAAACGATAATTTCTGCTCCAAATTTGTTATTCCCTGCTCTACATGTTTCATGATATTTATGGCCACATCAGTAAAAAATTATATACAGTCCATGGGGCTAAACCTTCCACTATTCCCGGCTAAGTCATTATTACAGTATTGACTCAGCCAGGATCGGTGGAAAGTTTTAACTCCATGAGCTTTTTATAAGTTTTTACTGATGTGGCCAGGGATATCTTTAGTTTTAAGCCCCTGAAGAGGTGCTATACTAGCTTGAAACATATGCAGCAGGGAATAAAGGAAGGTGGATAATCTTCTGCCACATTTAAGTAATTCAGTGGCAATATTAAAGTTCACAGTAAACATAATATTATTAATGGTCTAATTTACCAATCATCAGCTAAAATTGAAATTGATAGATTTTTAGTATATAAAATTGGTATCTTCCTCATATGGAAGCTGGAGTTTTGTTTCTGCTACTTACTCATGCTATTTCGGAACATAGAAATTGAAAAACATACTCAAACATCTAAGAGCAAATACCCACGGAAAATATAGCAAAAAATACCACGAATGCACCATCCTGCCTTGGGGCAAATTTGATTTTCCAGGCTTGTAGTTCCCTGTTCTCAGGTTTGAAAGATTTTTTTTTAAATCCTCGAGTAAGCGATCTTTACTCATTTGAAGATTTTGTTGCCTTCCAATAGATTCATCTTAAATATCATGAAATATCACTGGTAAAGGAAGATGCTCTCCAAAAATTTGCCTATTATTCATTTCATTGGGTAAAAAATAAGTAAACAATGAAAACATTTTTTCTACTGATTCATGCACAAATTTTAATGGTTACCTGATTGTTTATTCTAGACTTTCACATCACTTCTTGGTAATCCCGGAATAAGATTTCATCCCAGAAACATATTTTAATTTGTTTCTTTTCTATTTTACAAAATTTGTGGACTTTAGACAAGTGCTATGGGATATACGAATTTATTTAGTTGTGTGTTTTGAATTATCCTCTTGTTAGGAACTCTTATATTTTTTCTGAGACGTTTTAAGGCAAATATTTATTTATTGGGCGATATACCAAAAAAAGTATTATGGCTGTTTGTTTTTATTCTTATCAGTTGTATTTATTTTGTCTCTTATCAAGTTGTCTGCAATGAATTGTTTCTAGATTCAACAATTGGTGTCAGCTGAAAAAAAAATCTATAACATCCCGTATATTTTTGAACGATTAACTTATTTGAACAATTTTTTATGTTTGTATCTTATCTTTTTACTTAGTCCAAAAGGAGGAAATCTGAACTTAACAGATTATATTACTCTGACTCTCATGCACTAAGCATTGTAAACAAATGCAATCTTTTGTTCTATTATTTATTTAAAACTAATTCAGATCAAATATACAAATGCACGTATATATTTATATAAAGGAAAATGTGTAAATATGGGCACCCCACTATTTCTTGTCACAAGGACAATATACGGTGCCTTTTACGAACAAAAGATAGCAGTGATTAGTTGTAATCATTATTTCAAATAGTACGTTATTGTGCAAATTGGTGCTTACTCTAGCCTGCCTTGATAGCTTTGTGAATTTGTTTTCTTTACATGCTCTTATTTTAGTTCAAAATAATTTCATATGGATATCTGGAAAGCAGAGATCTTAAACTACTTTTTGAAGCGCACCTTAACTAATGCACGCTTATAGATAAAATATGATGTTTGCTGTATTTCTTAAATTGTTCTGGTGTATGGACCCCCTTTTAAAGATTTGTTTAAATACCACAATGTTCTCCAGGAACTTAATTTCTCTAGAAACCAGACTCAATTGATTTAATTTGTATCTTTCGTTCTCCGAGAATACTAATAATAATTGTTTTCATGGAATAAGTAAATTCTCTATCATTTTGCATTGTTTTATCCTGTTTTTAAATTATTTATAGCAACATTTTTCGATGAGGCCCATATTTACACCCCATTTTTTTCTGGGGCTCTTTTAAAAGCTTTTTGTAAATTGTCATTTTCACAATGAAATAATTGATGTTAATCATTGTTTAGCTTTCTCGCATTCAGGAAACATGTTATAGTTGTTAATGACAGGCGAAAGTGATGACTTTTTCAAAATGAAAATTACTTTAAATCAAAAACAAAATAGGGTGCCCATATTTACACAGTTTCCTCTACATATATATAAATAATATATATATATATATATATATATATATATATATATATATATAAATAAATAAATATATATATAAAAATAGAGAGATTTAGATTTATATTAATAGTAGAGTGAAGATATTAAATAAGCGTTGTAAGGAGTGAAGGGAGAGCCGTATTGAACACTCCACTGACCTTGGCCCACATTGAATCATTATATCCAGTCCTACAGAAGATTTTTGATCCAATCAACATTTTAATCCTAGACCCTCCTGTGAACATTCAAAACGAATTTATTATTAGCGGTTTATTTGACTTTTTTTTTCTTCGTAAAATGAGTAAAAATTAAATTGCTCAGCATATCAGTAAATACTTTATTTTGTAGTTAGTAAATTAATTATTTTTAAACCTTTAGATTTATTTATGAAGTTATTCGTCACAACTGTGGCTGTCCTAAATATAAAATGACCCCTATTTTAAACAGTTATTAAGCAAAAAACACGCTTTAGATTTTAATTTATCACTAATAAATAAATAATAATAAGGGTGGTTAGTCTTTGGTGTATATTATATTTTATAGTTAATAGATTTGTTTACTTACAGTCATCATGGTTATACAGTACTATTAAGTCGTAAACATGGATTAGATTGAAAAATCAAATATTTAAAACTGATATCTTATAATTTAATTTCACTAAATACATTGTATGAAGACTTTATTTTATAGTTATTGCCTTCTCTTTTAAAAAAAAAAAAAAAAAAAAAAAAAAAAAAAAAAAAAAAAACTTTTGATACTTTCATTTATTGTAATTTGTTGTCACAAGCAGAATAGATTGAAAAATCTTTTTTTCTTTTTTTTTAACCATTAGTGGTTTAAACATCACACCAGGCGTTCAGTGCTAAAATGGATCAAGTCCAAAAGTATAAACAAAAATTATTTGTTCTTTATTGGAACTCGTTTATCGTGTATATTGTTAGGGTAAAAGTTTACATTTTATCTTGTTTATTTTGATCAATGTGCACCAATTTTAGTAACATGTTATTTCAAATTGTATTGCCACCTTCATTATTGAGCATTTAAATTGAACCGTATTTAATTTATCCTTTATACTGAAATTAAAAACCTGACTTATATTCAATTAAAAACCGTGTCATCTTAATGTTTTTTCCATATAATGCTTCTATGTTGGGTGAGAATAGAAAATCAATTTTTTTTTTTTTTTTTTTTTTTAATGGAACTAACACTTCTGAAACTTCAAATAATATTTTCTCTGACTCAATCAAAATCAACGTTTGAACCTATTTTGTAGGATATTTATTTTTATAAGCCTTTAGAATAATTGCCAACTTAATTAGGCTTTCGAATGATCGCCTAATTTAGCAGGATTTTGCAATCCTTTTCAAGAAATTTACCAAAATTCCAAAATCCTCCACCAAAATTCCTGAATATATATTTTTCTGAGAGTTCCAACGGAACCAAAAATTTATATAGCTTAGTTTGAATGAATTTTTTTTCCCATTCAAAATAATTTGTTGGGAATCGGCTATCAATTAACCCTTAAAACTCAAAGGGTTAATGAAATAATCATAGCTCATATTGGTTGCCAATTTGCCTGAAACATGCTGCTAAAAGTGTTTATCCTGTTCTATTTCACAAATAGAATTTTATACTAAATGTTACTCAAAATTTGTTCTCTAAAATTAACTATTCTTCCTTTTTGGAAGATAAAACAAATCTGTAAAAATTAATAGAAATTATGTTTTTAATACTTTTTTCTGATATTTTTTTTACCTGAAGCGAATGTGTCAGACTGACCAAGCTTTAAAAAACAGTATAGATAGTCTGGCGCTAATAGCCCAATGGTTTATATGCCGATAAAAAAATATCAGTTTTCATCTTACCTCTTATATACGGGCTCTATAAGGGAAGCAAAGTGGTTGACATCATACATTTGCAAGAGCATTAAGATTTATAGAACTATATTTTTCAGAGTTCCTGAATAGAATGGTTTATTTTTCAGTGCCGGTATAGAAGAGGAGGCCGAATCCAGCTCTCACTACAAGGTGCAGCTGGGCACATGGCCTCTGTGGTGCTCCTGATGTCCCCCCACTACAAATCGGTCAACCACCTCCACACAATAAACCACAAGTTAGTATACTTTTTATATAGTATTTATCTAGTGATTTTTTGTTCCAATCCTCTTTGTTACTACAGGGTGTCTACTGCACAAAAAAGTCACGAAAATCATGAAAATGTCACGAAACTGAAAATAGGGCAAGAAAATCACGAAGAAGTCATAAATTTTGAAACCATGTCACAAAAATTCAGTTTTACCAGAGTCTTAACATAATCTCAGGACTTCTGCATGTTCATAATTGTCAGTGTTTTTGTACTCAATTCTATCCCCTCCACTTTCCTCTTTTTGATTCGTTTGTTGTAACATTTTTCAAATCAATTATCAATTATTTTCATATATTTTTATTTTTCTCTTTATTTGTATTCAGAGTTGTTCATGCAGACTTTAATATTAAAATGATGTACACTTTAATTTACTAAATTATGTACATTGACAATAAATATTTAGTTAGTAATATTTTTAGAAATTTTGAATTATGCTACCATTGTTCGAAATTTCTGAGGCTGCTAACTTAACTGCTTTGATTAACCTTTAAGTAGGGAGGTGGGGTGTTCTCAGCACCCCATGACTTAATTACCTCTATATTTTCAATTTAAAGATTTTCAATCCTTTTCAACTCTTTGGTACCTTCCTAAATAATAGTTGTTTTACATTGAGGTAGCATTTGCATCAGAAGTAACCTTATTTGTTTGTTTTTTGGGTCTTTTATTGGCTTGGGGTGCTCACAGCACCCCACCTCCCTACTTATGTAATAAAAATTTACAATATGATTTTTGTTTCGACCCCCGTTTGACTTTTTATGTGAAGAGAATCAAGAGGCTTTTTTAGTAAGTTTGTGAAGAGGATGGAGAAGTAGAGTTTATTGATTCGGACGAAGAGGAAAGAGATATTTCTGAAAAATCATTGTATGAAACATAAAGTGAACAGTCGGATGAAGAATCACTATATCAGGCTGAGATGAGAAGCTAGAAATAATAATATTTTATAATCTACCAAAAGGTGATTTAGACATCATTGTCAATATGTACGCCACATATCCTGTAGCTCGGCGTGTCCTCTGTCTTTTTTAGAATCCTCCACATAGCCGGCATTAACTCTCAGGCAATATATGTAGCAAATAATTCTACTACGAACTCTAGTGAGGGTCGAGTTCTTGAGAGATATTGGGTTTAAACTGATTAGACAACGGAGTGAAAAGAAAGCGACAGAATCTTAGATTTCAAAATACATCATGTGGCCAAAATGACCGGTCAAGGGAGGATGACCAGAACCAGCACCAAAAACGGAAAATAGACGTTCTGGTCGATGTGCCGTTTGCCCAAGACACACAGAAAGAAAACAACGATTTTTGGTTGTTTTTGTAAAACATTTATGCACATGAATGATATAAAACAAATTTATTGTGGAGGTTTAGAGTTATAGATATGAAGTATTTTACAGATTAAATTGGTATACTTTGCAAAAATATTTTTTTTAAATTACTTGGTTTGTCTTCTTCTATCCCTTAATAATCAATTTTAACTTGATTAAGAATTTTTCATTATTCAACAAAGCCATATTTTTCATAATTGTATAAAAACAAAATTACAAATGAAGAAAAACGATTAAAATTTTACTATTTAAAAAAATACCATATTCGAGCATTTTAATTAATTATTTGGTTATATAATATTGGTAATAGGTTTAAAAAAGTAAAATAATAAAGAAGTTGCTAATTTGAAAACCCCCTTTTTGTGGAGGGAATTTGTTTCATTGGGGTGTTGTGAGGACCCCACCTCCCTACTTACGTTAGGGTAAACCACCTCCCTACTTAAGGTTTAAGGCAGTGTCGGTTACAAATAATTTTAAGCTAAAAGTTAAGTCTTTCTCATTTTGAGTGAAATTATTTTCTTTTTAATGGGCACAAAATTTTGCATTTAAAGTCATGAAAAAGTCATGAAATTGGCTTTTACAAAAGTAGTAGACACCCTGTACTACTTACAATACTTTTATAAGAGGCATTAAAAACAATTTTTAAATATGTTTACCATATGTAAGTTGAAGGTGAGGGTGGGGAAGGCTCAATGGATTCTTGAAGTAACAGGCAGGAGTTACTCCTCAAAATTGTTTAAAACATTAACTTATATTTGTGACATGTTAGGATGGGGTTTAGGGTTTCTACCTTATACTAGACCGTGTTAAGGTCTAATTTAAGGTACCTTACATATTGTACTATTATATACCTCATTTAATGTATTTGTATTAGTATTAGTGACGTAGGAGAAGTTTCCTCCTTAGTTACCTTAAAACGGAAGCTGACCAGAAATATCGAATATACGATTTCTTGTATTTGGAATTTTCTTCAAATTGCCATAAGTACAAGTTTTTACTAAAACATTCTCCTTTACCAGGCAAAAACGGCAATTACTACGCTCACATTGAATGTGTTGAGCTCCCAAAGATGCATCTAAAGATGTCAAATTTAGATTGTAGAGTAATAAAGATAAATTAGAGAGATAAATTGAGAAACTTCTTCATTTTAACTTTGTTTTATTGACCTGGCTAAATAAGAAAATGTTTTGATGGATTGGATTCCAAGAATATTGTAATGAGATGAATATTGATTTAAAATTCTGTTAATTTGACCCAAAATGGCCCTAAGAGGTAATATTACACATTTATTCCATATTAACTCTTTAATGGGCGACTGGAAATTTTGTAACCAGGCCAGGGGGCAGACAGTTCATGTCTGGGGGAGAGGCACGCTTCTGGAACACGTTTTATTTTTTATTTTTTTAGCAGTCCTTAAATCTAATACTCAGAATTTTATTTACATTTTTGTTGAAAATATAGCGGTAAAAAAAGCAGACATTTTAATTAACACTAAATCATCAAAATTGCACTATATAGTTTTTTTTATTTATATGATAAAAAATATATATTGTGTAATAATCCATGTTAAAAAGTTTGTATTAAGAATGTTCCTTATATATAGGATAAATACTAACAGTACAAAAATGATATGCTATGCTGTAAACCAAGTACAGGAAGATATTCTAAGACAATAGCCACCATGAAAGTGAATCAAATTTCAAAATCATGAGTCACTCATGATTCTGTTGTGATGCGGCCTTTAATGAAGGGAGTTACATTGTAATAACTAACATGGAAGCTTCCGCATTGGTATTCAATCCATAATTCCCATCAAATGAATTATCTTCTTTATTGGTAATAGTAAAGTTTTAGATTAATTTATTCATTAAATTTGTATATTTGCAGGAAATAGGCTTAGCAGAGGCAGTCGCACGTGGGGGGAGCATAAGAATTACATTTGTACTTAGACTAACAGAACAGACTGAAGCTGTGTGGGAGACACTTCTTTTTGAGAAAAAGTTGTATATTCAAGTTCCAACTACTCTACTACCAGATGGTTCCAAGGAAGGGTAAGTGTTCTGGTTGTGGTCCAATATTCGTTGTTTGACAAAAAATAAATGTATGTGTAATAATCAAGATTAT
Organism: Gonocerus acuteangulatus; assembly: GCA_946811695.1. NCBI lineage: Eukaryota > Metazoa > Arthropoda > Insecta > Hemiptera > Coreidae > Gonocerus > Gonocerus acuteangulatus. The sequence continues at coordinate 25,594,124 of OX328124.1, forward strand.
CATTTTATTAGACTTTTCATCCTTCCTCCAAAAATATGGAAATTGTATTTTAACTTTAAAATGGTTTAAAGCGTGTACTACTCTGTGTTATCGTATTTGTTAGTCTTTGGGGAATTCCATATTGGTACTTCCATCATCTATTGTTTGATAACATAGTTTGCCCCTTTTGGGTATTCTGCTGATCACTTATGGGAGGTTGATAATGATGAAAGGTTGATCGATGATACGTACGGATGATTGAGGATTGTGTCATTGGATTGTTGAAGGTTGGTTTGTGTTTGGTGAAGATTATGTGGTGCTTTGTAAATGTTGGTTGGTAAAATTTTTGCGGTGCAGATTATGGAGCGGAGAGAGTAGACCTTGTTTGACAGTGGAAAATTGTCTGCCAGTCCGTTCAGGGTCACTCGCACGAGATTATGACGATCGTTGCGTCACATGATTCAACAATATTTTTGTTGGTTGAATTCATGTTTTTCAAAGTGTTACTTGATATTTTATGCTCTGTAATTTGTTTTCGGTTAGAATTTCCCAGGTTCTTTTCCTTTTTTCCTGGATTTTATACTTTTCATAGCTTAGTAGGTCAGTTTGAGGTATCCTGTGATATTTTATTCCTTCTCCAATTGCCTTTTTAGCCAACTCGTCTACTGCAATTCAATCGCTATGATATTGCAACTTTTCTACCGCTTTCTGAGATTCTTGTGATTTGCTCCTTTTTTGTTTAACACTTTTGCTGCGGCTGTCATTGTTTGGGAATACCTCAGTATCGGGTGCACTTTTTGCTTGAATTTTTCGTGTAGACATTTTTTTCACCATTTATTCTAAAAATTCATACAAAATCTTCCAGTCAGCCGATTTGAAAACGGAAAACACTGTTGGATAGTCCAAACAATACTGAAGGCAACTGTCTTTACCTGGAGCTATAAAAGTGAATCCCCTCCAATAATGAGCCTTTTGAATCTAAATGGAAAAGTAATGGAGGAGTGTCCTTCCGAAGGGACACTCTTAGGTGGGAAGGATAGCTAGTGTTCTTTCACAATGAGACCCACAGCAAAAGTGTTAAAATGATGAAATTTATTATTAGAGATCTCTTTTGCTTAGTTTTTAGCGCGGTTCCTCCCTCCCCCATAGGGAGGAACCCCGCTTATAAGGTTGATACAATGAAACAATCCGGAAGTGCCGACTAGAAAATTTTGCGTTTCAGAACCCCTAGAAACCGAAAATAACGGTGGTTCAAATTTGTATATATATATATATATATATATATGTATATATTTATTTATATATATATATTTGTCTGTTCGCTCTCTAAATAGAAGACGAATGGTCCGATTGTGATGAAATTTGGTACAAAAATCCGTCGTCTAATTTGAAAGGTCAAGTTCGTTAGCCAGCAGAATCCGCCCACTGGAAGATGGCGTTTGGGGCGAAATTCGCGCAAAAAAAATCGTAACGCTTACGTTTTTGAGTTCATAAGCTTGTAAGTACTCGTTTTATAGGCTTCTTGGGCTAGGAAAACGAATGAAACCATTTTCAAGGCGATAGCTTTAACCGTTTTCGAGAAAATTGGAAAAATAGTTTTTGAATACCGTTTTTGGTTTGGGTACTTAGAATCATGGGATTCAGTTGAAACATTTTCTGCATGTTCTACTTTCATTAAAACTAATATGTTGAAATTTTTGTTACGTTTGGAGTTTAGGAAGGGTTAGAATAAAATATTTTATTAACAGACATAAAACGTTTTGGTAACTTTGTATACTTTCATTAATATCTCGAAAATGGTTGAGAATCATTGGAAACGGAAGATGACCATTAGAAAGCTCACACTAATGCTCTTCAAAAATGGTTCTGATGAAAGTTTTGATTAGGCGATGTCAATCGGAGAAATAAGTGCTTAAAACTTTAAAGTAATTGATTCCGCTTATTCGAACTGTTCTTTTTGTCTTTGATTTTGGTACTTAGAATTATGGGATTCAGTTGAAACATTTTCTGCATGTTCGAATTGTATCAACACTAATATGTTGAAATTTTAGTTACGTTTGGAGTAAAGGAAGGGTTAGAATAAAATATTTTATTAACAGACAAGAAAAGTTTTGGTAACCTTTTATACTTTCGTTAGTATCTCGAAAACCGTTGAGAATCTTGGTAAACGGATGGTTTCCATTCGAAAGCTTACTAAATGCTCTAGAAAACAGGTTCTGAAGAAAGTTTTGATTAGGCGATGTCAAACGGAGAAATAAGTACATATAACTTAGAAGTTTGATAAACGATAATTGATTTCGGTAATTTATACGGTTCTTTTTGTCTGTTTTTATTTCTTGTTATTTTGTTATTGCTTCTAGGAGGAGGATGTATTTCTCAATAAAACAGGGGAATAAATACAAATTCTTTGAACCTGTAACAGAACTGAAAACGTAAATATTCTCTGTGTAGAGTCAGTCCGGGTCGAGGTAGTAGGCCGGTTCAGGTAGGCTGGTATTGCACTTCATAAATCAAGATTCATTGTTCTCATCAAGCATTCTAGGACAGCTGACAGTTACCTTTACCTGTAGGAAGTCATGCAGCCAAATTCTGTACTAGAAATATAATTATATTTTGTGGTTGAATGTGGCCGTAGTTCAATAAAAAATAACACTACTTTCTCATTTTCATGTACAATTTTATTTTGTTTAATTGCATTTAAAAGTAAAATGGATATGTTTGCACTGCAAGTTAAGTAAATTAGAAATATATTCGTAGAAGAGTCTTCGTAGACCGAAACTTGGGACGGCAGAAAGAGTAATTTCTGCTTAGGATAGTTTCATCCCTAGCCGAAAGTCATGTTTTTTTTTTTTGTTTTTTTTTTTTTTCATATTTGTTTACATTAGGAATGATGCAAACAAAGTAATAACTGTTTCTATTCTAAGTCTACAAAATAACACTAGGGATATGAATGGAACCGCGCTAAGATGACGCAGTTCCTGCGAGTCGGACTTTTTACTTTCATAACTACAAAAAAAAATTTACTGGTGTTAATGACCACAAAGGATGACATACCTTAAAAACAAGCAATAAAAAAAATTGTTGAGGAGTCAACAGTGTTCTTCTTCTGCCTGAAATCACAATATTTCAGCACTAGGATTTGAGCATTTACTTTTATCTTAATTTAATTTCTGAGCATGTTTTCTACATTCAATGTTACATTTAGTTCAATGACTACTTTTGTTATTATTATCTGTTGTTACTATTATTTTATAGGTTTGTCACTTTGCTTGAATACGCCGAGGAAGAGCTGCATTGCACTGACATCATTGTATGTTTAAAGAAAGATAGGAGTGACAGACGTAAGTTAAAACTACTTAATCTTTATTAATTATGTAAAAAAAATTAATTTTATATAAGTGTAAAATTTATATTTGCAAAAGTTGTGTATGATTTCATTCATAGTATGGGTTGACCCTTTAGGAAAAATGTTATAATTAGCTCCAAGAAAAAAAGTGTTTTAAATACTTCTATCATCAAATAAAGTTCTGCATGAAAAAAGCACCATAAACTCTTTTATTTATTTATTTAAATTTTAACGTCCATTTGTTATTAACTACGAATTTTAGGACGGGTTATCTATAGGTTACCACCCTTTTCTAGCCAGGATAGGGGTGAAGCCTTTTCTTTTTCTTTTCGAAAGAAAAGCCACCGCCCCTAGTGGGAATCGAACCCACGACCTTTGGCACGGAGTGTTGAGAGCTCACGCCTTATCCCTCACGGCTACCGGGTCTCCATATATAAACTCTTTTAATAGGCACTGAAGTTCTTTTAATAAGTATAAAAAATAAATAAGATATTTTATTTATTTAATTATATTCAGTGAGTAACATATACTTAACAAATTATTTTATCTTTTTTTTTTTATTAGTACTTACCACTATTGTAGGTTTAACCTAGCTGTAGCTTCTTTATTTTTTTTAAAAAATTCTAATATTTATTTCTATATTTTTTTAAACCTTCGAAACTTATCAGAGATTATATAAGTTGTTATTGTTTTTTAATCAAAATTGTTTTTTATTGAAGGAATTTGTTCTTATCTCTTTATGTATAAATGATTACTGTTCTAAAATGATTTATTTTCATTTATCATTGTTAGTTGAAAAATGTGCTTAATTATTAAATTTAGAAACTAATAAACCTAGGTACCATATCAAAGTTGATAAGTTCCTTCTTCAAAGATGCTTTCGTCTTGTTGAGCAATTGCTTGTATCCTGCACATTTCAATAATGATTTTTTATACTTTTTTGCCCATTCTATATCATTAAATTCAGTTAACATTTTTTTAATTATTGTTTGACATTCTTTCTAATAATAAGGCACTTTTAAATTGATGGACACAGGGAATATATTCATAAGTGGGAAGATGGGCAAAATAAGTTAAGTTGCACTATGCATTTCTTGTAAGATGGTTAGTGTAAAGAAGTTGCTAACTCACAGCCTTGATCTTTCCCGACTTATAAAGTTGTGTGTTTTTGGAATCTTGTAAAATCGAATGTTTTCTCTGTTTAAATCTCTTTTAACCCATTCGTGACAACAGACTTTCATGCCCTGTCGACTGATAGCCACTTTTGTGACAAAGCTATATCTAGAGGTAAGTTGTGTAAGCTCTAGGCATTCTTGTATCCTCTAAAATTCATTAAACATGCAGCCGGGGCCTTGGAATGGGGGGTTTCCCTCTGGTACGCTGTCCCTTTGCATAATTCAGGGCCCTTATTTAAGGGATCTTATTTTGCTATACCTTTTGATGATACATAGAGATCATCTTCTCTAGATAGTATACCAATGCCAAGATACATGACAATATTATTTAAATAAAAAAAGAAAGGAATTTCAAAACTTCTTAAAAAAAAAAAAAAAAAAAAAAAAAAAAAAAAACGATTCAAGCCTGCTGTTGACTAAGAAATAACAAAAGCATTTTATGAGACATGACAAGAGATGGGTAAAGGTGGCTCAGCTATTTTAATGCTGTCTTGTGAAACCAAGAGGTTGAAACGGGCTCTGCTCCACGGCTATCTAAGGTCGTGCGGGTTGCCGTATTGAAAGGGTTAAAGAGCTCTCTGAAAAGTTGAAATTTTGAATATTACCAAGTGATTCTCTGTGACCATCGAAACGTTCCAGGATAAACTGAAAGTAAAAACTTTCAGGTCAAATGTAATGGACACTTAAAACTTCTATTGCAAATTAATTAAACATATTTGTTCGGAGGCCCGGTGAGTGTAAAGGTATAAACACTTAACACTCCATGCTAAGGGTCAAGAGTTTGATTCCCGCTTGAGGTGGTGGCATTTCTTTCCAAAAAAAAGGAAAGGCATCAGCCCTATCCTGGCTATAAAAGGGAGGTAACCTATAGATAACCCGCCCTAAAATTCTTAGTTAATAATAAACATATTTGAAATGATAACCTTAATACTTTATTAAACATCAATAATTGCTCTATATGTTGAAATAATTGCTCTATATCTAGAAATGTACAAAGATATTTTCAAATTAACTATTGTATATCATCACAAGAAAGAAATCCAAACACTTAATTTTTAATCATTTTTCTAACCCCTTGACTCTACAATGTTTTTTTCTTTCTTTGTTTCAGAGCAACTAGTGAGGACATTCATGTTTCTTGGCTTTACTGTCTTACCCCCCGGGCACTCTCTCATTCCTAATCAACTGGATACTCTCAACTTATATATGAGATATTCCATTGAGTAGTCAGCACATTATGTTTAAATCTTATAAATCTTGCTTAATTAATATATAGCCTTTTATTCAAGGTTTTCTTGTGGTTTATTGATTTTGGAGTGAATAAAATAATTGTAAAATAAAAATAAATAATGAGTTGAAAAAATATATATACGTTGACTGATTTGCAGTTGGTTTGTAGTACCTTTTATCTGTGTATTCTTCTATTTCTTAATTATACATGTCTTATATATTCATATATTAATCACAAATACATTTTTCCATGTTATTATATCCATTCCATACTTTTTTAAGTTTATTGTTTTTGAATTCCTTGCCTCTTATTAGTATAAAATAATGAACATCTATATTTTATTAATTTACATTTGTCAATTCTGACAATATCGTTAAGTATTATGTAAGTAGTTAGGATTTGTGATTTGTTATTTTCTTTATTGACAAATATGAGAGAATTTTTTTGAGATGTATGACTAAATACCTACCAGCTCTGTTTATTTAGTTTATGACATTGTATTGTCTTCTGGTGTTAGATGTCTCAGATTAAAAATCCTTAAAATTCACTTCTTTTTAAAAATGACCTTCCTTTTAAAAATGATTTTTCCTTACTTTCTTTTAAATTTTGATCATATATTTTACCATTCAATTTTCATTTATTTATTTATCCTAAATAATAGTTAAAGAGTTAATAATAAAGTCTTAAAAGATTTTATATTTAACACATTAGCCAACAGCCATAGCCAAGTTGAATGCACCGGTTCCCATTGATCACTGAAGTTAAGGAACAGATGTGGCCAGTACCTGAATGGGTGATCGACCACGTGCTGTTGACATTATAAAAGGGTGGCAACCTGTAGACAGCGCGGCATTAATAGCCTAAGTGTTGATAAGACGTTCAACACGCACAAAAAAAAATTAACACATTAGTTCCTGCTGATATATTTCATTGGCACATTAATGAACACATTTTCAAACAACATTCTCCAACAAATGCTAGGAAATTCTCTTCACAACAAACTACAGAAACCAATTGTGTTTTTATACTTCATCCTAAGATTACATTGCATTAGTGATGTAGTGTCACTGTCTACATTTTCTGTTAAAAAGTTTTCAATCACCATTTTCTTATATTGGGCATTCGGTGAGATGACGGCAGGCTAAACAATTTTTTTTATTTTTTTTTTTATAATATGTAGTCAAATATCTCAGAGTAGGTATAATATCTATGGAACATTGTCTCACCAACTGCTAAAACTCAAATAGAGCCTTTCAGAAGTACCTAAACTATGCAAATGGGCCAGATAGCAGAGAGAACCCCCATCATGAAAGTGGCTATCAGGCAATCGGCGCATGCCAGCCTGTTGTCATGAGAGTGCCTATCAGTCTTGAATGGGTTAGCTATGTGTCTACTGCACAAAAAAGTCACGAAATTCAAAATAGGGGACGAAAATCACGAAAAAGTCATGAATTTAGAAACCAAGTCACGAAATTTCAGTTCATACCGGAGTGTAACGTAACCCCGGTAATTTGGCGCATTCGTAAGTGTCGCCGTTTTTGTATGCATTTATAAATCAATTATTCGTTTTTTAAATATATGCAAACTTAAATATTGAAATTCTATACACAGGGCCAATTTGAAGCCAATAGTTAAGGCTTTTTCATTTTGATTGAAATTATTTTCTTTTTAATGAGCATGAAATTTGCTTTTCAAATCATGAAAAAGTCCCAAAATTGGCTTTCACAAAAGTAGTAAACACCCTGGTTAATACAAAAACATAATTTGAAGGGCACTGAAGACATAGATGAAATATTGAGAACGCCTCACTCTTTCATTAAAAAGAAAACAGAAGATGGTATTACAGTAATGATAATAGAACAATTGAGGCGTCGCAGATTCAAAGGGCGAGCTCAACAAGAGGTAGTCTGAGGAAAATGCTTTTGAATATTTTTTCCATAAGGGCGAGGTCCACTAGAGTGTATTCGAAACATTTATTCATTTTGGGACACTCATTTTGTGTTTATTAATATACATTAATAAACAAATTATATAGTAATTTTTGTGTGAACTTGATGTTGAGTTCGCACTTAGTATTCGCAATGCCTCAATTGTGCGAATCTATTCCTAATGCAAGGCATCACCTTTTCAATAAGTAAATTTATTCTTTGAAGATATGAAATGTCACTCTGAACTTTAAATCTGAAAGAGATCCTAAAAATGTATTTTCATAAGCAGTTTTGTTTTTGTTGGACTTAAGTCATTAGCACCTTTTTCTTACTTACTTTAACAAAGGATCAACTAGTATCCTCCAATCATAGCAGCCTTTCAGTCTGAATTAATCTTTAACTGCCTTATTTATTTACAATTACTCATCAATACTAGACTCACTCAAGTAAATTGTTACAGAAAATATTAATTAACCAGAAACATTTTTTCTTAAAAAAAAATTGTTATGCCAGTATGGTATCATTAAAGGTCCTTTTACTACAGATGCTGCAATGGTGATAAAGAATTGTTTTTGAGATTAGATGTTATTATCTGGACAGGAAGAAGTGACTTTGATCTATTTAAAATTTAAAGGTGTATTAAATTTTGCTTTGCCAGCTATTTATGATGTGTAAATATTTATTTATACAGCTTCCATCATCTTGAATGTGTAATCGTAAGTTTATAAAATTAACCAACGCCTCAGGGCTCAACTCGCTGTCCTGTTTTTTGGAATATTCTTTAAAACATACTCTTAAATTCTGATTTACCTGAAGAAACATTGGATTTGCAGATCTTATATGTCTTGAATTATATGGCAAAGGAACATGTGCAAATGAATCTATGAGGAGTTTTGATCAAACAGCGAACATAATAAAACTTCCATTAACAAATTCGCTGCTGGCTCCGTAGAATATTTGGAGCGCCATGGGTGCCGGCTCAATGGTGTATATGGAGCTACCCTCCCTGTATCCAAACAAGTCTCGACACTGTGGCACAGGAGGCTTGTCCCTCCTACTGGCAACTCAGTATAACCCTCACCCTGTACCATGAGAGGTTTACTAACCCACTCCCTGAAGATTATAATACAGTGGTAACTGCTTTGCAAACAATTGAAAACATAAAAATGGACTTTGTAAAAGTACGTCTTTTGGACCATGAATTGAAAATTGTGTCAAGATAGTTCTGAGACAGGCCTTAAAGCCCACAATAATGGCTGCTTCCGATGTGGGGATAATTCACACTTCCAAGCAAAATGTCCTAAAAATGTCAGGGGACATGGATCTAGCAGATGGAGGTCCAACTCTCATAATAGAACCAGGAGGAACTGGGGTGGCAATTATCTTTCAAAACAGAATTCTGGAGAAAATCCAATACATAAGAATAGTCATGCACAAAGTGCGAGTGAAATTGATTTATTGACAACTGAAACTTGTAATTCAAGCATGATCTTTGAAGAAAAATCTTTTATCTATGACAGTGGCGCTTCAAATCATTTTGTCAAGGGAGAATTGAAATGTTTCATTAAGAACATCACGAAATTAGAAACCACAGTGAAAATTGTTCAAGCGGATGGCCGGATTTTGACGGCAAATGAAAAGGGTGAGTTGAGTTTTTATGGTAAAAATAAAAAAATTAGAATCGAGGCATTGATTGTACCAGGAATGAAACAGAATTTGCTTTCTTCATCAAAAATTGTTAGCCATGGGGCAAAAATAATTACAGATAAATCAGGCACTACAGTTTATATTAAAAATAATCCAGTTTTGTTTTTCAAACCCCATAATGGTCTTTATTATTTTGAAACAGACAAATTTAATTAACAGTGCTTAGTAACTATTGATAAAGGGGAGTTCTGGCATAAAAGAATGGGTCATATTTCAAATGATGGACTCTCGTAATTGAGTTTACCTATACCAAGCAAATTATGTACCCTGAGAGGTTTATTAACCCACACAACAATTCTGCCATGCCTGTTCCATAGTATATACAGAATTTGAAAAAAAAAACTAATATTTTGGGGATATTATTATACATAAACTTTTTTAATAGATTTTCTGGTGAATTTATCAAAAATACATAAGAATTAAAAAAAAAACAAATAAAGTCACACATGAGGGCAGATTCAAGTAAGGCGGGTGGCAGCGAATTTGTTAAATATTGAAATAATGAAGTCTTAATGAGATGCACTTTACAAGGGAAGTGAGATTCAGACATGGAGAGTTTCTCAAAATCTCTCTGAAATCTAATACTTACGAGTGGCTAGTGGTGAGAACCTATTTGTTCTTTCTAGATAACATATGGACTAGAATTATTGAATAAGATTCCTGTATTTGCAAAAATAAATTGTGTTTTAGACACTTTTGATTAACTAATACCTACCAATACGTAGTGGTTCCAATAGGCAATGTTTTATGGATTTCCAGTTTGTTCTGAAGGATTAAAAAAGGAATAGTATAGAAAGAAGCTGATTCAAGGTCAAAGGCTAATAGCAATTTGAATTTCAAAGAGCAGAGGAAAAGTTTCCTATGAGACAGCGTCTGGATGGTGGAAGGATTAGCCCCATGTGCTCGTCATTTTTTATTTATTTTTTCCTTTTAGGTGCATTGACTACTGCGGTCATTAGCACCAGTGGGCTGGCAATAATATTAACTTTTAATGATGTGACCAGAAATAGTTTTAGTAACAAGCTCCTCGTAAAGCACATAGAACAGGAAATCAATGATTTGGATCTGAATTAATTATGTATTTTTATTACTGATCTCCCACCAAGTGAATTAATACAATTAAGTTGTTTTCTATTTAAATAAACTTTTTTGGGCAAAATGTATATTTCCATTGTTTTTTTTTTTATGCCTTAATTAACCTATGCACTACCCAAAAATTAGATTCTATTAATAATTAGTATAAATAAAGAAAATATAGTTTTCGGTATTATGTAAACATTTTGTATGTTTAATAAAAATTCGACAAATATGCTTATCTTGTACTACTGTGGGCAGAGCAAGTAGGTAAATAAATGAAAATAAAAAAAAAAAATTGTATTTTATTCACTGTATATGTCTCAAAAAGGGAACATTATTTTGTTAAAAACAACTGTCACTAATTATGAGTGGAATGTACACAGTATAGGACCAAACATTTTTAAAAAACAAAACAACAAAATCTTATGATCCAAGGCTGAATGGACCTTAAGTCGGGTGGAGATTGAATCAAGATTATTGTTTTTAGCGCGGTTCCTCCCTCCCCCATAGGGAGGAACCCCGCTTATAAGGTTGATACAATGAAACAATCCGGAAGTGCCGACTAGAAAATTTTGCGTTTCAGAACCCCTAGAGACCGAAAATGATGGTGGTTCAAATATGTATATATATATATATATATATATATATATATATATGTATATATTTATATATATATATATATATGTATATATTTATATATATATATGTATATATTTATATATATATATATATATATATATTTGTCTGTTCGCTCTCTAGGTCGAAGACGAATGGTCCGATTTTGATGAAATTTGGTACAAAAATCCGTCGTCCAATTTGAAAGGTCAAGTTCGTTAACCAGCGAAATCCACCTACCGGAAGATGGTGTTTGGGGCGAAATTCGAGCAAAAAAATCGTAACGCTTACGTTTTTGAGTTCATAAGCTTCTAAGTACTCGTTTTATATGATTCCTGGGCTAGGAAAACGAATGAAACCATTTTCAAGGCGATAGCTTTAACCTTTTTCGAGAAAATTGGAAAAATATTTTTTGAATACCATTTTTGGTTTGGGTACTTAGAATCATGGGATTCAGTTCAAACATTTTCTGCATGTTCTACTTTCATCAAAGCTAATATGTTGAAATTTTGGTTACGTTTGGAGTTATGGAAGGGTTAGAATAAAATATTTTATTAACAGACATAAAAAGTTTTAGTAACTTTGTTTAGTTTCCTTAATATCTCGAAAAAGGTTGAGAATCTTGGTAATCGGAAGAATACCATTAGAAGGCTTATTAAATGCTCTAAAAAAAAGGTTCTAATGAAAGTTTTGATTAGGCGATGTCAATCGGAGAAATAAGAGCTTAAAACTTTAAAGTAATTGATTTCGCTTATTCGAACTGTTCTTTTTGTCTGTTTTTTATTCCTTGTTATTTTTTAATTGCTTATTGTTGGATAATGTATTTGAAAATAAAACAGGTTAAGAAAAATAAGAAAAACAATTTAATGTTAGAGATATGGATTTCCAAGATATATAGCTTTTCAACTGCCTAGCGTCCTTCCTAGGGAGGGTTCTTTGTCTTTGATTTTGGTACTTAGAATTATGGGATACAGTTGAAACATTTTCTGCATGTTCGAGTTTCATCAACACTAATATGTTGAAATTTTTGTTACGTTTAGAGTAAAGGAAGGGTTAGAATAAAATATTTTATTAACAGACAAAAAAAGTTTTTATAACTTTGTATAATTTCGTTAGTATCTCGAAAACCGTTGACAATCTTGTGAAGCGGAAGATTACCATTCGGAAGCTTACTAAATGCTCTACAAAAAAGGTTCTGAAGAAAGTTTTAATTAGGCGATGTCAATCGGAGAAAAAAGTGCTTAAAGCTTTAAATTAATTGATTTCGTTTATTCCAATGGTTCTTTTTGACTGTTTTATTTCTTGTTATTTTTTAATTGCTTATAGTTGGATAATGTATTTGACAATAAAACTGGTTATGTAAAATAACAAAAACAATTTATTGTTAGAAATATAGATTTCCAAGATTCCAAGACCTTGTCACTAGCGGGTCTGTTTCTACTGTAGCCGACCCTTCCAGGTAAGATTGTAAATCATGACCTTTCAAGACTTAACTACTCACAAGAATGGCGTTAGTGACCTTAAGGGTTGACACGCCATTATAATAATTAATTTAAAAAAAAGACTGGTGGAACCAAAACAATAACTGCTTCTATTTTAATCTTTCAAAATTAGACTAGGGATATGGACGGAACCGCGCTAAGATGATGCAGTCCTGCGAGACGGACTTTTAACTTATATAACTTGATGAGGAAATTTAAAAAAAAATATGACAGGTCAATCTTGACATTTTTTTTTTTCTTATTTTTTATGATATTATACACACTCCAATCATCTTACATTATGGGAATTTATTTTTTGCATGCTCTATAATATCGATATTATATGCATTTTTGCTTGTACAATTATCCTTATAAGGTAGTTTCCTTATAAGATTAAAAGAGAATAAGAAAGTAAATAAAAATATACACAAAACAAAATCAAGAAGATACAATGAATCCAATTAAAATAATTACAAGTAAAGATAATTACATTGAAATCGTTAATACTTCATTTTATTTTAATGTTATGAGTAAGAGTTACAAGAAAAGAAAGATAATCATACAAAATAATAATGAAGTGTGATAAAAGTTAAAAACTTAGTAAGTATTTAATATAATCAGAATAATGTTCAAATAATAACTCTAGTTTTAAAGTACGCCATACTGGATCTTTCATATCATCCCTACTATTTCAAACTACAGAATATGTAAATCTTGTTTTTCAGATTCGAGACTTGCTCTTTGATTGTGGACGATACGGCTTGTCGTAAATTGTCACAATTCTAACCCATTTACAATAGCCTTTAATACCTTAAATAAAGTATCGTTTAAGACCATTTTTTCAATATATTACTTGGTCAATGGATAAAATATGTTCGTTCTCTAGTTTGCTCCGATTTGTATATTCGATAGCTGATGTCTTCTGTAATTAAATATTATCAGTTTATGACAATGTGTTCAATGTTGTGCACAGCTCTGTTATCGCAGTTACATGTAATTTTGTCTGTCAGTCCAATTTTTTTTTTTTTTTTTTTTTTTTTTTTTTTTTCTTTTTTTTTTTTTTTAACGGCGCATCGACATCTAGGGCATTAGTGCCGACATCCAGGGTGCAATGAGGAATTTTCCAAAAAATTCCTGCTGCCGGTGGGGCTCGAACCCACCATCTCCCGCTAATGAATCTAAGGCGCTAGCCCCTAGACCACGGGGAGACCCCTTCAGTCCAAATATGTGTAAGTATTATTATGCTGTATTGTTACAACCTTGTAGTGGGATAATTAAATGTTTATAGTTTTTTAATGGCTCTTTGTTGTTCTTTCTGCGAGTTAGTCCACGCTTTGTACCATCTAGTTAGTGATTCCTGTATATTTTATTGTCCATAATGATGAGTAGATAAATGTAGTTGGTAGCAGTGTTGGGCATTATTCGAATAAAGTATTATTCGAATGATTATTCAAATAAATTTTTAGTGAATGATGAATAATTCACTGAGTTATCTTATTCACATGGTACATCATGAATGATTCTCATAATTATTCGTTATTCATTATTCGTTATTATTTATTTCTAGTTGGTCCACAGATTAATCCTACTCAAACACACATATATATACTTATTTCCGGCTGCCAACATCATAATAAAGCTATCATTATTCACTAAAATATGTTTCTTCTGATTGATCATTCGAATAATTTGTGAATAAAACATAAACTTCATTCACAGAATAACGAATAATGAATAAAAATAATTATTCTTCATTCATGAATCTACTATATATTTGCCAAATACCACTCACTCACTGACCTATCATCGCCCAGCTCAAACCGCTCTACAGAAAAATTTGAAATTTTGCATGGACGCTCTCTATAGAACGTAGACGCTCGCTATGAAAGGATTTTTTGATATTCGAATTTTTAAGTATTTTTAGAGGGGTTTAAAGTTTTCGTTGGTTGCTAGGACGATAAAGAACAGCTGTTACCGTACATTATCTATTTCATAGTATTATTTTTAATTGAGGTTAATTTCAACTATGATGGCAGTCCTTGAATTACTGGGGTATGGAATACTATCAACTTGGAATAGTTTTAGGCAAATAAAACGCTATTACAACTAAAATGAAATAATCTTTGGAATGAAAAAGGAATGGATCAAACCAATTTTGCTTATAAAAGAAATGATCTTATTTAATTTATTTTTAAGGTTTTTAAGACACATTTTTACCATCAAATCAAAATTTCAGGGGGGGGGGGCTGCACATCCCTCAGTTATATACGCCCACGCTGGTAACCTATAGATAACGGGTTATCTCTACGTTATCTGTTTTTTGATACTGGTGCGGAGCATCCCAATGTCAAGAAACATTATACTTTGATTACCTATAAACTGATGACTAACTTATTGTATGACGGGAACCATGCTATAATAAACTGCACAAAATTAAGTAGGAGTGTTAATTTTGATGATACATTATTTAACGCAATAAAATAACTACTTATCTGCCGTGACGAAGCACGGGCATTCAGCTAGTAAAATAATACATTTATTCATTAATCTTTATTCATCATTCTGAATAATTTTTGCCCAACACTGGTTGGCAGTAATTCTTCTGTTTATGCTTTGACAAATTGAATTTCTTCTTGCTTGCTTTTTTAATTTATTACATATCCCCCTATTACTGTCTTCTTCTGAACATAAAATAGAAGTTTGCAATTCTTAATCATTATTAAATGAAAACTGAATTATGGAAACCACCATTTAAACATTGTGCTCCATAATGAAAAATAAATTGATGGCATTGATTAAGGAAATTTGAGAATCCATCAGCACAAGACCCTGCAGACTCTTGCAAATTAAGTTATTAGTTTATTACCACTTTGCAACTCTCTTGATAAACATATAAACATGGCTTCCTTCAACAGGCATGCCTCATCTCCTTACAAATCCCTTAACCTTCTAAGTGCGCGAAGCCACTAAAGTGGCTTGAGCTTGACAGAACCATTGGTATGCTGAACCGTTTTTTTCCGGCTCGAGTTTGCCATGCCCAGGTGCGCAAAGCCCCTACTGTGGTTTTGATCGTTTTCCGTCTGAATTCGCCAAATCACAATAATGGTTCTGTTGAGAGATAAGCCAATAAATTCATTTTAGTTTTGTAGATTCTAAAAAAGTCCGACTCGCAGGAATTGCGTCATCTTAGCGCGCTTCCCATCTTATCCCTAATGCTATTTGGAAAGCTGATAATAGAAAAAGTTTTGATTTTTCATGAAAAATGTAAAATGGAACCTCAAAGAGATTTTAGGCGCCACAACAAGAATCTGATAATATTATAAACGGAAATCATGGGCGTATATAGGAAATCATTTCGGAGGGGGCTGGGAAAATTTCGGGGGGGGGGGGCTGAGACCATTTCCGGTGTATGAAATACTAACAATTTAGATCTTGGAAGAGTTTTAGCCAACTAAAAAGCTATTACACTTAAAATAGAATATTTTTTATGAACTAAATGATCTTATTTAATTTATTTTTAAGGGTTTTATAAAATTTTTACCGATCTAATCAAAATTTCGGGGGGGGGGGGCTGCAGCCCCCTCAGCCCCCCCCCCTTATATACGCCCATGACGGAAATTACTCCCTCCACCGCGCTCAAGGAAAACGCATTTTCTTACCTTGTTTTACTAAAATACTCATTTTACCGTTTTATGAAATTAAAAACTAAGGCCAACAGACGCAAAAATATTGATGTCGAAGATTTAAGCACTTTTTTCTCAGATTGACATCGTCGATAATTACTTTAGAACCTCTTGTGTAGAGAATTTTGTAAGCTTTCGAATGGTCACGTTCCTCTTACCGCGATTTCGAAATCGCTTTCGAGATATTTTAGAAAATATACCAAGATCTGAAAACCTTTTCATTCCTATTAATAAAATTTTGTTGGTACTTACGTACTAGTTGCACCGATCTCGAGAACTGGCTCCCAGTCAGTGATCCGGATCAGGCAATATGGCGACCTGTTATTCATACCACTTATGGCACCAAGACCATATATTAATATTATCAACGAGTTGGATTAAATAGAGTTTCGATATATCCTGTAGCGAGCTAGATTACATAACATTAGCAATTATGTTAATGTAATAATTGCTATGCGTTTCCGGTCGGTACGTTCGCTCAAGGTTGTGAAACTGTAGTTAAACCAACTCGTTGGTAATGTAGATCACTGGTTTATATCGAAACTGTAGTTACAACTTTCTTGGTGTAAAATATTGCGTTGCTGCAAAAATGCAATTACATCTTTTTCGGTTGTTGGTAAATTCCAAAGACTCATTTTGACCGTGGAGAGAACAGCACAAAGGACACTAATTGACTCTAAAAACCAACAACACTCACAACTCACTGAAACATTAAATTTTAAAGGATACGAATTTAAGAGCAAGGCACACAAAACAAGGAAGACTAGAGCGGAAAAGAGAACAACCAATGAAATTGCTCAAAAGATCAACCAATAGAAATGCTAGTAGTTCTCTTTTCCGCTCTTATAATGGAGATAACCTCATAATAACCTGTCATTTCTTGAACCGGATCACTGGGCGTGAGGTTGAACGGGAGCCGGTTCTCGAGATCGGTGAACTAGTACGTAAGTACCATTTTGTTTTTCAACTACTTCCTTACCTCCAAACGCAAAGAAAATTATAATATCTTAAATTAGATGAATATCAGACATCTGAAACAAGTTTCAACTGAATTAATCGTTTCTAAATACCTAAACTGAAAATCCAGTTTCTAACACCGAGGATAGACCTAGCATCATCCGCTACCTAACCTGGTGTCAGACAACCTCAGCCCTCTTCCTGTCTTCGGAAAGGACGAGATCTTCTTCTTCTGGTCAGTGAGGCGTTTTTTCGGAAAGTCACTGTCTTCCATTCTGGCAACATGTCAAGCCCACCTCAGTCGGCTTCGTTAGCTGGACTATGTTTGGCTGCCAGTTCATGCCGTAGAGCTTCTGGCTAGCAACCTCCATTCTCCAGCCACTTGCATGCATGTCCGCCACGTCTCAGAGCCGGGCTCAGGGCCCGATTACAGGTATGATCACGGGCCCCCAATAAATGTTGATAAACCCTCCCCTTTTCCCAAACTGAAATCATAATTCCCTCACTTAATGGTTAAAATGTCTAATAAATTTATAATAATCTGCAATGTACAGTTGCACTAAAAATATAATATAATATGTTCTCAAAATCATCATTAAGAAAATCCACAAAATTAAAAAGTTAAGTACTTTTTCATAGGCAGGGCCTCCGAGAGAAATTAAGGGCCCTGTCCGGTTCCACGGGAAGAGTGGAAAATTTACGCATTCTCTACGTCTAAGGCACATTGGCACTTCTTATAGCTACAAATTTATGGACTGAGAATATTTAAAAGCTAGTTTATAAATTAGAAATGAAGAATTTAGTAAGTTATCCATTTGTTATTGTTTTCCACGTTGGAGTAACCCTCCATCGTGGGAGTTTATTTAAAAGTAGGTACGTGTGCCATCCTTTCTGGGTACTGCACGTATTTTGATTATGTACAAGTATGTGTTAGGCATTTAACTTTATCCTGAGGGGGCTCCAGCCCCCCTCCCGAAATCGGTAAAAAATGGGCATAAAAACCTTTAAAATAAATTAAATAAGATCAAAAATATTTTTTTGGGGCGTAATAGCGTTTAATTATTTCAAGTTCTAGATTATTAGTATTCCATACCCCCTAAATGCTTTCAGCCCCCCCCCCGAAATTCGTCCCCCCCCAATTATTTTCTATATACGTTAGTGTTATATTCGTGTTTAGTCGGCGAATGTCGAAAACAATCAAAGTAAAAAATCTCGCTTTTCATTGAGACTTTTTTTTTTTTTTTTTTTGTTTATCATTATACAAACTAATAAGAAGGCATTTTAACTCAAAATATTATTTGGAATAAATATTCTTAGCTTTACCAATAATATCAGAAAGTATAACATGGGAACGAGCTAAGATGATGCAGTTCCTGGAAGGCTGACGTTTTGATTGATAAAGTAAGCTCCCTTTGAGGAACATGTTTAAGAGAGGTCATGTCTGTCCAAGGCAGTTCAGTTTATTGACACAATTGTATGATTATATAACACTTCTGCGCTTCGATTACGTAACAAGATCATTCTCGCAGTTTGGCGTTCGGAGAACAAACAGCAATTTTAGAAGTACGAGTAATTGTGAAGGAGAATGTATTGAGAACGGTGAAAACTTCCAATCTCTTTGTTGATAAGAAAAAGATTGTCCTTGGAAGGAATTTCTTCCTCTTTTATTAGATCAAAAGATATTCAGCCCACATGTTGTGGTCGCTACATAGCTCGTTGGTCCCATTTCTCCGTTAGAGCATAAATTAATATTCCACTTTTTTTGTAACCAATGCTAAAATCTAGGAATCTGCACTTAACTATTTTTATCATTCATGAATTATTTAGTAGAATATTCAATGAATGAAGCAATTATTTAGTATACCTTGTAAGAAGTGGATATTTACTTCAATACCTTTTAATCGGGGTTTCATTTATTACGGAATTAGCTAAACACCCGTGCTTTGTCAAGGCAGATTAGTAGTCATTTCATTGCGTGAAATAACATCATCAAACTTAACGCTACTATATAATTTTGTGCCGTTTATTTTAGCACGGTTCCAGTCATACTATATGTCATTCATCAATTGATAAGCAATCAAAGTATAATGTTTCTTGGCACTTGGGCGCTACGGACCAGTGTCAACAAACAGATAACCCGTTATCTATAGGTTACCAGTAACAGGAGTTTAACCAGTACATATTAAAATTCATTGTCAGTAATAAATCTACGTTAAAATGTATGTTTCCAAGATGTCATTTGGAAACACCCATTATATTCGCGAGCATTACCAAGACGTGTTCTTCGTTCTTCTTGAGATTTTATGGGTCATTTTTGTCTGTTTTAATTTTTCATGAAATATTAACTGTTTCTATTCTAAGCTTTCCTAATGCAAGTAGGGACAAGAACGAAAACGCGCAAAGATGACTTAGTTCCAATTTGTGTACCAAATTTCATCAAAATTGGACTATTCTTGAGCCTATGAGAGATCGAACAGACAAATGTATATACATACATACAGCATTGAACCAATGGTTATTTTCGAGGTCTCTAGGTTCTGAACCGCTACATTTTCTAGTCGGCACTTTTGGATTGTGTCATAGGGTCAACCTCATAAACGCGGTTCCTCCCTATGGAGGGAGGGAGGAACCGCGCTAAAAGGTTGAGAGACGCTGCTATGAGCTCATATGAAACGCATAATTACTACGTGTTTCTTAATGTTTCTTCACCGAACATATCTAAGGTATGTTTTACATTTTTCAAGAAAGGATTATTTTACCATGGAGGGTTTCTATGGACGAAAAGTAAATCTTTCGGTTTTAGTTCATTCAGTGGGAAGAATACTGGAGTATTTCACAAGGAGTCCAAGGATAGGTCGGACACGTGTCAGGCAAGGAGACGACCGACTTCTTTCAAGGTAGAAATAGGGTCCGTAAAAAAGGTTGAGAGGAGGAGAGATGGTTTGGATATGTTTTCTTATTGTAATCAACTATTATATGTAACACCATAACACCCACTTAGTTTGATAAGATGTGACCAAGAAGGACAACCAGTCAATAACATAATTCTTGTCCACTAATACTCCTCAGTCCCATAGGAAATCTAGAGTAAACTTTACACCTATCCTAGACCTTCAGGTCCATTATACGCACACATTTATTCAGCTCCATCTTTGTTATCACCCCACTTTATGTATTATGGTATACAACTAACAGCTATTGCTGAACTGGATTTCCAGCTGAACTAGGAAGAGGATCTTCTAAAACTAATTCGAATATATCGGGCTAGAGGCATTGAAATGCAAAGCTGAAATCCCTCCCTAACACTGCCCACGTCCTCAAAAGGAGACATGAGTCACGGATGAAGTCTCACAGATGGTCTATAAGTCCATCTCAAGAGATTTAAAAAAAAAATGAGTTGACGTAGGCCAGGGACAAGGTAATAAAATGTCCGTCACGCAGGAGCTGCACTAGTAAGAACATTTCTCAGACAGATATGTATGCTACATTCCTGAATAATTTGCTTGAATTAACCTATACACATACATATAAAATAATTATGAATATTTAAATGCTTACGTCCATTTATACATGACATAGATTTTGGTACCGATTATCAACATGTTAGCACCCATTTCTATTCAGGATAGGGATTATGCCTTTTATTTTTAATCTTAAACAGGTTAGATCCTTGTAATAATATCTGTAATAAACGGCTGCCTCAATTTTGTTCTGACATAAATACCAACTTCTAAAGAACCTACCGAATTAATGTTTTTTTAACAATACGTCTCGTCCCTTAGATACTCACGACGGATACGGCATTTCGTTACAAAAAGTCCGACTCGCAGGAACTGCAGCATCTTAGCGCGGTTCCGTTCATGCCCCTAGTGCCATTTGATAAGCTTAGAAAAGAAATAAACTTTTTTTTTTTTTATATATCTCGTGAAAATTGTCAAAATCCTCTCGAACATCTCGAATAAAAGTGATATTAAGGCGTCAGGGACACCGACAGTAGCTAACTTTTACACAGAAGCGGAAATTACAGAATCTGGCTCTCATTCTAAAGCAAAGCTCTATAAATCAATACAAAATATGCCTAATAAAGCCTTTCTAGAGGATACAGAAGCATGGGCGTATATGAGGGGGGGGGCTGAGGGGGCTGCAGCCCCTCCCGAAATTTTGAATTGATGATAAAAACTTCTCGTAAAACCCTTAAAAATAAATTAAATAAGATCACTTAGTTCATAAAACATATTTTATTTTACGTGTAATAGCGTTTTAGTTGCCTAAAACTATTCCAAGCTCTAAATATTTAGTATTCCATACCCTGGAAATGGTCTCAGCCCCCCCCCCGAAATTGATTTTATATACGCCCAATTACAGAAGGACCAAGAAGAAGTACACCAGATTGAGTAGAATACCCTGCCTAATATAGCCTATATAGAATAATATGCCGAATAAAACCTATCTAGTAAATACACAAGGACAAATAAAAGTCTTGACGAATAACAAGTCAAGAAAAAAAACTTTATTTAACAAAATAAAACAAAGTTTAGTTGCCCAACTACAATAGAATAATATACCTAATTAAGTCTATGGAGTAGACACAAATGGACCAAAAACAATTCTTGTGGAATATTGTTTTTTTTTTTCTAATTAAATACTTTTTATCAATATTTAGTATATAACCTTTGTTGAAAACTATTGATTGCTAATTGATGAATCGGTTTACAACTAAGTAGTCTTTATGAATATTTAGTATATAACCTATGTCTGGATCTGTGTTTTTGGGGTGCTCTCCGCCTAGGCTTTGTATTTGTGTCGGCAGATACCTGGGGTATATTTACAGCTCTTGAGGATTAACTCTTAGCAGGTAAATTTCCTGCGGCCCCCTTGTTTCTACGGGCATTGAACCGCCATATTCGCTCATAGTATCTAACCGTTGTGAAGTTTATTTTTTGGATTTAGGACTTAATATACATATGTAGACTAAATCATAGCAAGAAGTAATCCTCCGTCGTCGGTTCTTAACTATGTAGACTCGCTAATGTTATCCAATCTTAGATACATCGTATTTAAAATCCACAGCAAAAACACGACATTTCATCAGAATCCCCTGCTGAATAAAACTTATATAGAATAATATGCAAAATAAAGCCTATCTAGTGGATAAAAATAGAGGAAAAAAGCCGTTCGTAGAACGGATTTTCGTGGTAGAAAATCTTAAAAGTATTTCGCTCAGAAATCTCCGAAATATTGTCACTAATTTTACGTATCCTGTTTTATAGCCAAATAGATTTATATTCTATAATCAATAAGAAAAACCTACTAACAATAAAAAACTATGGGTAACAGATGAAAATAGGGAATACCAAGAATAATTCTAAAGAACGAAATCAACACCAGTACTGTAATCTAGATATTCATACGGCATCTTCGAATTCTAACAAACAAAATATTGATTCTAATTATACGTATCCTGTTTCATTGACAAATACATTTGACTACTATAAGCAATTAAAAACACTAGGGAATATGCCAAAGAACTCGGAGTAGGAGCCTCGACAGTTTCAAGACATTTGAAGGAAATCGACAAATCCAAAACTGACATTTCATACGGTACAGCCTGATATATTTTTAACAATGAATTGTTTTTCTTATTTTAATTAATCTGTTTTATTGTCAAATACATTATCCAACTTTAAGCAATTAAAAAATAACAATGAATAAAAACAAACAAAAAGAACCGTTCGAATAAACGAAATCAATTACTTCAAAGTTTAAGCACTTATTTCTCCGATTGACATAGCCTAATCAAAAATTGTTTCAGAATCTTTTTTGTAGAACATTTAGTAAGCTTTCGCATGGTAACCCTCCGTTTATCAATATTCCTAACCGTCTTCGAGATATTAGGGAATGTATACGAAGTTCCCAAAACATTTCATGTCTGTTAATAAAATATTTTATTCTAATCGTTCCTTAGCTCCAAACGTAACCAAAATTTTAACATATTAGTGTTGATGAAATTCAAACATGCAGAAAATGTTTCAACTGAATCCCATAATTTTATGTATCAAAATCAAAGACAAAAAGAACAGTTCGAATAAGCGAAATCAATTACTTTAAAGTTATAAGCACTTATTTCTCCGATTGACATCGCCTAATCAAAACTTTCATTAGAACCTTTTTTGTAGACCATTTAGTAAGCTTTCTAGTGGTATTCTTCCGTTTCCCAAATTCTCAACCTTTTTCGAGATATTAAGGACAGTATACAAAGTTACCAAAACTTTTTTATGTCTGTTAATAAAATATTTTATTCTAACCCTTCCTTAACTCCAAAAGCAACAAAAATTTCCACATATTAGTTTTAATGAAAGTAGAACATGCAGTAAATGCTTCAACTAAATCCCATGATTCTAAGTACCCAAACCAAAAACGGCATTCAAAAATTATTTTTTCAGTTTTCTAAAATGTTAAACTTTTGGTTACTTTTGGAGTTAAGGAAGGGTTAGAATAAAATATTTTATGAACAGACGTGAAAAGTGTTGGGAACTTCGTATACTTTCATTAATATCTTGAACACGGTTGGAAATTTTGATAAGTAGATAGAAACTATTTGGAAGCTTTCTAAATTCTCTACAAAAAAGATTCTGAAACAATTTTTGATTAGGTGATGTCAATCGAAGAAATAAGTGCTTAAAACTTCAAATACGTCTTTTTAGTTCTTATGAACGGGGTTTTGTCGTTCTTTTTGTAATTTTTGTCTCTTTCCCTTAGTGTTTTATTGCTTTTTATTTTTGTAATTTCTTATGTTAGGAAAATTTATTTGTGTGTAAGACAGGATAGGTAAAATGAGACCAATTTTCTGTTGCAAGAAATATTGAAAAGTTTTGGGAACTTTGTATACTTTCGTTAGTATCTCAAAAACGGTTGACAATCTTGGGAAGCAGAAGGTTACCATTCGAAAGCCTACTAAATGCTCTACAAAAAAGGTTCTGAAGAAAGTTTTAATTAGGCGATGTCAATCGGAGAAATAAGTGCTTAAAACATTAAAGTAATTGATTTTGTTTATTCGAACGGTTCTTTTTGTCTGTTTTATTCCTTGTTATTTTTAAATTTCTTATAGTCGGATAATGTATTTGACAATAAAACAGATTAAGTAAAATAAGAAGATCAATTTATTGTTAAAAATGTAGCGTTCAAAGAGAGAGATCCTTAGACTTTCCAAATGCCTCTGAGTGGAGGCCTTTCTGCCCGACTTATGGGATAGCTGACCCATACAGGTAAGATTGTAAATCAAGACCTTTCAAGACTGGTTTGTTTGAGATTTCATTTGGATAGGTGTTTCGCTATTGATCTAAACAAAGTAATAACTGTTTCTATTTTATGCCTTCATAAACACTAAAGATAAGAACGGAAACGCGCTAAGATGACGCAGTTCCTGCGAATCGGACTTTTATTCAAAGAGGATGCCACTAAAGCTTACTATTATTGGAACAATAGAAAATGTGCTTCTTGCCATTTCTTTTTTAGTTTGGGGATGGCAGGTACCATTTTTTTTTTTTTTTTTTTTTTTTGGTGTGGGGAAGGATGAGTCTTCACTGAATCGTTGTAGGTTCTAACATAGAATTCCAGGCCATCCCTAGAGAAAGAAATCAGGTAGCCAGATCTTAGGACACGAGCAATCACTAGCTGTGCGGAATTAAAAAACCTTTAATATTTTAAGTATTTTAATAAACAGATAATCAAGGCCTTTCAAGACTGGTGGAACCAAAATAATAACTGATTCTATTTTAATCTGTCCAAATTAGACTATGGTTAGGAATGGAACCGCGCTAAGATGATGCAGTTCTTGCGAGTCGGACTTTTTTTTTACTTTTAACTTTGACATATCGTCCCTACCATGCCAAACTATCGATGGTCACTATCCTTGGTGTATCGAATAGGTAGTTTAGTCCCTTGGAAGACCACTAATCCTAGGGTTAAGGTAGGACCCCAAGGGTTGTGGATTGAACACATTCCTAGATGTGGTCCACACAGTTCATCGCTTCAACATTAAACCGACCTTGATCTAAAGACCTTCCTCTTCACTAGTTTCAAACAGCCTTCCTTAGTGTATCGAATCACATCTTTAATGACAAATGTGGCTTTTAATCTGACGGGAATGAGGGATTTTATTGGGAAACTATGTGGAGCTGTTTGATAGTCAAGTGTAGCATGGCCTTTCTAACATCACTATCAACGGCTTGTTCAACCTTGATTCCCTACTGGTAACCTTATCGTTAAATAGTACCTAGACAACATATTTCTTTCCCTCCAACTGTGGGGAAAATGCCAGAACTTCCAACAAAAGATCGTATTTTTTTTTTAAAGTTGTTTTTAGCACGTTTGATCCCTCCCTCCATTGTGAATAAACCCGCTTATGACGTCGACCTTACGGAAAATCCGGAAATGCCATGGAAAAATGCGAACCAAATAACAGAAATAAACACTTATATGATTTTCGTATATTTTCTTAAATATCTGGAAAAAGGTGGGGAAATCGTGGTGAGTGTGCAGTAATGATTCGAAAGTATACGAAATTTCCTAAAAATTCGATTCTGAAGTAATTTTCGACGGGGCGATTTCTTCAAGAAATATGTGCTTGAAATTCGGATACAGTAAGATTCCTGTCCATTGTGGCGCCGAAAATCTTGTTTTTCTTTAAGATTTCATTTTAAATTTTTCAAACGAGTTTAATTTTTTCACGAAAGAGTACTTTTCTATTACAAGCTTTCGAAACGACACCAGGGCTAAGTGCGGAAACGCGCTAACATAAGACAGTAGCTACGGGTAGGACTCTAATTTTTATTTATTTATTTTTTCATGTCTAGTATAAATCCTTTAAAAATATCCAAAAAATTATCTTAGATCCAAACATTTGACATTGATGAAATTCATCCCTTATCAGTTGATAGTGAGAAGAAAGTAATTTATGATTACTTTCTATAAGAGCTGTACTATCCGAAATTGGGAAGTAATTGGGCTTCAATTTGGGGCAAGAGGTTCCGCGTCTGCATTTCAAAAACATTTACCATAAATGCAAATTCCAATCGTTTGCAAGATCAGTCTTAAATGATTTCCAAACGATCAATGAAATTAGACAGAAGAGAAGTTCTAACAAAAATATGTTTTACAACAATATACATATATATATATATATATATATATATATATATATATATATATATATAGAGAGAGAGAGAGAGAGAGAGAGAGAGAGACAGAGAGAGAGATAGAGAGAGTATATAATATATAATATGAAACTTTCAGTGGGTTTCAACTAAGACTGCGCCTACATTGGACCCGTATTTCTCCTGATCCGATCCAATTCGATTTCGTTTGACCGACTACGGCCGACGTGAGTGCCTACATTGGTTCCGGCACGATCCGATCCGATCTAGTCACAGCTCGTCAGTAATGAACTCGTAGTGAAGTTAAAATGAGTAATTAATTTAAGAAATACCACCTAATAAGCATAGAAACCTTTGATTACCTTGTCCGAGGTATAAAGTAAGAGTTGAGATGACATATAAACATAGAAATAATATTTGCATCTTCTAACAGATTAGAGTTTAAAATATAACTTTTGAGGTTGCACTCATGACAGAATGTTTGAAAAATGTCTACAAATCTTTATCGATCCTACTTAGAAGACTCCGAAAATGATCCCCGTTAAAATTTATAAATTTGTTTTCATTAGTTCTGCATAATTTATTAATTTTGTTTTATTCCTAACCGGTTTCTAAGAAGCCCCGCGGCTTTGTTACGTTTTGCTCTTACGTAACAACAATATATATATATATATTATTTTTTTTATGGCGTGCCAACCTTAGGGCATGGGCGTATATAGAAAATAATTTCGGAGGGGGCTGGGATAATGTCGGGGGGGGAGGGGGGGGGGGGTTGGCTGAGACCATTTCCGGTGTATGGAATACTAACAATTTAGATCTTGGAAGAGTTTTAGCCAACTTAAACGCTATTACACCTAAAATAGAATATGTTTTATGAACTAAATGATCTTATTTAATTTATTTTTAAGGGTTTTATGAAATTTTTACCGATCAAATCAAAATTTCTGGGGTGGCTGCAGCCCCCTCAGCCCCTCCCCCTTATATACGCCCATGCCTTAGGGTCATTAACGCAATCGAATAAACCTTTCATAATATTTTGTGGCGGTCTGTTTTTCTAATTTGTAGTTATTTAATTAAGTCAGTTTTAAATTTTAGATAATAATTACCGTTCTTTTGAATTTATTACTGCTATTGGCTTACACCAGGCCGCCAGATGACCGCAAACAGTCCTATGTGCGATTATTTCGTATTTAGGCTTTTGAAGCCACTATAGGGAGGGATGAAACAAGCTAAATATCAATGAGTAAGTTTATATTGTCTAGGACATTCCCATTCTACATGAGGCATTACTCAGATTACTCAGCTACATCGGAACGAGCATCTTTTTATGTTGTAGGAAGATATGGAATGAAGTCATACTCCATTCAAGCGATCTTTTAATCCATTCAAGAAATTATTAAACCTAGTAATAAGGAGAAACTTGCAATGTAATCAAGGCCACGCTTATTTACAACGGTCATTGGCTCGGAGAAATAAGTTATTTGATATTATAAGATATTTATTTTAAGAGAAGATTTTTCTTTGAACATTATGTAGTTAATTGTAGTTGAAGGAAAATGATTTATTGTGCGATGTCAGCATGAGGAAATGATGTAATTTATTATACCAGTACTGGTAGAATGAACCTGTTTCTTGGCTATACTTGGCTCGGGTTATAATCTCAGGATTTTCTTCTTACATTTCCTCCTTAAGATTTTCTCCTTACAATTAATCCTGAACACCCGCAGCCATGTTTTTTCAACCACTTTTTTTTTTAAATTTAATTATTTGAAATCTGTCAAAATATTGACTGTACAATCATCAAATAAAATAATACAAAAGTTGGAAGAAGCCAATAATCGTTGGTACTTCCAGAGTTGGGTAGACAAATATTTTAATGATCGCAATAAGACTGGGTAAGTAAGCTTATCTCAGGACCACGGGTTCTGATAAGCCGCCTGGGAGGGTTGTCTGGATGAGATTGGGAAGATAAGGATAGACCTTCAGGATTAGGATGGTGAGACAACTTAGAGTGGAACGTTTCGAAAAGGATTTTGGCAAGTTCAAGGTGAAACGGGATGTTAAGGTCATTGTGGAGAGTTTGGTGGATTCATAGAAGGGGGAATGTACCATCATTTGACTGGAATGACTGCATATTGATCGAATGACTGTTTTGTATATCGTAAGTTTGTTCTGTATCGATAATTTAGGTGAGGGTACAAGGAGTCGTCTATCTTTTGGTCAGCTCCTGTCTTTTGAGTCTCGTGTGAGGGTTCCATGTCAGTCGGCTGTCAAGGAATAATTCTAGATATCGAACCTCGTTAGATGCTGGAAGTGTTTCAACCATTTAAGTTCTGTTTTGAGGTATTCGTTTACCATCTCATCACGAGCCATTGACACCTACTATTAATTTTTTAAACCCATTAATAATTCCCACGAATAATTTATAATGTATGCTAATAAATATATAAACACACGTAGAAAAGGTTAGGCTTTCAACAACCCAGAAGAGCAGATACAGTAAAGGTTTCCGATTCTTAACAGAACGCATACTAGGGAGACCTTGTGGTCAGTACTACCCTCCAGCCACCTTTCCCCTTTGCAAGTTCCCATAGAAGGCTGCGTTGGCCTAGGAGCGGGTTGGTTTCCCAATTTAAAGTACTACCCATAGCTTGCCCAAGCTTTGAACTAAAGTCTTCCAGTAATTGAATCGAGTGCTGTATCACTTCAGTCATGGCCACCGAGTACATTGAATATAAAAGCACTATAGTGCTTTTATAATAGTGCTATAGTCTTATTATAATAAGACAATAATACTAATAAGGGCAATTAAATTCGATGCGCCCGATATAAAAGAAAAAAAACAAAAAAAAACAGATTAATGATTCAACCTGTTTACCTCCGCTCTTATTTCTCTCAGCTCTATTACAATCTCAGCAATAGTTGTACGACATTTTATCTTGGTTATAACAAGGACATTCATCTTTTAATACATCTAACGTGCCGCAGTAGATCTATTTATTTTAATGTGCCTAATTCATCTATACAATTTTGATACCTTTAAAATTATTATAATTGTGTTGACGTTATTTTAAAAGTATCAAGTTCCCTTCAGGTTCAATTTAAAGTTTTAATGGTGATATATGTAACCGTTTTCGAGAAAAGTGGATAAAACTAGTTTTTCTAACTAATTTCCGATTTGGGTACTTAGAATGCTTTGGATTCCGTTGAAATATTTTCTATCTGTTTGAACTTCATCCAAACTAAGATATTTAAATTTTGGTTACATGGCGTGAAGGAACTATTCGAGGAAAAATTGTATTAACAGACATGCGTAGTTTTTACACAGAATAGTGGAAAGAAACAGATCATTCGAAAGCCTAAACAATTTCCTTCAAAAAAGTTTCAGGTAAATTTAAGCTTGAAGAGGGATCAGCAGGAGGGAGAAAGTACTTCACAAGAGACACAAGGTTTATTCGAAAAGGCGCTATTTTGTCGCAGTTCCCGCGAGTTTTTTTCTTAGATAGGTTTTGAGTTTTTGATATTTCCTATCGCGCTCACTAGGGTCATTTGATTACTTAATAAAAGTGTTATTGGATTCTAATGAATCTCACATTCCTGATTCACGCCGGACGTCATTGGGGACGTCAGCAATCTTGTTTGATTATTGATCTCGTTGTTTATTTATCTATAAATTTTCAACTGTAGTATCTTAGCGTGTTTCCACATAATGCTCTTATCTGGTGTGGTTCGGAAAGGTTAGAATAGAACTCGTTATATTACCTCTTCAGTGGAACGGGAACAAAACTTTGGAAAAATCAAGAACCGCTCTCTCTTGAAGGGATGCTCTTATCGAAATTCATGCGTCTGAACATTTCATGTACAAAATATATTACGCTTTCGAATGGGTCTCTTCCACCTCCTTACAGCCTTCTTGAGGATTTAGTAAATAAAAATTAGGAATTCCGTTAAATTGGCACCTGAAGGCCGAAAGCCATTTGTCGGATTATCAATATCCTGCGCTAAAGAGGCGATTGTAACAAGAGCCAAAGAAAATTTGTCAAACTTTGAGGAAGACCGAAAATTAGCCTTACAAAGTTCTTCATAGATCTTAGATGTTCGGTAGAGAATGAAATATTCTTGGGTATGGCCAGAAAGATTTGCAGGAGGTTATAGCGACTGTCTCTGGCCATTCTACCATGAATAAGTATATGCATACTATGAAGATCAGGTCATCATCAGTCTACAGATGGCGTGGGGACAACGATGATTCAACTAAGCATGTTACATTTTAATGTGAAGCACTTGAAAAAAAAAATATATTCGTGCATTTTGGAAGCCTCAATAAAGATGAAATCAGGAGGTCAACTGAAGTCACACAATACCTGAAGTTCATCAAGAGTTTAAGGTTAGGCTGACCATATTAAGGCTCACTCAATAGGACAAAAGTACGTCACACAAGAGTTGCATAACTAAGCACATTACTCAGAATAGGGTTGGCTACAACCTTGAATAATTTGTTTAATTTATTTAAATTTTAACGTCCATTTATTATTAACTACGAATTTTAGGACGGGTTATCTATAGGTTACCACCCTTTTCTAGCCAGGATAGGGGTGATGCCTTTTCTTTTTTCGAAAGAAAAGCCACCGCCCGTAGTGGGAATGGACGACCTTTGGCACGAAGTGTTAAGAGCTCACGCCTTAACCCTCACGGCTACCGGGTCTCCAAAAATTTGTTTAAAATAACCTATATAAATAGAAATAATCTTTTATGCATATTCGTAATGAACAGCTGACTCAATTATTAATTTTTATTTTTCCACTGTAAACCACAAATTTTAATGGACCTAGTTTCTTTTTTTTTTTACAAAAAATATCCTTCATTGGTAGGGTATTTTGCCTACCAAGTTTCATTCCAAGGAAGTAAAAATAACGGCAAGGTACGGCCAAATTAATAATCGTTCGGAAGTAAACCCCTCTTTTAATGAAACGATTTAGGGTAAAACTGAAGGAGAGCGTCCTCAGCACCGATTGTGATAATAACATGAATCCTTTATAAAAAAAAAAAAAAAAAAAAAAAAAAAAGGGTAAAAATGAAGTTTCACGCCTTCAAAACCCATTTCGTTCAAATTTTGTACAATAACGTATTTTGATGCACTAAACACGAATACGATAAAAAAAACTTTCGCATTTAACTAGGAAAGAATTTATTAAGCACTAAAGTTCACTGTTATGCAGGTTATGAGAGCTAATGTAAACAACTAAATTTGTGACGACTTTAAGGCATAAATGACAACTTTAAGGCATACATGCTATGCGTTTCCGCTCGCTACGCTCGCTCAAGAAGATAACAAAACCCCAGTCAATCCAACTCGCTAAAATTAATAGAATATAATATTAAGCACTAAAGTTAGGAAGGTTATAAAACTAGGCGTCAACAGCGTATTTGTAAACACGCGCATGCGCAGATATGTAACATTGGGAAACAGAGAACTCTCATTTGAAATGTTCAGAAACCATTTATTCAAAAATATTGTTAATTTTAAGGGCATCCCCACCCGTCGTCACCAGTCGCTTAAGGGCATACGTGCTATGCGTTTCCGCTCGCTACGCTCGCTCAAGAAGATAACAAAACCCCAGTCAAACCAACTCGCTAAAATTAATAGAATTCTATTAATTTTAGCGAGTTGGATTGACTGGGGTTTTGTTATCTTCTTGAGCGAGCGTAGCGAGCGGAAACGCATAGCATGTATGCCCTTAAAGTCGTCCTAGACTTTCTTCTAACCCTCCAAGACATCTCTCTTAGCTTTCTTCTTCTTCTTCTTCATACTGGATGTTCGGTGGATACAAATCCCCAAACGCACCGAAAAATGCCTTTAAACGCCCTTCATATTTATGAGCGCGTTTGAAGAGAAATTCGGCTAAATATCCATCTAAACGTTCTTCTCGCCGGCCATATCGCGGGATATTATCCCGAACTTTCCTCCAAATGCGCTTGGAATTCCCTCCAAATTATAAAGGCATTAGCTAATTATTAAGGGATTTCTGATATATAATACTTTTAATGAACGAAACAAGAAATGTGAAGAGTGTTTCATTATTTAAAAAAATGATTGTGAATAAATAACTGCTGATGAATTTAGATAATTTATGGTAAATTTCAATGAAACTTCCTTATTACGAACTTTTCTATTTGTGGCCAGTATAGGCAAATTAGTAATTTAGGTCCGGAGTAAACCACTCATCGGATGGACCGACTTTGCTGGTTAACGAAGTCGTTTTCTAAGGTAATGATACATATCAAGGATCGTGGCGAGAAAAAAAAACAAACGAAATCTATGGCCGCTTTCGTCTAAACAGGCACACACCATCATAGCATATAACTTTTAACGAGTGTCACTTGCGGCAATAGTACGTAGAATCGATTAAGATCTGAAGAAATATTTCAAATATTCTTTCATGAGTGCAACCTTAATATCTACATCATGGGCGTGTATAGGAAATAATTGGGGGGGGGGGCTGGAATACTACCAATCTAGAACTTGGAATAGTTAGCCAACTAAAACTAAAAAAAAAAAAAAAAAAAAAAAAAAAAAATTTCTGAGCTATGTGATTTATTTAATTAAATCTTAAGGTTTTTATGATGCATTTTTACCGATGAAACCAAAATTTCGGAGAGGGGGGGGGGTGGCAGCAGCCCCCGCAGCTACAAAGTGCTAAAAGGCCGAGGTGCACTCCGTGATGCGGAGGGTGTGAATCACTATCTAATCTAATCTAAAAATTCCGTAATAAATAGAGATAGTTTTTAAAAGGAAATAAGTAGATTTTCACCTCCTATACGTTCTACGTTAGAATTGCTTTATCAATTGAATAATTCATGAACACTAAAAATAGCAAAGTTCAGTTTCCCCGATTTTGGCCTTGGATAATAAAATGAACGGTGCAAAAATTAATTGATCTTCTAACAGAAATATCTATGTAGAAACCGCAGTATGTGGGACTGGATGCTTCATGGTCTAATTATAGCTATAGGAATTACATACTTCAAAGTACAACATGTTTTTCTTAAAAACAAGAAGATTGCAATTCTTCAACGACTTCAATGCATTATCTTCTTCAAGATCACTCATATTTCTATTGATAAACAGGCATTGTGTTGTTTTCTAAACGCTGAACTATGAGAAAAATAATGTTACGTAACCAAAGTGCGGAAATGTTGTTATATAATCATACAATGGAGTCAATAAACTTAGCTGTTTCACCTTGGAAAGACCATGGGCGTGTATAAGGGGGGGGGGCTGAGGGGGCTGCAGCCCCCTCCGAAATTTTGATTTGATCGGTAAAAATTTTATAAAACCCTTTAAAATAAATTAAATAAGATCATTTAGGTCATAAAACATATTCTACTTTGGGTGTAATAGCGTTTAAGTTGGCTAAAACTCTTCCAAGATCTAAATTGTTAGTATTCCATAGACTGGAAATGGTCTCAGACCTCCCCCCCCCCGAAATTTTCCCAGCCTTCTTCGAATTATTTTCTATATACGCCCATGGGAAAGACATGGGCAACTAGTATACATGTTCCTCAAAGGGAGGTTACTTCATGAAATGAATAAGAATCAGGGGCGTATATAGAAAATAATTTCATGGGGGGCTGTGAGCATTTGGGGGGTATGGGATACTAACAACCTAGAACTTGGAATATTTAGCCAACTAAAACGCTATTACACCCAACAAAATATTTTTCTGAGCTAAGTGCTCTTATTTAATTTGTTTTTAACCCCTTCAGATCCGAAGTTTTATTTCTTGATAAAATTTTTTTATTTTCCTGTCATAGTTGTGTATTGCTCTTGTGAAGATTGCAGACTTTTTTCAGAATTTTCTGGTTAACCCGACAGGAGCTATGTAATGTCTAGTATACTGGACATTGGTTGTCAAGCAATATGATTTGTGGATGAAAAAATATTCAAAATTTGGAAATATTAAAAAAAAAATAGATAATTAAAGCAGTAATTTATTAACAATTTAAAAGAAATTAATTTGAAAGAAATAAATTTGAAAAATTATTAGTAAATATTATTGTAAAAGTTCAAATATAATAAGGTATTGTAAAAATAGATTAGAATTTTAGACAAGAAAATGTTGTCAGCGCACAGTTATAATGAAAATGAATGACTAGACTATATTTTCATAGTCTAGTCTCAAAAAGATATAATTTATTTTTTAAAAAAAAACTTAACATAAGATTAATAAGAATAATTTTTTTGAAAATCGTGTGAATGGACCGATGATATTTTTGAATGGTTTGGCTGCCTTTTAGCCCATACCATTCAGAAAAAGTTACTCGTTATTATGGTACTAAAAAAAACAATTCTGACAACATAAAAACAAAATATAACAGTAAAATTTTCCAAATATAGATAAAAAATATTGTTACATCAATCAGGGTGACTTCCCAAATACAAACTTTATTGATAAAATTGAACTTCCAAGGTTTAAAAAGATCATGTACATTAAATTAGGAGCAGTTTTAAACAATAAACAGAAACAATTTGGACTAAGTATGTAAGGAAAAGTTACTAAGCTTAAGAATCCATGACTGCCCGGGCTGGAACAGAGAAGATTTTACACATAACTTTTCAAAATCGAATGGAATCAATTTATATTAGATGTCAAGTGGAAGACAAATGTATAGAGCTTCAAACCAAAGTAATAGTAAACATCTATCGACCATTGGCGGTGTGATACAAAGTAAAGAAGTTATGTCCAGCCGGCTGGACAATGGAACTGAAGGGGTTAAGGTTTTTATGACATATTTTACTGAATAAGTCAAAATGTCAGGGGGCTGCAGCCCCCTCAGCCCCTCCTTATATACGCCCATGATAAAAACTGAGTAGTTTTAGTGGTTTTGTTTTTAAAAGCCTTTCGTTGTTTCTGAACCGTTCAAATAAACGAAATCAATTACTTCAAAGTTTAAGCACTTATTTCTCCGATTTCTCTGGTAACCTTCCGCTTATCAAGGAAAATAAACAAAATTCCTAAAACTTTTCATGTCTATTAATAAAATATTTTATTCTAATCCTTCCTTAAGTCCAAACGTAACCAAAATTTAAACATCTCTGTTTATGTGAATTTCAAACATGCAGAAAAAGTTCCAACCGAATCCCATGATTCTAAGTATCCTAACCAAAAACTTTATTCGACAATTATTTTCCCATTTGTCTCGACAACGTCCTTGATCTTTCGTTTCTGTCAAATTATGCTATGTTCAGCAGTAAACTTGAAGGGAAGTTGTCCCTTTTAAAATAACCTTCTCTAAAACTAAATGTTTCAAATTTGTATGGTGCACCCTCTCCTGAGGTATTAGACATATTAAAATGTCAGCGAAGTTATTGCAACGAAGATAAAAATGTCATAAAACGTACAAATATTGCTGTCGACGCTGAAAACATAACGGAGCTGAGACTGGCACGTGCGGAGGTAAACAGTTTGAATAATTAAAATTAGTGGAGATGGAGATAATTATAATTAAAAGATGGAGATATTATAATTAAAATTATCTCTGCTATCTGGTGCACTTACTTTTAAGCCATTATTATTATTATAATTGGGTTGGGGTGTCTCAGCTTACTGGAGGAGATTTTTACTGGCGATATTTCCAACCAGTAAATATTATTACTTTTATGTATAAAAACGATTTATTTATTGAACTGGCGAATAAGGCGGAAGGTCAATAAAATTACGTTCAATATTATGTGGGGTGTTCAAAAATTTTCTGAATGTTTAGAAAATTTTTGCAGACCTGTCAATATTTTGTACCTTACAGAATGAAGGGGCTGACAAAATATTACGCATTTGTTTGTGAGTTTGTCATTCAGCGTGAATGTCTACAATACATTTTTAAGTATTTTATATCCTTTTTTCGTCTTTATTTTATCATGTCTATTAAAAATATATTGATTTGATTAAATATTTTGTTTCAAATAATTCATTCTTCTACCTTTTTTCGTCAATGCATTTTCAATTGCACGTATATACATATACAACAATGACCCAAGTGATTGAAATGCCTTATATATATATATATATATATATATATATATATATATATATATATATATATATATATATATATATAAACAGCTGTTATATAATTTTATGCAGTGTGAGGGGTCACTACAATTCAATATTTGGTACAAAAATAAGCTCAATATTTGTGCTCAAAATTTTGTGCAACATTTTTGCCAGTTTGAGGGCCCCTTAACTGTTTCTATTCTAAGCTTTCCAAATGACAATAGAATATAAGATCGGAAACGCGCTAAGATGACATGGGCATATATACGGAGGGTGCAGCACCTTCCCCCCCCCCCCCCAATTTCGTTTTTTGGGGGGGATAGCGTTTTAGTTGGCTTACTTTTCCCAATTCTAGGTTGTTAGTATTCCATAAACCCCCGAATCCTCCGGTAATTACAGCCCCCTTGAAATTATTCCCTATATACGCCCATGTAAGATGACACAGTTCCGACGAGTCGGATTATGGACTTTGTTATCGTTAAGTCGATTTTCATATTTTTCCTTCGCCATGCTGGAAAGTCCGAAAGACGCTCCTAAACTTTAAACACACTGGAGGGCACATTTTCAGGTTAACGGGGTACAAAATTATGCCCAGAGCTCCGAGTTAAGTGGGGATACCGGTTTTTCTTAAGAACATCTCCTCATGGTCTTAAAAGGGAGGGGGGGATACAAGAATTAGTTCGGTTTGTGAACCTCTGAGATAAACATCAGAGCATCATCAATCTCCCTCAACAAATATTTGATGATAGGCTACAGTGGCACTTGACATTGTGTTGTTTTCTTTTCATTGATAAAATCTTAGCTTTTCTCGAAGAGAAAAATGATCCAGAAGCCGCATTCCTCGACACTGGTATTTTTTGTAAATGGCAAAAAAGTAAGTAGGATGATTTAATGTTTTAATTGAAGTATTTTTATATATTTACATTCTGTCTCTTAATAATTATGACAATTCTCGAATATTTGATTATAGCATTATTATTTAATACATTTTTCAAAAATAAAAAAATTGATCTGCCAAATATCACTTTTCAAATAAAATAAAAACGGTGTTCATTTTTTTTAATTTGTTCTTTAGTGGTTAAATTTCACTGCTATTATTTTACTATATCTAAAATTGGTGTATGTAATAATACAAACATATTTTTCTTTTTATTTATGTCCATATTCATCTGTATGCAATTGGTAATCCCGATATTATTTATGGCTCTGAGTGTGATGTTTTTATTAATATTATCAATAGAAAAGTTATGTTTTGCTTAAATGATTAAATATTTGTCCAATAATGGCTAACTTTTTTATATAAAAAATAAAAATTGAATAAGCATTTTTTAATTATTATTGTCTAAAAATTCGTTTAACTTTGGTAGATTTTTATATTATTTTTTGTCCTATATTCTTACATTGAGACGCATTTTTACAATTTGTTGAACTATTCTTAGACAGCAATTAATCTATACTTTTTTTTTTTTTATTCTTGTCTTAATTGAATATTTGCTTCCAAAGTGATTTTGTGTAATAAAATAGAGAAATGTTATACGAACCTTCTTCGGGAAAATTTTGTAACAACTTATTTATTTTTTTTTTTTCCGGAAGAAATAAAAACATGCAAAGAAAATCATAAAGTGGCTTTTAACTAGCTGTAGTTCTTTTCTTGTTACTTTTTATCTATTTGTTTTTCACAGTAACCATTAAACAAAAATTATTTCAGCAATTCACATTCTAATAATATTGTGCTCTACCAAGCTCAATATACTATACCAAATTCACTAATATTTATAATATTACTTATCTATTAATTAATAATAAAGAAATAAGATTTATATAAATAAGTAATATTACTTATTAATAAATAAATTAATTTACTTACTTATTAATAAATATTTTTATTAAAATATAAATAATTTATTATAAATAAGTAATATTACTTATAATTAAATACGTAATCACAATATTACTTATTATTTATTAATAAGTAAATCTATAGAATAAGTCTTAATTAAATATATAACTAGAAATTAAATTAATGCAATAAAAGAGAAATGAAAAATAATGATGAATCACAATTAAATGAAATAAGAGAGTGATTGTTGTCTTTAAAGAAATAGAGTATATAAAGAAAAATAAGTTTGTGTTGTCCATTATTGTTTGATAATTCATATTGTATTGATTATCACACTTATTGAATTATTTAAA
Source organism: Gonocerus acuteangulatus (assembly GCA_946811695.1). NCBI lineage: Eukaryota > Metazoa > Arthropoda > Insecta > Hemiptera > Coreidae > Gonocerus > Gonocerus acuteangulatus. Next base: position 25,632,703 of record OX328124.1, read on the forward strand.
ATAATTATTTGCATTGAATGCTATAGAGAGAGCTTTTTTATAATATATATTAACTAATTTTGATGTTTATTCAAATTAACCTAGAAAAATACTCAAGTGGGAGAAAGAGAGGCCTGTACAGCAATTACAGCTTCCCACATACTATTACATTCTATATTTTCTACTTCCTCATTAATATTCCATTTTATTTTATCCAAGGAGAAATAAGTTATTTATTTGTTTACTTGAGCATTTTGCTATTGAGCGATTAAACATTGTTGACTATTAACTTAAGTTGACTCAAGAATCCAGTAATTAATAATGGGGATATTGTCGGTTATTTTTTAATGACAGGATCTTAAAAATTATGAAATTATATTGTTGGAAATGATTTGACTCTTCTATCTTATTTTGAAGTATTCTCATTATTTTTGACCTTCAAAGATTAGATTAGATAAAAGGGTGTCAGTTAACCCCTGTCCCCAGGGGGTATATTATGGCAATTCATGATATACTTTTTCAAGAGTCTTTTAATTTTAAAGTAGTCCTCGCTGCTTGCACTGTTCTTCTCTAAGGCCCGATAGCTGTGAATGTTAAGACATGAGCACTTAGGATTGTGGGTTTTGTTCCCCCTTGGAGTATTGGCTTACTTTTCAAGATATGGAACGTCATCAGATCCATCCTTACTGAAAAAGGATGGTAACCATTAAATAGCCAGCCCCCCCCCCCAAAATTACATTATTATTAAAAGGCTCCTTTTAACCTCCAAGTTAAAAATTAAATAAAAATAAAATGCAGTGCATTTTTATTATATCTCTATCAATGATGCTGAAATAGAGAAATCATTCCGTATCAAGTTGTTCGCCTTCAAAACGTAGGTGCCTGAGTCTTTGATCTCTCATCCTTTGACCTTTCCCTACTGCTGACTGCTGTGTCAGACAAGACACCATTCCCCAGAACAGTTGACTGCTCTTGCATTCGGTAGGTACAGGTGCCCCATACGGTTGACTCGTATAACGGTTATTCGTAATCAATCTTGCGATTTCCCGCTCGAAATCGCTGCACTTGTCACTCACTAATGTCATTTTTGCCATATATTTTTACAAGTTTTTGATAAGTTGAAGCAGCATTTTTTCTTTTATCAAATTCCCAAAGCATAACGTGGCATAAGTGGTGTCTTGAGAGATCCATTTCAAATGAAATTTCAGCATAGAATAAATAACCATAACATGATAAATAGAAGTATATTTAATGCAATAATAAATAAAAATAAATTGAAAAGGAGGGAACATAATCAAACAGAATATTAAAAACCGACATTACTTATGGAATGATCTGATATACATCCAATGGGCTATTTTTGACCATTATCTCTAGCTACTGCCACATAGACTGCTGCATATTCATATTTGTTTTATAGATTTGTTTATAGTTTGTCACCTATAACTTACAGGTATTTGAAAAATTTCCTAAAATATAACATCTCCCCTTCAAATATGAGTATTTTTAAATCTGCTGATTTCATTTTGTTAGTGAAGTGAACCAATACAACCATCTTTGGATCAACATTGAAGTCCATGTCTTCACACCACTTAGTAGTTCTTCTTAGCCCTCAGCTCAGACAGACCTGATTGAGACTTGATAGTAGTTTGGCAATCTTAATCCTCTATGATCTTCGTGCCGAATTTATTTTCCCAGTTTTTCTTGAAAAACACACCGTCAATATCTATACTAATGGAGAGACCTTTCACACAGCAAGTTAACCACTTTTGAACTAATCTTCCAACTTACTTACTTGGTTGAATGGATGATACCAGTCTTTATTTTGAAGTTAATATTACAGTTCTCTCCCGATAATTTCAATTAGTTTGTACATTATTGTAGAAATTAAAACTGAGGAATTTCTAACTACCAATCTAAAGGGCTTCTCAAACCAACCAGACTATAAAGTAATTTTCTTAAAAATAACTTTATTTAAAGGTTTTTATATTTTAGCCTTTATAGCAAAAGTGTAGATATTTTTCCCATGACGTTTCTTCTGTGGAGGTCCGGTGTGTCCAGGTGTCATGAAACCACAAGAACGTGATAACCACGAAAATGAACACAACACAAATAATAATGCCATGACGTTTCTTGATTTTTTTTTCATTCCTCCTGTTAAATAATAAAATTGTGATGTAAATTTTGATAATATTTTATCACTTATGTAATACCAATATCGCTGATTAGCTCATCAGTTGTGAAATTGCGTATTGGATATAAACCTATAATTATAACATAATATAGGTCATATAATATATCTTATTCTTTTCAAAATGTAGAAAATAGTCTGTGATAATTTACTATATCATGTTTAAGTAAAGAAAGATTTACTGCTCTCTTTTAACATCTTTTTATAAAATGATTCTGAATTATTACAAAGGATTTTTTGCATATATATAGTCTAGACCAAAATGAATAAGGACTTATTACCAATAATATATTGACATCTACTAAATTCATTATAAATTTCCTTATAAAAATAGGAAATATTAAAATTTCATTACAATATGTTAATTTATTTTATACAGACAAAAATCTTTTTTTTTCACATTTAATAATAGATATAAAAAATTAAAAAAAATGTGGTCCTTCGTGAAAAAACCTTTGTTTGGTTATGGTGACATAATGAGTGAGGCTTTGCCCCTGCCTCTGCTTTGAGCCTAATGCCAACATTAAAAACAAAAAACAAAAAAAAAAAAAAACATGGAACCTGCTTCAGCTGCTTTTTTATTACATGAATACGTCTTAGTTGTACAGGAAGTGAACAGGATTTAAGCATTCGTGGAAGTGTACTAGAAATTAATGCGCTACTTTGAGGTTGCATTTTCGTTCCCCTCCCACGAGAAGTTTTTGAGCATCAGGTCATAGCTGAGGGTAGGTTCCATGCTAAAATTTACATAAGCTTGAACAGTATCCACCAACCATAATATATGATTTCAATAAAACAAAATTAAAAATAAGATCAATAAAAATTAATATTAAAATGCATTCTTATATATTATTTTTTTTTTTAAATCACAAAAGGTCATGAGGCGCCAAAGGGACAGATAAGATGTAGGTCCTCAACCTACAGCACCCTAAAGAGAAAGTTTGGTCAGTGCTATTCTCTCGCTGCCTGAATTTTCTCTTTACAGGTACCCACTAAAAGCTGGGTGGGCCTACGAAAAGTATGGGAGTCCTATTCGGACCTTTGAACGATGAGACTAGACGATAAAATCATCATCAAAAACCAATAGCCACATAAATTCCAGTCTCTAAATCTTCCACCTATTATTATTATTTAATAGCACTAAAACCCGTGAGGTGTCCCGGTGTCCTCCACTCACGTTTTCCTATTCTGAGCTAATGTCATCCTGTTTTGTATTTTCAAATACTTTTTACATCATTGGCTGCACACTCAGCACTTCAAAGTCTTGGTGTTCCAAGTCTATATCGGCTATAAAGAGGCTCAGTTAGAATTATTATTGTATGTGAATAGTCAGCACTTCTGCTCATCTGAGCCTTCCGAGCTTAATAAAATTATATCCGGCTCGCGACATAACTTGTATTAAGCAGATTGCTTCTTTGCCTCTATTTATTTATTTTTATTTTTATTTTTATTTTTTTTTTTTACGGCGCATCGACATAAATCTTGGCCATTAGCGCCGACGTCCAGGGTGCAACCAGCGATTTTCTCAGCGAGCCCTGAGATGAGAAAATTTCTGGCGCTGGTGGGGATCGAACCCACCATCTCCCGCTTATGAATCTAGCACGCTAGCCACTAGACTACGGGAGACCCCGCCTCTATTTATTGTTTACAAACACGCCTCTACTGCTGCTTGCTAGGTTCTTCCAACAATATCTACGTCATATGCTTTTGCTAACACCTTTTCTTCCATCACATGATGTAACAAATGTTAGAATGGTGTGTACCATTATGTTCCACATTATGCCTGTGGTTTGTACCTGAGAGTTCCCTATATCTTTCTCCAGAGCCTTACTAAAAAAATGACTGAGTGTACACTATCATGTTGACAGTTGAATAATATATACATTTTATAAATCCTATTTTTGGTGGTTTTAAGAATTATTTATTTATAAGTATATATATATATATATATATATATATATATATATATATATATATATAAACTATGACACTAAGGGTGGGTTTACATTTGATAGTTATTGCAGGATATTTATATCAGAGAGAAATTGCGACTAATGAAAACCATGTCAAATTTATGTCTGCAATAAATTCTACCATGTAGAATTTATTGCAGACATATATTTTACATGGTTTTCATTAGTCGCAATTTCTCTCTGATATAAATATCCTGCAATAACTATCAAGTGTAAACCCACCCTAAAGGACAACCTTATATCTTGACGTCCAAAATATTGGGTAGTTGTTCTTTGCTTATGTGAAATTTTTAAAATATGAATTGCCTAGAGTTGGCTATTTATTTAACAGCAGCAAAATCAAGGAGGTCAAATAATTGAAAATTTAATTGACGAAAACGTTTTTAGATACTGTCTGTGAGGCATAAGAAGTTGAAAATTAATGAGTGGGATGCTAATGTTTCGGTTATTATTTTTTTGGTTTTGGCTTTTTATAGCTTTGGATCTTAAGAACAATGAAACGCCATTTGTGTCAACATTTATTTTGAGTCATCATCAAAGAATTCTAATATTAGATATTTTGCAAACAATAGATGACTATTCAGCGCTAATGGCCTAGGTGTCGTTGCGCCGTAAAAAAAATAAATAAATAAAATAAAAATAGATAACTATTTTAAAAATAAAAAAAAATTTGCTTTCAAGAGGTGCATCTTCAACCGAAGTTAGTATTGAATATTAAACCCGTTAAGAACACATAATAATTATAAATACTTTTTATTAATAATTTTTGCATATTTTATTTTGTTTATGTTATTTAGAATAAAATAATTATTGAAATATATAGAATTTTCAGCATATGAAAAATACTAGATTTGCGAAGATTGCAAGGCAATTTTTGGTACTTCTGTTATATTAGTCACATAATTTATTCCCTGTAGCGTGATAACCCATAGTAACCATCTAACTTTAGTATATAACTTACAAGGGGAGTGTACAGTGGTGGGGTCACCGATCTGGAGCCGAGAAATAAAATAAAATAGGTTCTATCATTTTATAAACTCGATATATAAAATAAAGCATGTTCAACATATTTTATTTTATTTCTCAGCTCCTATGACGCATTGGATGGAACACTTGGACATGTGTCGACTATTTTTTGATGCAGAGCCACCAGAAAAAAATGGGCCAAATCGGTGACCCCAACACTGTATTCTCCCCTTGTAAGATGAGTGCATTCAGAAGGTTCTTTTTCATGATTGGAAGATGGAGATTGTTTGGAGTTCAGCTATGAGAGTTTATAAAACTACACTTTTATATAAAAATGAGTCATATTTGCCAATGATCAGCTTGAAGTGAGGAATAACTGATCTGTTTAGAACTCGCTACATATCACAATTTTTTCATGTTTGTTTTAATTTGTGCATAAAGTCTGGCAGAGAGAAGAGTTCATTCCTGTAAAGTATACAGAATCGTGTGGCTGTTAATAGTAATTTCACTCTGGCCGATATTTAAATTTTATGAGATTATTACTATAACTTTCCAGCAATGTAGCTAGAATATTCAGTTTCTATTTTTAGCTCATTATCAAACCAGGGTTAAGGATGTTATTCAATTGCATTACACTGGAATTATTGTACGATTAATAAATATATTCCCTACATTGGTTTAATTATTTTCTCATTTTTTTTTTTTTTTTTTTTTTTTTTTTTTTTTTTTTTTTTACAGATCGTGGATGAGAACGTTGATCCAGAATGGACTTTGTTATATTATCTGAGAAATAAATGTATCCTTTATAAAGCCTAATTTGATTTCTTCCTGCAATAATAATTTATTTTGCTTGTCAGACTTATTGTATTACACTTCTTTGAATTACAACCGAACCCCAATTACTTTTTTACCAAATATCACTAGTTCTTTTGAGATGTCAATTAATCATAGCTTCTTGGCATCCAGCTTTATTCTTATATATATATATATATATATATATATATATATATATATATATATATATATATATATATATATATATATATATATATTTTTATCCATCTGAAGTTTTGCCTTTAACCAGGCATTGTAGGAGTTAGAAGAATATTAAATTCACAAGTTTTTCCTCACTAAGGCTTCTTTGCTGGGAAGTGTTTTTTTAAATGGTGAACATGGCTTGGTATGTTGGTAGGCTGGTAAGTTTTTTGCTTGCAGTGTAATATTTTGGCCTACAAACGATTGAACGTTTGATTAACCGACAAAGTTCTCCCATTCTGAGGGGGGATTTACTCAAGACACTAACTGTTAACATGCCTCTTGCCATACAAATGGTTGTTATATTGCAATGATATTCAATATTCATTGAGCTCAAGTAAAAAGAAAGATAAATTTTAAAAATAACCAAATTGTTCATCAGGAATGGGGGTTCCTCAGGAACAAAATTATTATTTCATTCATAATGGCCTTAATTTGTGATAGCAATAAAACTCATTAGATGTTGTACCCAACTAATGAGAAACATATGACTGTAAAAAAAAAAAAAAAAAATGGACTGTATAACATACAGTCTTCTTTTTCAAACATGGCCACCGCGCATGCGCGAATGCCAGCAAACACTTTTTTGTGACACTTCTAGCATAAATATGCTTTAGCGATGACCAAACTGGAAAAAAACGTTTAAAAAAAGTGTCCACTGGCTTTCGCACATGCGCGGTGCCCATGTACGAAACAGAAGACTGTATGTTATGCCGTACATTACATAGGTTTGTCGGGTGGACCTAAAGCATATTTATGTTCCTGAATTTGAGCAGAAGGCTCTAAACGAATTCAGTTTTTTTTGTAAAGTTTTTTTTTTTTTTTTACAGTTTAGTCATCGCCAAAACATATTTATGCAAAAATAAAAAAATAAGAAGCAAATTGTTTCTTTGGGGTTTACTCTGAAAATAAATTAAATTAAAAAACAAATAATTATGTTAGCTTTCTATAATAAATATAAAAGAGTAAAACTAATTTTATTTATTTTGTATTTACAAAGGGTAGCTTAAACATTCAGGTAGCTTAAACATTATATTTTGAGATATTTTGGTTTAAGCTTGATAGCCAAATAAATTATTTATTAGCCCTTATTCTGGTATGGTGTGTTATGCATACAAAGTTATATTCCTTACTACAATAATTTCCAGTGCGATTATGTGGTACGAAATTGGGATGCGCAGAAGGAGGTTGTGGCGCATGCACAATAATGGTATCAAAGTACGATCACGCCAGGAAAGAAATTAGGTACATTTTAGTCACCATTGCTTTTTAACAGTTTTATTTCAGTTAAAAGAATAGGTTAACATTTCTTAAATGTATCATATATTATCACTATTAAATACATGATAATTTCTTTAGGGATTTAAATATTTTTTCCTTAATACCCATGAAATGCATTGATTGTTGCGAAAGTTTCTAGCATGCCTTCATTTTTTAAGGTCTCATAAAACCCTTTAATTTTTTTTAAGAATTGATTTATTCTTTTATTTAAGTTTCTTCCCCAAATAATTAACTCTATATGAAACATTATTTGATATATATATATATATATATATATATATATATATATATATATATATATATATACAGGGTGTCCCGTAAATGTCTAGTCATATTGTGAGGGGTGATAAAGGACCCTTAGGGGAACAAAAAATGTTCTATGACGATTTCCCGAATTCTCGCCCATAAGGGAGAAAACGTAGTTTTATTGTTTTTTCGAGACAAACGTGGTTTTTAGAAGAATAATCGTTGTAGCTCCGTCCCAGGTGGTACTACTAGAAAGGGAGTGACACCAATCGAAAGCTGAGTAAATTTACTATAAAACTAGTTGGGAGTAAACGTAAAAATGAATGAATGTAACTATGTCTATCTTACCAAAAGAAAGCTATTCTAAATTTCCTGACATTTTATTGATATTTCTTTCCAGCGTTACTCCTCAATGGGCAGGATCTGAGATTTCCGGGTTTCAGAAAAACTTCCTCATTTAATCAGCTTTCCATTCATGTATCACAACCGTGTGTTATTTAAGTATTTGAACGGTTTAAGAACAAAAGTTTAAAAAAAAACATGGATCTGTGAAAAGAAAATTATATTTTTTTCTTCAGTTTATTCAAAAAGCTGAAGAGAAATATTTATTTTTATAAATGTTTACATAAATATTATTATTATTATTAAATTTTAACGCCCATTTATTATTGACAGAGAATTTTAGGACGGGTTATCCTATAGGTTACCACCCTTTTCTAGCCAGGATAGGGCTGATGCCTTTTCTTTTTTCTAAAGAAAAGCCACCACCCCTAGTGGGAATCGAACCCACTAGGGGCCCTTTGGCACCAAGTGTTAAGTGCTCACGCCTTAACACTCACGGCCACCGGGCCTCCTCATAAATATTAAGTAAATATTTACTTAAAACAATAAAAAAAATTACTTCCACGAATATAAAAAAAATCCTAAAACAGTAAATAAATAAAATACAAATTTATTTTGAATTTATTAATTCTGGTAACTAATACTGGGTCCAGGAGGTGGCCATTAATGAACCCCAACCATACACTAACCTCAAAAATTACTATTTTTACCTAGATCACGCAATTGAACACATTTTTACAGGACTATGAACATCTTATTTATGAGGGATGGGATATTTAATTACCAAAACAAACACTCATGGGCTCACGAGAATCCCAGTGAGTCTTACAAGCGTAGCCATCAGTATCAATTTAAGGTAAAGCATTTGTTTTCTAAATATAAATACCTGTAAAAATGTGTTCAAATGCTTGATATAGGTAAAAATAGTAATTTTTTAGGTTAATGTATGGTTAGGGTTCATTAATGGCCACCTCCTGGACCCAGTATTAGTTACCTGTATTAATAAATTCAAAATAAATGTGTATTTTATAAATTTACTGTTTTAAGATTTTTTTTTATATTCGTGGAAGTAATTTTTTTTTTGTTTTAAGTAAATATTTACTTAACATTTATGTAAACATTTATAAAAATAAATATTTCTCTTCAGCTTTTTGAATAAACTAAAGAAAAAAATATAATTTTCTTTTCACAGATCCATTTTTTTTTTTTTAAACTTTTGTTCTTAAACCAATCAAATACTTCAATAACACAGGGTCCTGATACATGAATGGAAAGCTGGTTAAATGAGGAAGTTTTGCTGAAATCCGGAAATCTCAGATCCTGCCCATTGAGGAGTAACGCTGGAAAGAAATATCAATAAAATGTCAGGAAAATTAGAATAGCTTTCTTTTGGTAAGATAGACATAGTTACATTCATTCATTTTTACGTTTACTCCCAACTAGTTTTATAGTAAATTTACTCAGCTTTCGATTGGTGTCTCTCCCTTTCTAGTAGTACCACCTGGGACGGAGTTACAACGATTATTCTTCTAATAACCACGTTTGTCTCGAAAAAACAATAAAACTACGTTTTCTCCCTTATGGGCGAGAATTTGGGAAATCGTCATTGAGCATTTTTTGTTCCCCTAAGGGTCCTCTATCACCCCTCACAATATGACTAGACATTTACGGGACACCCTGTATATATATATATATATATATATATATATATATATTTGTTTATATCAATTCCTATAGTTACCCAAACTATCAATAGTTCTCTTATAGTAGGCGAAAAGACAATAAAACAGAATTGTCAAGTTCCTCATTCTTTGTCGTATGTTGGATGATATTATAACAAAAATGAGTTGTATTTCAGCCAACGGTTTGACATCCAACAGCTTGACATGAAGCCTTCTTCAGGTGTATATAAAAGGTGTTTCCAAATGACATCTTGGAAACATACATTTTTAAATTTTAACGTCCATTTATTATTGACAAGAAATTTTAACCTGTACTGGTTAAACTCCTGTTACTGGTAACCTATAGGTAACGGGTTATCTCTAGGTTATCTGTTTCTTGACACTGGTCCGGAGCGCCCCAGTGTCAAGAAACATTATACTTTGATTACTAATCAATTGATGTATAACATATAGATTGACGGGAACCATGCTACAATAAACTGCAAAAAAAAAATTATATGGTAGCCTCAATTGGTGCTAATGACCTTGGCAGTAGATGCACCAAAAAAGAAGTAGCCTCAATTTTGATGAGACATTATTTAACGCAATAAAAAAACTACTTATCTGCTGTGACGAAGCATGGGCATTCAACTAGTCAGTAATAAATTACATGTCATAGATCTAATCAATTTTAATAACCAGTTTTAAATACAAAACATTGATAACTCTATGAATTTTTGCTGAATGTGGGCTAATTTTAAATGTACATTACACCAGTTAGTGATCAACTACCAAAAAATGATTAACAGCTAAGTACAAATTGTCCCGAAATCTGTTTTTGACAAATGTTTAATAAGTTACTTCACAGACCTCTGATAAAATCCCATTTTTTAAAAAGTAAATTGTAGTAAGAGTTGATGTTTCCATTCATTTTGTAACAATTCTTTTGAGTTTTTTAAAGAACTTTTTTTAAAACACAGTCACTTGGCTGTGAATGCCTGTCTCGCTCCAGTGTGCGCAATGCATGGGCTATCTGTAACGACTGTAGAAGGGATCGGAAGCGTTGGTACGAAGCTACACCCAGTCCAAGAAAGAATCGCAAAAGCACATGGTTCCCAATGTGGTTTCTGTACTCCTGGAATCGTAATGTCAATGTACACTCTACTGAGGTCTACTCCTGGCCGACCAACAATGGCAGACCTTGAAATAGCATTCCAAGGTAATCTTATCATTCAATTTTTGAGAAAAAATGTAATTGAAAAATTTATTTTAAGAGTGCTAATTGAATTATAATAATTTATGTAAAAATTTGGAGAAATTTAATATCCTTGGTTGAATCTAATATTTTAATGATAAGTCTTTCAGAATTCAGCAATTTTAAGCAGTTTTTTTACTTCCCAATTAGGTAGAAAACCCACTTGTAACAATTTGTTATAACCCGTAGGTCACGATAAAAAAACCTTTCATTCAAAGTGTGTGTAAATATATATATATATATATATATATATATATATATATATATATATATATATATAGATACATATATAAATGTGTGTGTGGTACAATGTGAATCAAACCTTCATGGTGGGACCTCTATGGTGGAGCTAGAGCCCGACCGGAAGTGATCCGGTTGGCAGTGTATTCTAAGACTCCAAGAGGTGTGTTTAAATTCCGGAAGCTCTGTGCGAGCTCAGTGTTTTTTTTTTGTTGTGTGTAATCCGTAAGAATCATTGTGTCTGCCGTGCGAGCAGGATGAATTTATTACTTTCTAGAGAACTGTGACTATTTGAGTGGAGCTCCATCTCATACTTTCTGTGGACTATTAGTGATGAAGTGAATTTATGACTCAAAATTGGAGAATACAACATAGCTTTTGATTTACATTAGTAACAGATTACCATGACTGCAATTCAAAACAACAACAAAAAAATGCAGTCCACTTATTAGAGAAACAAACAATATACAGTAGGACCTCGATTATCCGGGGTAATGACGGGGAGGGTGGTGCACGGATAATCGAAAACCCCGGATAATCGAAACACAGTATTTTATTGACTAAGTGTGTGTTTGTTCACCAAGTCCAAATGCGGCGGGCAATTTTTTAACACCTTAACTTTTTTCTTTCCGCTTTATTATAGTTATTTATGTTCCAAAGTTAACACGACGCGTTTTCTTTTTTCAGCCATTTTAATTTCTATGTAACATATGTATGTATGTACTCGAGTGAAGAGTTAAAGCCCAACTGAGGAAATATTTTCTTGGTAGGCTTGCAGCCTAGTAGGGGATTCATAGAAAGACGTGGAAACGTTTTAGTTCCAAGAATATGTAATGAATTGAGATGCTTCCAGAAATATGGAATAATCACATTCTTCCAAAAACAGCGCTGTTTTTCCATTCCTTAGTTTACAATGTATGTAATTAATTTAAATTTATATTTATGTACATAATCGTCATTACATACAAATATTTAATACATAATTACGAAATCAAATGCTTTAGTTGATAAATATAACAATAATGCAATAAATATGTTTGTATGTACATACATATATTTACATAATATTTAAAAAACGAATAAAAATTCCCGCATAGAGACCCCAGTTAATTGGAATCCCGGATAATAGAGTCCCGGATAATGGAGGTCCTACTGTACTTGTAAAAGAAGGTGAAAAAAAAATTTGTCTTCCAACAAAACTTCTTTATTTTGCACAAGGCATTTGACACGTATTTGCCATCATCAGGCGCTAACCACAAAATAGAACATTCAATAATATTATTAAACTAAAACAGTGTTATATTCTAATGACAGTATTTAATTAAAAACGTATAAACTTAAAGGTTTTACCTAATTAAAGTAAGAAACTAAAGATAACTTTAAATCATATTATAACTACAATTTAAAATTTTTACTGATTCGAACATATAATAAATGATCCTATTAAAAGCATGAAAATATAGGGGGTATTGCAAGTTAATGACAATACTCCAGGGGTTGAAACTAGACAACAAATTTAGTATACCACCAACCACACATTTCTACCTTACTTCGTTCTGTACATGTGCCATTCTAAAGGTTCTTTAAAAAAAACATGCCTTTTGTAGTACAACTCAATTTTGTTGGGTGCTTTCATTCCATAGAAGGCACACTATTAAAAAATTCATAGCTGATTACGGAATAGATATAAACATCGAACATTGAGTTTTATTGATTTCCTGACAAATAATGATCGGTTACTGACCGATATTGTTGTCAATTAAAAATAATAATTAATTTTTTCAGTGAATTTATAAAAATATTTCATTTTAGGAAATTTATGCCGCTGCACTGGATACAGACCAATAATAGAAGGGTACAGAACTTTTACAGAAGAATGGGAACAGCAACAAAGACTGAGTGCTAATACACAATCAGTTTGCGGAATGGGCAAATTATGTTGTCGAAACAAAGAGGCAAATTTCAACAATAAAACCATTAATGGTTCTCATGAAAATGGCTCTCTTGAAAATGGTTCTCATGAAAATGGTTCTCATGAAAATGGTTCCCATGAAAATGGTTCCCATGAAAATGGTTCCCATGAAAATGGTATTGAATCATCTAAGAAAGCTTTTGAATGTTCAGCATCTAAAGACAAACTTTTTGATACTTCAAGTTTTGTGCCATATGATCCTACTCAGGAGCCAATTTTCCCTCCTGAACTAATAGTAAGTATCTATTAAAGTGTTTGATAAAGACATGAAATTGTACTTTGATTAAATAATACAAGAAGCTATGTATTCTTTTGTTTTTGATAGTCTTATTTTAGGTTCACTAATTTATGCCTGAATACTGTAATTAATGCATGGCTGATCCCTAAAACTATGTTTTCTAATTTGTTTTAATATATATTATATTACACTGTTACAATTCACTATATAAATACAAAAAAGGGGTGCTAATGATCATAGCAGTTGATGTACCAGAAAAAAAGAGCTCAATATTACAGTGAAAATGATTTGGAAAACTGTAAATTCCTCTAAAATTGTTATTACCATCATTATCAACTTTTCTTCATGTCAATTTTAGTTATCGCAAGAATGTGATCAGCAGTATCTTCAAATTCAAGGGCCAAGAGCAACCTGGTATAGACCCTTAAATTTAGAAGAACTTCTCGATTTAAAAAAATTGTATCCAAAAGCTAAAATAATAAATGGAAACACAGAAGTTGGTATGTGTTGGTTATATTCGTGCTTTTATATTGTAAAGAGATATACAGTTTTGTTACCAATTTTCTTTTATTTGTCTAGGAGTTGAGATGAAATTTAGGAACTTATTGTATCCAGTTTTAATAATGCCTAATCAGATAAAAGAACTTACTGATATGTCAGCCGATAGTGAAGGAGTAAGAGTCGGGGCTGCCGTTACTCTTACAAATTTAGAGAACGCTCTCCTCAAACAAATAGACACTGTTGAAAGTAAGTTTTTTTTTTTTTTTTTTTTTTTTTTTTTTTTTTTTTTTTTTTTTTTTAAGCTCTGCAATAAGGAAACCTATTTCCAGAATGTTCATGGGATTAATTATTACAGACTTATTTTTGCTTGGCAAATTATCCTTTGTAATCATTTTCCTAATAAAATACTAAAAATAAAAACAATTAAAAAATAAATGGTACTTCCATATTAGCTCCACCACATCTAGGTCGGAGATCTGGGTTCGCATAACTCATTACAATTTTGGGCAATATGGTTATGTTTGTAGTAACCATCTTGTTTACTTTCTATTGTTCATTTGGAGTCATATTTAGTAGAGTTCATATGGCGACAATATAATAGCAAAGAAAAAAGAGACTTGAAGCCATGTTTAATTGTATATCGACCCATTTACACCTAAAAACCAGCGATATATTTTATCAATGAGTTTGATTGACTAGAGCTTCGATATAACCTTGAGCGAGCGGAAATGCATAGTAATTATGCCCTTAAAATAAGTGCTATGTGTTTCTGCTCGCTCAAGGTTATATCGAAATCTAGTCAACCAAACTCGTTGATAATATATATAAATGTTCTTTCCGTGGCCAAATTGCCAAAATTCAATTGACTTCTGGGCCTGTGCTGATGGTCCAGATCTCTGAACTAAATGTAGTGGATACTAATACGTAAGTACTAAATAAATAAATGGAAGTACCTACATCTAAATTATGCAATAATCAGTGTTAGCCACTCCTGTAGAACTACTCTGGTTTTAATTAATAGCCTTATGAAAAAAAAAGAAAAAAGTTTCCTGATAATGATCTGGAATTTATTGCAGAAAAATGATCTATCTTAAAATACATTTCGCATAATTTGGGTAGTTATCCTAGCCAATTCCTTCATTGGAATAACTTCTCAATTTTCTCTAAAGAGCAATATATATACATATATATATATATATATATACATATATATATATACATATATATATATATATATATATATATATATATACATATATACATGTATATATATACATATATACATACATTAGTGCTCAAAAGTATTTTGACAACAAGAAATTCTTGATTATTATGCAATACATTGTGCTAAATAAAAAACGTTTTAGTTTGTGGTTGAGTGTGATGTCATTTCAGGTCTTCAGTAACCTCTAACTTGTTTGTTCACAGAGGGCGCAGAATGACAAAGATTTTTTATCTTGTCCTCAAAAGTATTTTGACAAGTCAAAAATACTTTTGATTGCTACTGTCTCTTTGTTGTTTTCAAAATGGCTAAATTCTTAAAGCCATTATTTTAAACCCAATTTCAGGAATACAATAAAATAACAATTAATATTTAATTTAAAAGTTTTTGTTTTTAAAGTGATTTGTAATTTGTAGGTTATAAGACAGCTATTTTTCAAGCAATTGTGGATATTCTGCATTGGTTTGCTGGCAAACAAATTAGAAACACTGGGGTAAGAATATTTCTCTTTAATCATAATTTCTAGACCATATTTTGTTGATTAATTTTTTTTTTTTTTTACGGCGCTTTGACATCTAGCCAGCTGCGATGTATCTTCTTACCAAAAGTCTCACACACCTCACTCATTGATATGCTGGGCCTGTAATGCTAACGCCAATAAATTGGCACTCCATCGTCTGGGCCAAAGACACTCGACACCAATATATTGGCACTTTGGCGTGTAAGAGTTAAACATCCATGGTGCGGCAGGGAATTTTTTCAACGGGCCCTGAAATGAAAAAATAACTCAACCTCCAAGTGGGCCTCGAACCCACATGAGAATCTAAGTCTTTAGCCACTGGTCCAGAGTGTGCGAAAAATTATAATTTGTTGTGTTATTACTTACGACGCTAATTCTTGCATTCGAATTAGACCTCTTACTCAACAACTAAATCTTAAAACATAATGCGGTAGCCAATGTGTTAATACTTTAGAAATTAAATTACTTACTTACTTCCTCGGCGCTACATCCCACTAGTGAGACATTGCCTCCAAATTCAGCTTCTGCCAGTTATCACGGTCTTGTGCAGCCACTTTCCAGTTCCGGACTCCGAGCAGGCTGCGGGCATCGGCGACTACTTCATCTTGCCATCTTAGCTTGGGTCTGTCAACTCGTCTGGTTCCATGGACCCTCTCAGAAAATAGTTTTTGGGGCATGTCTTGGTCTGGCATCCTGGCTAGGTGTCCTACTCAGCGGAGACGTTCACATTTTATATGCTTTACGATGTTAGCCTCCCTAAGTAGGTTGGCCAACTCTTGGTTTGTTCTACGTCTCCAGATCCCCTGGTCAAAGACACCCCCATATATCAAGACCCTTCTTTCAAAATAGAGGAGGGATAATTCGTCTCGATTCGTTATAGTCCATGTTTCGGAGCCATAACAGAGGACTGGTCTGATGAGGGTTTTATAGAGCAATATTCTTGTGGATCTTGTGAGAATGCTCCCTCTCAATTGCCTACAAAGTCCATAAAAACTTTTGTTTGCTGCCAGTAATCTCCTTGGACATGTCATTATCAAAAGTGACAAAACAGCCCAAATACTTGAACTGGCTCACTTTTTTGAAGGAGAAGGGGCCCATGGTGACAGTTTCTCCTGGCCTAGCTTTTTGTCCGGCCACCATATATTTAGTTTTCCTTTCGTTCACTTTGAGTCCCATTTTATGAGCAGCTTCCTCTAAAGCAAGAAATGCCTCTTCTACTGCATTCAGGGACCTACCCACTTTATCCAGATCATCTGTTTATCCCAATAGCTGAGTGCTTCAGGTAAGGACAGTTGCCTGCGTCTGTATCCTGGAGTCCCTCACTGCCTTCTCTAATCCCAGATTGAAGAATAGGCAGGCCAAGCCATCCCCCTGTCGAACGCCACCCTCTGGTTGGAATTAGCCAGAGAGACCCCCTTGGACACGCATTATGCTCGTACCAGGCAACACAGTAGCCCGACATAACCTCACCAGTTTTCGAGGAATACCCATACTAACCATCGCACTGTACAGCGCATTCCGGTTAATGCTGTCATACGCACTCTCAAAGTCAACAAAAAGGTGATTCATTGTGAATTGGTATTCGTGCCCTTTCTCAAGGATTTGCCGAAAGCAGAACAATTGATCAACCACTGATTTTCCTGTAAGGAAGCCTCACTGATACTGCCCAAGGATACGGCTAGCAAAGGGGGACAGTCTCTTATAGAGGATGTTCAAGAGAATCTTGTATGCTGCAGGTAGGAAGGATATGCCTCTATAGTTGCCACAATCTAGTGGATCTCCCTTCTTGTGAATCGGGCATAAGACAGATTTCCTCCAATCCTCCGGCAGCTCCTCCTCCCAAATATCAATAATGAGGGTCTGAAGGACTCTTAAGGAAATTAAGTTAATTTATTAATATTAAATCATTTTTGTTAAAGACTACAAAATGAAGAAAAAAAAAATTATTAATCTTATTAATTTTTATTTAGAGATAGATGTACATATGCAGTACAACAAATTTTCTAAACTAGACGTGATTCCTTGCTTTTTATATTTATTTTTCTTATATCAATTGAGTTTTAATTTTTTCAGACTGTTGGTGGAAACATTATGACAGGCAGCCCTATTTCTGACCTTAACCCAATATTTATGGCTGCAAAATGTAAATTAGAATTAATAAGTAAAGGTAATTATTTTAAGGTGCATGCCCAAATCACCTAGATAGGTCATTACTTTTAAAACTAATACTTATAATATAATATTCTCCAGGGAACGGCAAACGATATGTTACGATGGATCGACATTTTTGGACTGGATACAGAAGGAATATAGTTGCAGAAGATGAAATACTTTTATCCATCCATATTCCTTTTACCAAAACTGTAAGAAGAAGTAGATAATTCTATTATTGTTCTGAAAGTTTCAGAATTGTTTTTTTGTTGATATTTTAGATGTTTTAGGATCAATACTTTAAAGCGTATAAGCAAGCAAAAAGGAGAGATGATGATATAGCTATTGTTAATGCTGCTTTTAATGTGGAACTTAACAAAACTGAAATAAAAAATATAGTTCTGGCATACGGTGGTATGGCTCCTACCACAATTTTGGCTGACAAAACAGCTTTAAACCTAATTGGAAAGTAAGTATGCACATTTATCAATAATGAGGGAATTTATTTTAGACTTCACATTTTTAAATGTGATCAAGTTTCTATTAGTTAAAGTTTCTTTTTTAGTGATAAAATTAATTTGCTGAAGCTTTTGGCCATGAGTGTTAAGGCATAATACTCCGTGCCTAGGGTTTTAGGCTCAATTCTCACAGGGATGATGGCTTTTCTTTCAAAAGAAAAGAATATACATCAGCCCTTTCCTCGCTAGGGTGGTAACTTGTAGATAATCCGCTCCAAAAATCTTTGTTAAGGATAAATATACGTTAAAATTAAAATAAATATTAATAAATTAATTTGTTGTTATTGTTAAAATTTTAACTTCTGTTAAGTGCTCTAACAAAGCAAGTGTCCGACTAAGGCCTGCAAGATTCTGAAACCAAGCATAGCATGAGTTTTTTTTTTTGTGCATTGACAAAGATGTTCATTAGTACCAACCTAATATTCATAGGTAAATGGACAATCATTTATTCAATTTAGAATAATATTATCTCACTGTTGTAATAATAGGAACTGGGATGAATCAATGCTAAATGAAGCTTACAAGCTTTTGATAGATGAGTTGCCGTTGGATCCGAGCGCTCCTGGTGGAATGATTTCTTACAGGAGGTCTCTTACTCTTAGGTATGCATTTTCACTTTTATATTAAAAATAAAAAATTGTTTCTATGTTAAACATAGCAAATATTATGTCTGTTGTTGGAAAATTATCAAAAATATTAAAGTTAAAATAATAACTGGATATTTATTGGAGTTGGCAAAGTTTTTCATTGAAATGTTTTTGAATTTTGTAGCGACACAGTAAAATTGTTATGTCAGTTGAATATGTTTCAATTAACACTATGTAGATTGTTGGGTCTCATTGGCAGTTTGAACTGCATCTGTTTTGTCCCATTGCTCTTTCTCAGTTTACAATCTGCTGTTGTGGGATATATTATTTCTATAGAAATGATTGGAGTCCAAAAAAAAACTGATTGGATGATATTTTATTTTTATGATAAAATATTTTTTAATTTAATAAGACTTCTTTTGGAAAATCGACATTTACCCTAAAACTATCGATTTTAAACAGCTGATGTGGAAATGATTGATCTTATTAGTCTAGACGTGGCACTACCTGCTGAAGATTCTCGGTGGTGTAGGCTGTAGCCATAGGAACGCGAAACATGTAGAGCACAATAAAAGAGTAGTGCAGAAAGTGAGTGTTTTCGTTCGTATTTGACCTTCTTCAACATATAAATATATTAGGAAAATAAAGTTTAATCAGCAAACTAAATGAGTACAATACGGGGAGGAAGAAGCAGCCCAATAATATGTTATCTTCATTTAAGTCCAAATTGATACTATCTGGACGTTTTCAGGTAGAAATATAACGTGTAAAATAATAATGGAGTCTAGCTAGAAGCATCTACTCTACATAGAAGCATTCGCTTCTAGCTTGAGTAACTAATTGACTTGTGTAGATAGCGTTTGAAAGCTTATCCAAGCACAGTTCAGCCAATCAGACTCCATGGCACAATAAAATGAAAAATACATTCTCATTGGTCAGCAAAACCATCGGACATCTTTTCATATTACTAAATCCAATATAATGATTACATTAATTAATGAATTTGTTATAGTAAAATACTGTACATTTGGAAGGAATGAACTGTTCATCAACATTCATACCACTAACTCCTGGTGAGGAAAAAAAAAACGAATTGAAGAATTTAAAAAATGATAATGTTAAATGTCATTAATTTTTTTCTTATAGAAAGATAATTTTGCTGAATCATTTACTGGACTACATTACTTGGAGGATAACATATATTTTTTCTAAACATTAATTATTATCATTTAATTAGTTTTGTATATATATTCATTTCTGATAATTGAAAAATCTATAATTTTCTCATCTGATTATGAACTGATATTTTATTTTCCATTCAGCCTCTTCTTCAAATTCTTCCTGCATCTAAGTCAACTTCTTGAAGAAAAAGGACATCAAATTAGCTTGCCATTGTCACATCGCAGCGGAAAGGAACAATTTCATTCACTTGTTCCTCGTAGCTCACAGTATTTCACATTAGTAAGACATTAATATTTTATTATACATTGCATTTCATAATTAGCCTGGAAATTATTGAAACAATAGTTTTCAATTAATACAATGATATAAATATACTCAAAACTAGGAGATTCATAACATTTATAAACTTTAATGTATCTTTTTCCTGTACTATTTCAACATTTTCTTTCAATATTTATTAAATTTAACGTCCATTTATTATTAACTATGAATTTTAGGACGGGTTATCTGTAGGTTACCACCCTTTTCTAGCCAGGATAGGGCTGATGCCTTTTCTTTTTTCTAAAGAAAAGCCACCAACCCTAGTGGGAATCGAACCCACGACCTTTTGGCACGGAGTGTTAAGTGCTCACGCCTTAATGCTCACGGCCACCGGGCCTCTCTTTCTTTCAATAGACAACACTCCTTATTTACACGGAATAAATGGATTACACAACTCCTATTTTTTTTTTATAACACAGATTGAGGCCTATGGCCAAAGCCAAATTGAGTACACTGGTTCCCTGAAGTTAAGGAACGTCCGGTGTGGACAGTAATTGGTGACCGTACACGTGCTGTGGTCATTAGAAATGGGTGGCAACCTGTAGAGAGTCCGGCACTAATAGCCCAGATGTTGAGACACCATTAAAAAGAAAGAAAGAAAAAAAACAGATTGAGTTTTAGGACAGTGAAAATTTCGAGCTCATTGGCAATAGCTCAAATTAGTGAATATTTTGGTTTCGCTAATGCTCTAACAATTTTATTTTAATTTTATGACATTGATCAGAAAATTAGAAAAAAGAGAAACAAATTCCATAAATATTTAATTTGGAAGAGTTAAATTCTCTGTAGGCTTAAATGACAGATTTGAGGAAAATTGTAATTTAATCTCCTTGTCAATCGTTCCTCTTTGGAAGATATTAATTAATTTTTCTTTAGGTTCCAGAAGGTCAAAAAGCGACAGATGCTGTTGGAAGACCTCTTGTTCACGCATCAGCTTATAAGCAAGCTACTGGCAAGTAAACCATTATATTGAATTAATTTGATAAAAACATCGCACATTAAATATGTAATTTATTTTTGTATGCCTTGTTACTTTATCTGGGTCCTACAGGCAGCCAACTTAACCTAACATTAACCCTGGTTGTAGGACTGTTGGGTTAATATAAATTAGAACATCCTTGGATCGCATAAGTAACAAAATGAAATTAGTTCCTTATTATCCACATGTCTACTTTCAAAATGAATTATGTTTAACAGCTGGCCATTTATTAGGTTTAGTTTATCATGAAAGATTTGCCAATCTGACCCAACATTCTCGTTTACAATATTGTCAGCTTATCTAGAAAGTATTTTAACTAAACTGCTACAAATATCAGGCTGTACCGTATGAAATGTCAGTTTTGTTTACTTTGCGATTTAATCTTTTCCCTTTTTTATTTCATTATTTACAAACATCATTGTTATTCATATAGAATTAAAGCTCTTTTATTCCTATTATTTAATCAGTAACTTGCGTACTGTGTTGTGAGAACTATCCTCTGAGAAAAAAATAAAACTTAAATTATGACTTCAATGGAAATCCGTATTATTTTTCGTTATGAATTTAAGCTCGGTCATAGCACTGCTGAGGCGTGTATGAACATTAACACGGCGTTCGGGGAGGGAACGGTGAATGAACGAACTGTTTACTGGTGGTTTTCCAGGTTTTGAAGTGGAAATTTTGACCTTGACAACCAGGAGCGAGGAAGGTCAGAAACCAAGCTTGACAATGACCACCTGAAAGAAAGGGTTGAAGCTAAGGGGGAAAAGCACTAGGGAATATGCCAAAGAACTCAGAGTAGGAGCCACGACTGTTTCAAGACATTTGAAGGAAATCGGCAAGTCCAATCGGCTGACATTTCATACGGTACAGCCTGATTATCAAATTAATACACAAACTTTTAAAAAATGGTGACTGTTTATTAATTGATGATGACTGTGAGTGTTAATGCCTAATTAACACCCCATACCAAGGATCATGTATTTGATTCCAACTAGAGCTGGTGGCATTTATTTTGACAGAAAGGAAAGGATTGCCTCTACATGGCTAGTAAAGAGTAGTGTACTGTAGTTAGAAAATCCCAAAAATAAAAATTGTTATTTTAATAAAGGGACGTTATAGTTAAAATAAAATACAATTTATGACCTGAGATTGGAGATGGAGATACTCCAAAGAAAAAAATGTATACAATTCAGATTCTGGAAAAGAAATAGACAAAGCTGAAGTGGAATACGAAGAAATTGGAGAGGAATATTTAGTAAATATCTGAATATAGAATAGATAATTTGGCCAAAATATTAGACTCCAAAGACAGATCCCTTACTAAAAAACAAGGCGTTTGTTGCAAGGACAATAAGCCAAAGTATCGTTTCATAAAATGTCAGTTTGATGCCTGCTTAAATCATGCTGAAATATTTGCTAATGTTGCAATTCAGATTGTAATATGTTTTGTATTTTTTATTTTATGTTGTCAAATTTGATGCAGTATTATCACTGATGTCAGGATTTGCACTTTTTTCTGTTTATTGAAATTCCTTTTAAATATAAGAAACACAAACATTTTAAATTTCTACAATATAGAAACACAAGTTGGAACAAATAGTATTTTTAGATCATTTTTAAAACTGATGTTCACATCAATCTTATCACTATTTATAAAGTGTCAAAATACATTGATTTTAAAGTACCAAAGACTTCATGCATCATTTAGTTGATTTTTAGATATAGCAGAGACTCTATGACATCAGAATATAAAGCCATCATATAACGCTCCCCATAAAACAGTTTTCACAATATAAAATACATCCAAGGGACATTAATCTAATAATGAATCACTCTTTTATAATGGCCTAACAAATAACAGTTAAATATGGGAGTCTAAATATACAGCTTGTATTAAAATTATCAACAGAAAAATAATAATTGCTGAATTCATCTGAAATTGGCACAATCTCTTTTGATGGCCCTTCATTTTTTTCTGTTGTACCCTATTAATCGTCATCAGAATGACACTAAATTTGATAATATTTTTTAGAGAAACTCTGGTAATTTTTTTATTTTTCAGGTGAGGCTGTTTATTGTGACGACTTTCCAAAATTGGAGAATGAATGTTTTCTCAACCTTGTTACTAGTACTCGACCACATGCAAAGATTGTTTCAATCGATGCGTCAGAAGCTCTTGCAATACCGGGTGTTATTAGTTTTTTCTCGGCCAAAGATATTCCTGAAGAGAGAAACAAATATGGCCCAATTGTATACGACGAAGAAGTATTTGCGAGAAATAAAGTAAGTTTTTGGAAATATTGTTTTAGTTTGATTTCTTTGAAATATAAGGGAATATTTGTCACTGTTAATTTAAGATGTAAAAAAAAAGTGGACCTTCTGCCAGGGTATTGGCTTCGATGCTTTATCATTAAATTATTGATAATCATAAGTTGTGGTAAATTAATTTTTGTTTTATTATTAAGAAATTTATATATTTTAAGTTTTCTTTTATAAAATACTGGAATATTCTAAAAATCTAATACATTTGACAAAAATAACATTATGTTCATACTTATTTATTCTTTATTTCCAAAAAGGTAACAAGTCAAGGACAAGTTATCGGTGCGATAGTTGCTGAAGATCAACTAATTGCTAGGAGAGCTAGCAGACTTGTTAAAATTAATTATGAAGATTTGACCCCTGTTATAATCACTATTGATGTAAGTAGTTTCTTTATTCATTATATTATGTTTCACCCAACCCTGAACTGTCTCTTTTCTTCTTTCTTCAATAATATTCGAATTATTAATAATATTTTTACAAAAACTAACAGAATCTAGGCACACGTTAGTTGGCGAGGCCAAGTTGCGGCCAACCTACATTGTGTCTATGTTATTGTGTCTAAGTATTAGAGACGATTTTTACCCTCTCATAACTTTGAACCAGTTAAAGATAAACTTATGAAATTTTACACAAGTACTATACTAATAGATGTGAGTAAAACTGGAAAGTTTCATAATTCTAGATTGAAGTGTTTCTGAGATATAGGCGATGGAAAAAAACAGAATTTATATGACTGACTGACTCATCAAAATTATTAGGCACTTCCTGACAAACTAGACACTTAAAATTTTGCAGGATGATAGAAATAAGAGTGTTATTAGAGGCAAAAATCGAAAAATCCTGAAAAGTTGTCTTTGACTTCGCTCCCAGGATGGGTGCCCGTTTTATACTTGTTGTTCCTTCGGAAACCCAACATTCCTTTCGAAACCCATCATGAGGGGTATCAAATGATTTGTCTCAGCAAGAAGAACCTAAAACTAAAGGGAAAGATGCGAAAGTACAGAAAAGTTGAGTTGGGGGCTTTACATTCAAAAATACCCGACATACAGCTCGAAGCACTACTAAGCGTCATGTCCCCACGTCATTCTCCTGAAGTCAAACATCAATGGTGCCAACTCAAAATTCACTTACAAAAAGTATTGATATCCCCCCAAAACAAACTACTGTTGAAAAAAGTCCGTCTCGCAGGAACTGCATCATCTTAGCACGGTTCCGTTCATATCCCTAGTCTAATTTGGAAAGATTAAAATAGAAGCAGTTATTATTTTGGTTCCACCAGTCTTTTTTTTTTTTTTTTTAATTATTATAATGGCGTGTCAACCCTTAAGGTCACTAACGCCATTCCTGTAAGTAGTAAAGTCTTGAAAGGTCATGATTTACAATCTTACCTGGAAGGGTCGGCTACACTAGAAACGGACCCGCTAGTGACAAGGTCTTGGAATCTTGGAAATATATATTTCTAACAATAAATTGTTTTTTTTACTTTACTTAACCAGTTTTATTGTCAAATACATTATCCAACTATAAGCAATTAAAAAATAACAAGAAATAAAACAGACAAAAAGAACCATTGGAATAAACGAAATCAATTAATTTAAAGCTTTAAGCACTTCTTTCTCCGATTGACATCGCCTGATTAAAACTTTCTTCAGAACCTTTTTTGTAGAGCATTTAGTAAGCTTCCGAATGGTAATCTTCCGCTTCACAAGATTGTCAACGGTTTTCGAGATACTAACGAAATTATACAAACTTACCAAAACTTTTTTTGTCTGTTAATAAAATATTTTATTCTAACCCTTCCTTTACTCTAAACATAACAAAAATTTCAACATATTAGTGTTGATGAAACTCGAACATGCAGAAAATGTTTCAACTGTATCCCATAATTCTAAGTACCAAAATCAAAGACAAAGAACCCTCCCTAGGAAGGACGCTAGGCAGTTGAAAAGCTATATATCTTGGAAATCGACATCTCTAACATTAAATTGTTTTTCTTATTTTTCTTAACCTGTTTTATTTTCAAATACATTATCCAACAATAAGCAATTAAAAAATAACAAGGAATAAAAAACAGACAAAAAAAAACAGTTCGAATAAGCGAAATCAATTACTTTAAAGTTTTAAGCTCTTATTTCTCCGATTGACATCGCCTAATCAAAACTTTCATTAGAACCTTTTATTTAGAGCATTTAATAAGCTTTCTAATGGTATTTTTCCGTTTACCACGATTCTCAACCTTTTTCGAGCTATTAAGGAAAGTAAACAAAGTTACTAAAACTTTTTATGTCTGTTAATAAAATATTTTATTCTAACCCTTCCTTAACTCCAAAAGTAACCAAAATTTCAACATATTAGTTTTGATGAAAGTAGAACATGCAGAAAATGTTTCAACTGAATCCCATGATTCTAAGTACCCAAACCAAAAACGGTATTCAAAAAATATTTTTCCAATTTTCTCGAAAACGGTTAAAGCTATCGCCTTGAAAATGGTTTCATTCGTTTTTCTAGCCCAGGAATAATATAAAACGAGTACTTAGAAGCTCATGAACTCAAAAACGTAAGCGTTACGATTTTTTTTGCGTGAATTTCACCCCAAACGCCATCTTCCAGTAGGCGGATTTTGCTGGTTAACGAACTTGACCTTTCAAATTGGACAACGGATTTTTGTACCAAATTTCATCACAATCGGACCAAATGAGCGAACAGACAAATATATATATATATATATATATATATATATATATATATATATATATATATATATATATATATATACAAATTTGAACCACCGTTATTTTCGGTCTCTAGGGGTTCTGAAACGCGAAATTTTCTCGTCGGCACTTTCGGATTGTTTCATTGTATCAACCTTATAAGGGGGTTCCTCCCTATGGGGGAGGGAGGAACCGTGCTAAAAAGAGGCCAAATTGCAGTCCCCTCCCAAAAATAATTAGCCTATGAAAGTTATGATATCATTGTATTGGGCCAAGTTTTAGCCCTTAAAACCTTGTTAAGAACCTAATAATAATAACATTTTTGTTGTAAAAACATTATGGCTATATGCCATTTTCAATCCAATTATCTGTGAAATGACAATTTTGTTTATATTTTAACTTAATATCCTAACCAGTATAATTAATTGTATTTCACAGATAATTGGATTGAAAATGGCTTATAGCCGAAATGTTTCTACAACAAAAATGTAATATAAAATATAAAATGAATGAAGACTGAATAAGCTGTTACCAACTACCTAGAATAAAACAAATGTTTCAACCTATATATAATTAAAATATTTAAAAAAAAAACTAAATATATCTTAAATCAGATCTCACAAATCATCAATTCAAATTTTTAAACCAAATATTTTATTACCTTACACAAACAATTGATTGTTTTGAACATAAATATTAGGACTTCTATTAATCTGATCAATATTACACCTCATCACCAAGGACCCTGCACCAACCTGCTGCGGGGGAGTTCTCACTGTCCATCACATTATAGAAGAATGCCCAAAATACAGCACAAATTTCAATAAACATAACCTGCCAAGGACTCTTTCATGCACACTTGGTGACTCAAGGGGCATGAATAACAAGTTAATAAAAGTCCTAAAAGAAGTGGGGCTCTTTGAACAAATGTAAATTAAGTAATAGTATGACTCACTGGTGAACTATACAACGGAAGGAAAATAAAAGCAAAAACAATAGCAAAAGTAGTTGTAAATTAAATGTAAATATGTAAATATGCAAATGTAGGGATACGTTATGTAAATATGTAAATAAACAATACTGGGGCGTAAAGACTCAAGGAAGAGTTGATCGTCCTCAAAAATGATACCTGATCAATATTACAAAGTATCAAATGATTATGTTTCAAACATTAAATAGTGACTTCTTATCAATAATGCATGTATACTAAAAAAGTCATAAATGTACAATTAAAATATTGAATTTTTAAAAATTTCATTACAATTTTATTTATTTTTTTTACTTGCAGGATGCTATTAAACACAATTCTTACTTCAATGACACTCCTAGAACAATGAAGCGAGGTGATCCAGAGAAAGCTTTTGCTGAGGCTCAACATGTTATTGAGGGAGAAATAAGAATGGGGGGACAGGAACATTTCTACTTGGAGACGCATGCTTCCATTGCAATCCCAAAGAAGGAAGATGATGAAATAGAAATAATTTCGTCCTGCCAGAACCCTACAGAGCTGCAGGTACGTTGTGTAAAATAAATTTGTAAAAATATTGTGAGAAAAATCTGACTCATTCTGAAGAAGTATGTAGTTTTTATTCAGGTTAAATAATGTATTCAATATTTAAAAGTCAAATATGTTGCTACTGTGACTGGATTGCTTCTACTCTTTCAGCATTTGACTGCTCATACTCTTGGAGTTCCTAGCAACAGAGTAGTCATTAAAGTAAAACGTATGGGAGGAGGATTTGGAGGAAAAGAGTCAAAATTTTGTGCTCTAGCTCTTCCCGCTGCATTGGCAGCCACTAAGTAAGTTGATTTTTTATATTTTTTTACTTCTGATGAGATTAGCTCAATGGTAGAGTAATCAACTAAAATGCTGGAGGACCTAAGTTCAAAACTCAAGCGTTCTCTAAAGATTTTACCTTCAAGTGTCGTCCTTCTAGGGTTCTGGGGTTCCAGACCACCCCTTGTCCCACCCAGCCTTTAATTAGTTTATTAATGGGTACCAGAAAAGGGGAAAACTTGGTAAATTTGTCTGAGTAGTTTGGAAGAAAACAAAACAAAGCCCAATTTTTACACTTTTGTGTGAAGGTAGCTCGGTTGGTAGCATTATACTTTTGTAACCCCGAGATCGCTGGATCGAATCATGCGAAGGATTATTTTTGTTTATATGCCTTTAATTCTCAATGTATTAATTGTATTTGCTTTCGTCATTTGTCTTTATCAAGACTCACAACATCAATTCTTGGTCATATGAAAGATTTATATTATTCAAATTTTCTTTTAATATATGGAACAAAATGTTAAAAGTTAAATGTCAATCATTAAAAAACTGTAATATTTATTTATTAATGTTGTAAAATGGTTTTAAAAACCAAAAAAATGAAACAAAAAGCAGATTATACAAAAATAAAAATAAAAAAAAGTAGTCATATACAGCGAGATTCGATTCAGCACGCTCGGGGCTATAAAAGAAGAACGCTACCGAGCTACCGGGGGTGCTTCAAGTTTTCGGAAAGTGTTAAGAATTCCAGGTAAATTTGCAACATTTTTTTTCAGATGAATGCTTGAGAACCGTTTTTTCTTGCTTTAACAAAACCTTTTTTCTAATTAGGTACTACTCATACAAAAATTTTCGTTTGAATCGTCAGTCGATTTGAAACAGTTTGGCAGTTCATCGAAGCATTTAATTATCTAAATGATTGAAAATAATCAACTTTTTGATTAAATGTTTGTTTCAGTGGAAATTTAGAAAAACCGTGAAAAGTCCAAACATTTCGAGGTTTTACCCAAGTTATGTCTCTATCTCAAATCAGAAATTGGAGCAAACGTAGTATTATTGATATATGCTGACTACTTAATTAAATAAAACCATTTCCAGACTTGGACCGATGTTTTTTTAGCAACACTTTTAAGTTTCATTTAGTGGAAACTGTAACATTCAATTTTTTTTTAGGCTTAATAGACCTGTTAGAGGAATGTTGGACAGAGATGAAGATATGATTATAACTGGAGCAAGGCATCCATTCATGGGCAAATATAAAATAGCTTTTACATCTGAAGGAAAATTGACTGCATGTGAAATAAAGATTTATAACAATGCTGGTTACTCTTTGGATTTATCTATTTCTGTAATTAATTTTTAATTTTGTTTATTTTATGTTTATTCTTAGCTACTTTTTTGCATGATTTTTTATTGTATAATTAAATTACATTTTAGGTTTTAGAACGAGCTATGTTTCACTTCACGAATGGGTATCTTATTCCAAACGTTGCTTGTTATGGATATGCCTGTAAAACAAATGTTTCCTCAAATACAGCATTTAGAGGATTCGGAGGACCACAGGGTATGTTTATTGGGGAATCAATGATAACTCATGTGGCTGAAACACTTGGGAAAAATGTTGAAGAGGTATTTTTGAATTGTTTTTAAAGATTTATAATGTGATGTATCTAGATTTTCTCCCTATTAGCTATTACATTGGCTTATTATTCTTCTGAGCAATGCACAGTAAAGCATATGTGTGAGTAACCCACCTAAAATATAGTTAACATGTTCGGGCCCGGTTTCGTGGTATGTGTCAGAGAGATATGTTCTGAGGGCTCGGCGTCGTGGCGTGCGAGTCAGCTGATAGCTTGGCTTTCTTCCTATCCCTACTACTCTGGGCCTTGGCCTACACCTTTTGTATTTGGTTTGGGATCTCATTACATTATTCCTGGTTAGGCTTGCGGGTCTGGTATCGTATGATACTGAATACCGCAGAATTAAGTGGTGTATTTGACACTTAAATAAATTCTAATTTATCCACTAAAAGTGCATAATTTCAAATATTTCTTCAATTTTTTTATATGTTTGCCAAAATAACTATACAAAAGGAAGACTTTGGCCCAATAGAAATTTTTTTCAAAGTCATCGGTCCTGAAAGTGTTAACATGTCAGCCACAGTATTTTTGTTGAGTGAGATGGTTGTCATATTCGAGTGCATTGGCATTCTTGGTAATAATACAGGAAACCAAAAGTTTTCTCATAGTACAAAGTCGAGCAAAATTAATGATATTTGGTGCCCTAGGCAATAGAAAAACCTACAAGCAGAGTTGGGCAAACGTTAGCGCGCGCTAAAAGCTGATACCTCTCCGCTAATTTAGCGAAACTGTAGAAAGCCAGCGCTAATCTATTTATGAAATATCGTAATTGCTAATAGCTTAAGCTATAGTTACAACTTGTAACTATAGCAATTACGATATTTCATAAATAGTTAAGCGGTTAGCGCACTGCCGCAGCTAACCGCTAATTATTAGCGCTGGCTTTCTACAGTTTCGCTAAATTAGCGGAGAGGTATCAGCTTTTAGCGCGCGCTAACGTTTGCCCAACTCTGCCTACAAGTTATGTCAAAGTTGGCAATAAAGGTGTTGACTTCCACCTTCCTTTTTTTTTTTTTTTTTTTTTTTTCTTTTTTTTTTTATTTGAAACCTGATTTTTCAAAAAGAAGTTGTTATTTACTCTACTCTGAAACATGAACATACTTACTTCACCATAGATTCAGAAATAAAATAAAATTGATTGTAAGATACAACCACTTTTTCCCTGGACAAGTAACAGAGAAAATCATCACCCAATTGATAGACCACCAAACAACTTAGACAACAAAAAACTTAACATAATTCCCCTCCCCTCAGTAGTAAAGGTCAAAAATATTTATTTATTTTTAAGTATGTTCCGTCACAAATTTTACCCATTTTTATATTTTTTACTAGTCGAACACCCGTTGTCGAAGCGATTCCCTTTCAAATGGCGGCAGTCGAAGGTTGTTCAACAGGCGTTTTTTAACACTGGAAAATGTTAGCCAGGAGAAATGAACTTATGCCGTACAGTTTAGCCGCCAACGTAAGCGACATCGGGCATGGCCAGTACCTGAATGGATGACCAACCACGTTCTGTTAGCAATATAAAAGGGTGGCAACCTGTAGATAGCCTGGCGTTAATAGCCTAATTGTTGAAAAAAAAAAAAAAAAAAGAAGAAGAACGAAAG